>JAFIRS010001539.1:0-339285 GCA_018342105.1 Gonioctena quinquepunctata | reverse complement strand
CCCTCTCATGAAACCGCCATTTTGTGGTGGTGGTGCGCCAGAACCCTTGTAGCCCTTCTACTGAAAACTTACCTTCGAAATGTATTCCTGGACATCCCAATCCGTGAGTTGGTTATTGGATTCCATTATCGAAGACACGCAAAAACTCACTATACAACTGATGATTGTGATAAAATGAAAATGCAGAGTTTTTGTCTGTGCCTGAAGAGTGCCCTTACAAACTGATTATAATGAAATGACCAATGAATATGCGTACATTTGCACATCTCTATAACTATCTGTGCCCGAATGGCGGTGCAATGTTGTTCGCGTTGTAGCGTGATGACCAATGTTTTGCAAACTAGGACGGACACGACTGAACGCATGGAAATTATGCAGTAGATCACTACTGGTCAGTATTCTGTACCCTGCGATAGTTTTGCCCGTCGATGATGAAGGGAATATAAGCTGCTATGACAGACATTATATTTCAGAAATATCGGTTCGATAATAACAGTAATAGTTTCTGTCCCAACCAGTTATCTGTGACTCGGTATTTTTGATTCATTCAAGGAAATTTCAACCGCAAATAGTTATTATGTTTGGGACAAAACTCTTACTTCAGAAACATGCGTTCTGCTGACAGAAGTGGCAGAAATATTTTCCGCAATGAAAATTTGACCTACCCGAAATGAAGAAAAGTCAGCAACAAATTATATTAAGACGATTTATTGCCGTTCATGTTATCACCTTTGCTATACAGCCTCTTCAAATGCGTGAATATTCTTGTACGTTGCTGATAAAGTTTCACTGGATAAACCGTAAATAAAAACTGACGGTTTGCAGGACGCAAAGAATCACTTTCATAGGTGGTTCTCGAGGTAGAAAATAGGAGTTAATCCCGATAAAATGCGAATAATGGATCGTGAGAAGCGTGATCGAGGAGTAGTGCGATTGTCTCAGGAAGGAGGATACAATGGTGGAGGCAAGTCGAGCTTTTTTGCCAAGGCAAATTTATCATCGTTACTATTCTATATCAGACCCAGGTTCAAAAATAATCACGACCTCATGGACACTTTTTTGTAGGAAAATCGCCAAGACGTCAGTTTGATTAGTACAAAATTCAAACCAATCATGAATAGACGTGTGCCCAATTATTTCTTCTGGAATGGAAAGAGCTCACCCAACTATACTTGGTACTGATAAAGGAAGATGATCTGAGGATTTCGCTTTACGTTTCAAACCAGAAGAATGGAGTATTGAATTCTTCCAAAAACTGCAGAGCTCTTGTCGGGAATTGAACCGGAAAATATATAAAGAATTGGTAGCGAATACATCAACAAAAAAATAGAAGTGTCTGTATGAAAGTGGAATCCGACATCAGCTGAGTTCACCATATAGAAAAAGGTGTCCCCAAAATAGAAGAGTATGCTTAAACAGGATACCATTCATTTTATCTGAAACGAGTATTGCCATCTAGCGAAATATTGCCCAAGCGCAAGCTGTACTGATTTTAAACTTGTTAATGAACTTCCAGTTTCATAGTGAATGTGATTGTTGACACGTAGGTTTTTATGTTTTTCAATATTTTAATGTAATATTATCAACTCATAATGGTAAGTATTGCTTCTCCATTCAAGAGAATGTGCTGATAATTTTTAAAGGCTAAGATAAGATGGTAATCGTTAATGTAGGCATGAAATTTCATCAATATATTTCGAGGTTGAGTTTGTAAAATTTACGGAAGTCAAAGGTAGAGGTGTAGATAGAACGGGATATGTGACATTTGTTTGAAATGGGATATCCCATTATACCTAAACTATATTAATAATATTATTTACCTGATTTTTTTCTGTTGCAGTAACAATATATACACAATATGGCGGGTGGCTAGTCAAGAAAAACCCACCGAGAGAAGTGGTCTAAGGAGAACACCAAAAAAACAATAGATATGGTTTTGAATCGATAATGTGGTTATCTTAAAGTGGCGAATTTTGCCACGTACCAAAGAGTAATTAAGAACGTCATGTTGAAAGCAAAATCAAAATAAGAATAGATTCACTAGAAGGTTTAGGTAGCAGATTTGTTCCGTTTAACGAAGCGCAAGAAATGGAACTTGTTCAGTTATTACCAACATGTAGACAATGATGATTGGTTTGACCAATGATTCGGTGCGACGTTTAGCTCATCAGTTTGCTGTTCAGAATAATATACCTCACCACTTCAATACCGTTGAGAAGGAAGCTGGTTGGCACTGGTTGTGAAATTCCCTTGAAAGAAATAAACTATCGCTTCGAATTCCAGACAACGTAAGCCGCACGTGCCAGTAGTTTCAACCAAATAAATGTTTCTAAATCTTTCAAACCACTTCGACAAAAAAATTATTATTCTTATAAAAAATTTACAATGTTGATGAGACAGAGATCACCACTGTTCAGGGACGTCCCTCGGAAGTGATAGCATAAAAAGGACGTGAGCAAGTAAGGTCACTTACTGGAAGCTACATTTCTTCAATGATTATATTTTCTCGTGTTCGCATGGAATCAGAGTTTCTGAATGGTGCGCCTCCTGAAACAATTTGTGCCAGCCATTCCACAGGTTGGATGCAACTCGATTTATTTGAGCAATGGTTAGATCATTTTGCGAAGTTCCCTGGTGCATCCCAAGGCGCCCCTACATTATTGATTTTAGATGGATAAAAAGCCCACACACAAAACTTGAACGTTCTAGGAAAAGCCAGAAAGTATTCTGTTACCATTCTGTGTTTACCTACGCAATGTAGCCACAGAATGAAACCCTCCGCTGTTTCATTCATGGCTCCCCTTTCAACTTCCTACAGTCGAAAAATTAAATGTTTTTTACGTAAACATCCTGAAAGAGTAGTCACTATATATCAAATTGCAGAAATATTTGGTAAAGCTTTTTCACGTGCCAGCACTCCTACAAACGCCATACATGGTTTTAGACAGACATGTATATATCCAATTGATTGTAACGTTTCCACCGGATATTTGTTTCCTGCTGCACATTCTACTGATGTTCCTGAAGAAGTTCACATTCACAATAATATGGGAGAAGTTGAGGAAACTGTTCAAATCTCAACAAAAATGATAACTTAGATGAGGATCAACAAGAAGTGCTACCTGAAACACCAGCAAGACCATCGGAAATATCAAAAGAAAAGACTTCCTAGACGCCCCAACCTTCAACGTCGAAAGGCCAAGAAGAAGTTTTGTTGGTATTATTGTCAAGTACTCCTGATGACGTCACATGTAAAGTTGGTAGTGGTGGTTGCAAAAATGTATGATATCATTTTGTCAAGTTGAATGTTGAAAAGTCAGTATATATGTCACGTTGTCGTTTCTCATTTTTCTATTCAAAATAAACAATTTGAATGCAGTTCTAAGACTCCCATTGTGTAAATAGGATATCGCAACAGGTTATGGGCCCAGAGCTCCGGCGGAACTGCATTGGAAAAGTTAAATAGAAAAAACAAGTTTGATTGGAATTTTGGTGCTAACACGCAAAAATGGCAGGTACCTCTTCATCATTTGTAGCTATCGACAAATTGACTGGTAGAGACAACTACAGTGAATGGAAATTTGCCATGAAACTCCTATTGGAGTTAGATGATCTCTGGAAGGTGGTGGAAGGTACAGAAGCCGATGAAGAGAAATACAGAAAAGCTTTTTCAAAAATAATACTGTCTATCGACAAAGTTAACTATTCGCATCTGAAATCTGCAGCTACACCGAAAGAAGCTTGGAGGAATCTAGAGAAGGCTTCCGAGGATTCGGATCCCACAAGAAGAGTTGGTTTGTTAGGAGCCCTGGGTACGAAGTAAGAAGACTGTCACTCAATAGAAGAGTACTGTGATACTATCATTTCTACAGCACATAAATTGAACGACATGAAAGTCAAAGTAGAAGATAAATAGGTAGGAACACTGTTGTTAGCTGGTTTTCCAGATGAGTACCGCTCAATGATTATGGGTCTGGAACGTAGCGGGACCAAGATAAGTGGTGACTCTATCAAAGTGAAGTTAGTGCAGGATGTTAAAGCACAAGCTGATCCAAAATCCAAAATACAGCCATGTACACAAAAGCTAGTTATTCGAAAGGTTTTCAGAAAAAGGGACCGAAATGTTACCACTGTGGTAAGATTGGACCCTACAAAACAGATTGTGGAAGCAAGAAAAGTTATTATGCACAGACTCAGAAGATAAACAAAAATACAAAGGGAAGTGACATTTTTAGCTTGTGCCTCAACACATTCAACAATAAACAGACATTGGTTGAATGAAAATGCTATCAATACAGAAGCTGAGATCGAGATTGCAAACAATAGTGATCTGAATATTGTGTCGAAAGGAACAGCAACAATAAATTTTGTAGTAGAAGATGAACAAAAGTTGATCCCAGCAAATGAGGTGATGTATGCTACTGATGCAGCTGTGAACTTAGTGTCTATAAGAACAATTGTGAGAAATGGTCACAAGGTAATTTTTGACAACACTGGTGCAAAAATTATTAATTCCATGAATAAAACAGAAGCAACAGGATCTGAAACGAATGGAATTCATCAATTAGATACGCAACCTATAGAAAATGAGGTACCTTCTTGTGTTGGACAGACCTCAAGCAATCTGTGGCATCGTAGGCTGAGACATGTCAACCGAAAAAGCATGAACTTGTTGGTACACATGTCAACATGACTTGACAAAATTTGACAACTACGAAAACTTGTATTCCCTGAATAGAAGGAAAACATAGTAGACTGTTCCTCAAGCCCAGCAGCAGACAATCAAGTAAACTTTTGGAACTCGTCCACAGTGACTTGGCAGGACCAGTGGAAACTGCATCACTTGGAGGTAGTAGGTACTTCTCCACACTAATAGATGCCAGGTATGTTTCTATATTATTTTTGTCAGAAAAGAGCCAAGTTGTAGGAGCGTTCGAAGGATTCAGAAGTCTTATTGAAAATGAGACGGATTGTAAGAATATATTTTTGGAACCGATAATTGGATAGAATACGTTAATAGAAATTTCAGGAACTTTCTAAAAAACTCATGCATTAGACATAAGATAACTGTTAGATATAGTATACAGCAAAATGGTGTAAGCGAGAGAGCCAACAGGACCATAATTGAAAAAGCCCGTAGTATGTTGTCAGATGCTAATTAACAAAAAGAATATTGGCCTGAAGCAGTTAACACTGAACAGATCTCCCACCAAAACTATTGGAGATAAGACTCCTCACGAGGTATGGCATAACAATAAACCCGATTTATTACACCTGAGAGTATTTGGAAGTGAGGTCATCTCACATGTGCCAGACGCACTCAGAAGAAAATGGGATCCTAAATCACAAAGACTGATTTTCATTGGACATGGAGAAAATACCAAGAAATATAGGTTAATTGATCTAAAAAGTAAAGAAATATCTTATAGTAGAGGTAATATTTTCGGAAATGGAAATATCGAGAATAACATTGTAGGAAAATACATAGAAACGACAAAAGAAATTTCAGCAGTGCTACCAATTGAACATGAAGATGAAGAAGAACAAGACCAAGGAAATGATGGTCTACCTGACGAACAAACAAATAGTAACTCCGATGATTCAAATAAAGATATAAATGAAGAAAACGATGAAACAATGGAGATTGAAGAGCCAAGAATAACAAAAACAGGAAGAGAAGTTTGCAAGTCAAAACATTTTGACGATTATGAAATTTATGCAGCATATGACGTTTTAGAGTCAGAAAATAATCCACAGACATACAAAGAAGCTTATAAAAGTGAAAAGTGGCAGAAAACCATGTGAACGTTCCACGACAAATTGGAAACTTGGTCAATTACGGACTTACCAGACGGTAAATTCACATTTGATAGAAGATGAGTATTTCGCACTAAAGAAGATGGCACTAAGAAAGCCCGTTTAGTTGTCAAGGGATTCCAACTACAGGAGAAGAACAATAACAACAATTTATTCCCCAGTGACAAGAATTTCAACTGTCAGAACATTGCTAGTTCATGAAACACAACAGAATTGGGACCTTCGACAGTAGGATCTCTCAACTGCCTTTTTTAAATGGAAAGTTGAAACCGAGGTGTATATAAAAATACCAGATGGCTAAATATAGATAAGTCTGGAGTTTTAGAATTCGATAGAGCATTATATAGTTTGAAAAAAAGTTCACGTTGTTGGAATAACAAATTTAATGAAATAATGACAGACTTACATTTTAGAAGATCAAAATTTGACTTTTGCCTCTATACAAAAGAAAATTGTTGGATGATTGTATTTGTGGATGATTTGATCATAACAGGAAATTAAATTGAGATGGAGAATGTAGTGAGAGCATTGAAAGAAAGATTAAATGCAAGAGACATGGGTGAAGTAAAAATATTTTCAGGAATGGAGATACTTGAAACAGATAAAACTCTGAAAATCACTCGAAGAACATATATAGAAAAAGTTTTTGAAGAATTCAGTATGTCAGAATGTAAAGGTGTATCAACATCAATGAGTACTGGATTCACAATTGATTTATCTAAAAATGGCACCATATATAGTCCTTACAGAACGCTAATAGGGTAATGTATTTAGCCTGTACATTTCGACCTGATATAATGTATGCAGTATCATACCTCAGCAGATTCTTAGATAAACCCAAACAAGATCTTTGGACAGCAGGAAAGAGAATACTGCGATACTTGAAAAACACTATCGATACCTGATAATTCTATAAACAAGGCTAAGGAAGTTCAGAAGCATTCTCTGATGCAGATTGGGCCGGTGATAAGAGCGATAGGAGAAGCACAAGTGGTTCGGTAATTTTATACGCGGGTAATCCGATAAACTGGTTTTCCAAAGAACAATCGTGTGTAGCTTTATCTACAGCTGAAGCCGAATACGTAGCGGCTGCAGCTAGTGCGCAAAAGCTCGTGAATTTGAAGGCAAATTTATCCAAGTTTCGCGACGTTGGAAGTGCTAAATTAAAAGTTGATAATTTAAGCGCGATATCGATGCTAAAAAGTTACGAAAATTCGAAACGCACCAAACACATAGACATCGAAGAACATTTTATGAAGGACCTGATAGGTAAGAAAGTTATAGATGTTGAATATGTGACCACTGAAAATGATTTGGCAGATATGTTCACAAAGCCATTGTGTAAAGAAAAATTTAATAACATTTGTACTCTTTTTAACATTTCAAAGGTTGAAAAATGAACTTCGTCATGAAGTTGTCACATATTACAATATTCCCAGTTTTTATATTGTCATTATAGTTCTGTCTTTATATTTCACGATTAAACAAATTTTCATGTCGGAAAAATAATCGTAAATCGAGGAGGAGTGTTGATATTATTGTTAAGTACTCCTGATGACGTCAAATGTGAAGTTGGTAGTGGTGGTTGCAAACATGTATGATATCTTTATGTCAACTTAAATGTTGAAAAGTCAGTATATATGTCACGTTGTCGTTTTCCATTTTTCTATCCAGAATAAATCGTTTGAATGCAATTCTGAGACTTTCATTACGTGAATAGGATATCGCAACAAGTTTTGAGCATGACCCTGTACTTCTCTCCGGAAATGATTCTACCTAAAACTGTTGTGTCAACCAGCACTTCTTACAAAACAGAATGAAAGAAAGTTATTGGAGCAAAAACGATCGAAAGAAATTTGAAGTCGTCCTACTATGAAGAAAAAAATAGAAAAAACTAAAAACAAAAAATAACTGTTGCCAAGATTGAAAACGACGTGGATTCCAGTGCATCAAGAGGAGACAGTAACCCTGAATGCTTTCATTGTGAAACTAATTCCAGTGAGAGTAAAAATGGGTGATGGGTGCATGATTCTTGCGCTGGAGTAGAGGAAGACGAGGAAAACTTCATTTGCGCTTACTGCATTACTTTGTTCGTTTATTTCTATAGTGTCCCGTTAATGTCTATTTTTGTTAGCTTATTTTAATGGAAGTTAGCTTCTTTCGTTTATTTCAATATTTCTATGTCCAATAAAACATTGTTGAATAAAACTTTGGTATCAATTCGCAATAAGTTTGATAAGTATCTATCCCATTTTAGAAAGATAGGGTATCCGATTTTAACCATCATACTCCCTATAACGGGACAGTTGCACTTCTTTCGACAAAAGCATTATATCTTCGATATTTATATTTTGTTGTAAATATTGTTTTGGCATATAATGTAAAACACTTCAGAGAACATGTTTGTACATTTTTGGCGGTACTTTTTTGAATTATCGAATATTCAGAGCTACTCAAACCTTGAGTACCCCTTCCTAAGGACATTTCCCCCACTCCACAACAGAATGGAGTTGCAGAAAAAGCAAATCGTACTATTGCGGACAAAGTAAGATCTATGCTTGATGCAGCTGGTCTGAACAAATATTTTCAGGTGGGAGCTGAATATACCACAGTTCGCTTCAAAAACACATCACCATCGGTAGCATTGTTGAATCAAAATCTGAATGATCTTGAAGTGGTACAAAGTCAGATGTTTTATTTCTCCAAGTTTTCGATTGAGAAGCATTTGCTCACAAATCAAAAATTAATTGAAGACAACTAGACTCCTACTCAATGGAATGTATTTTTTTAATATGAAGATACAAAATCTCTCAGATTGGTGGATGACAAAAAAAGACAAAATATAACTTGAAGAAATTTATATTCATTGAAAGTCAAATATTCACAGAGTCGACACGAGGAGAAGGAATTGCAAGAAAAAGTATAAAAGACTCAATTTTGTTGTCATTCTAAAATATATATATATATATATATATATATATATATATATATATATATATATATATATATATATATTAGCGCTCTTAACATTGTGAAGAGAATGACAAAACCCATGCAGGCAATTTCGGATATCGAGGTATTGGAAGAAAAGCAGAAATAGAAAAAAAACTAGGTTGAGAAGAAAACCAGAATATCTACAAGATCATTTCTACGTAGTGAATTTTGCTGATCCAGTTATTTTGGATGAATCATTAGGCAGATGAACTGCTCAAAAATGGAATAAATCTATCGTTGAATCCCCATTGCATCAATAACACTTGGTCCTGAAGGAAGGAAGGCTATGAAAAGTAAATGAGTATTCAAACTGAAGAAGAGGACCAACGGAAAGACAGAAAAACATAAGGCCAGACTTGTGGCAACGAAATATCGTATTCACAAGAAACTACAAAGATACTTTCTCGTCTGCTGTGAAAAATATTTCCAAAGCATTGCTGAATGTGGATGTGGAATTAGCTTTGAAGTCGACTTGATGGATGTTGTGAATACTTATCCATTCAGAATTGAATGAGGCAATCCATATGGAGTTGGAAAAAGTAGACTATATCAGAAAGTATTTTGTAGATTAAACAAGGCAATTTATAGGCTGAAAGAGTCCGGCAGTACTTGGAATAGGAAGTTATACTAATAATTCATAAAAAATTTACTTACTCGATTCAAAATCGATCCACTGCTCCTATTTTGAATGAAGAAAACAAGATATACCCGTAATAATCATTCATGTCGATGACTCGTTTATATTTTCGAGTGGAAGAAGTGAAACGAATGAATAGATAATATGAAGAATTTTTTCGAAATTAAAGATTTGAGACCTGCTCATTAATATTTGGGATTGAGAATAACAAGAGAGAGAGATAAAAAAAGATTGTTCAGGAAAGTTACATAGAGTCAATTCTCGAGGAATTCAATATTAGTATTTGTCATTCCATTTCAATGTCAATGAATAGAGGAGTTCAGAAACTGAATCACGACAAAAAAGGAAATTCCTTCCGGAAAATTTTTTGGGTTGACAAATTCAATAACGACCCTAGTAAAGCTCACTGGAGCGATGAGAAAATCATTTTATGATATCACGAAAATACAATCAAACAAAAGCTGGTATTTAAAAAACGTTTAAAATCCCATATGCTGGTTATGCATTCAAACCCAGAAATTCTCTCATATCTTGGAATGGCAAAAATCAGCCTGCAGTAGTAGAAATGTTTACATTTGTAGTGGATACATGGCACTGAGTAATGCTACAGAAGGAGCCATATGGAATCAGCAATAGTTTTGGGAGATAGGACTCACACGATTGAAACATCAACCGAACATATTTCCTTGTGACAATAAACGTGCCACAATACTATAAGAAAAAACATTCATCAAGAAGTGAGCATATGGATATGAACCATCATTTCATTATAAATGCAGTGGAGGAGAGAAAAATCTTATCCTACTGTAGTAGAAGTTTGAAAATGACATTTCGTTTTGTTGTGGGTGTTTGAATTGGTGTATGTATTTTCTCCTTGCAACGTTGATTTTTCAATATTTTGTGCACAAAAATTAAAGACTTCACTTTTTGAATTTCAATTCATAATCAGACAATTCCAACGTTCATTCATGATCGGAACAGAATAGAACTGCATAAAACTGCACACATTTTCTATTTGGAAACATGAACCACTTTGATTTTCACATAATTTTGAAACTGACTAATTTCGTCGAATATTAAACAGAGATGGAGTATCAAAATGATAACCAATTCTATGGGTATATTCTGAACTCAAAAAAGTTGTTCGTTTATGATTGTAGACGAAGAAATGTAATGTGAATGTCGAACAGGAGTCATGCATATAAAAGTATTGTTGTCGAGTTTATCAGTAATAAAAATGATCAATAAATTATCCTTATTTGTATTTCTTTATTATTATTGCCAACTTCTGTTGGGATAATGTGATCCATAAAACCGGAAATCAACATATTGATGCGATTTGATTGACGACTTCATTTGGATATGCTACTCAGATAACATTTTATTGAAGTTCATATTCGTTGTATTAAACGATTCAATGAGGACATGAACGTGATACGTTTCCATATTCAGTGACGGACTGATGGAGGCTATCTCATATTATTTGATGTAGACGATTCCACGAAGTCGGATTTCCAGGTCATATGATTTGTTGATTATGGGCATTTCAATATAATTGATAAGTATACAGTAATATATGAAAGCTCTGAATTTCTGCATTATATGATTCGAAGAGTGCAACATTTCCATATTAATGATGTGGAGAAAGCTCTTGTACTTACATATATTGCACATCCATGAAAGAAAATTCGATATTTTATGAATTGGTGTATCTGTATCATATAGACAAAAAAAATACTGACTTCATAGGTGAAATTCAAACCTAAGTGTGAATCTGCGACAATACACCACAATGTTCTAGGCAGAAACCCATGCAATCGAACTCTGCCTGTAGAAAATTCTGAACAGAAACATCGATCAGAATTATATGTCGGACTCAGCACTTTGGCATCAAGTCCAATCTAGATTAGTATGGACCTGCTATGGGTCTTCGGACATTGAGACTCTGAAGAAAATGAGAAAGCCTACCTTCTATCAGTAGAAGACACTATGAAGAAACTCATCGGACACATTTGGAATATCAGAGAGCATAACCAAAGAAGTGTTTTCTGCTGGACCAGGCGGAAAAAACGCGAATACTGGTATAAAACAGTATGACAAGTCCACTCGAAGGCCTTCAAACCCTTCGAAAAAAAGAACGGCCCTGTTAGAACTGAATTTAAAAAACAAGTTTCTGAAAAATGTATCTCCGAGCGTCATCATCGATTCCGTCAGAAGCGTGGAACTTGAGAGTGAATAAGGATCGAATCTCAATAAATCTTAGAAAGTGGCAGTGAAAAGGATGCTTATCGCCTCACTCGAAAAAAATCTGAAAGTCTTGGTGTAATATAAGAAGTTCTACACTCCAATTTGTTTTTTTCAACAAGAATATGTAGTTTCTTTTCATCTGAATTTCACCCCCTGATGATAGGAACAACAACCATATTACTAATGTAAATAAGGAAATCTCACTCATTTACATTAGTAATATGGTTGTTGTTCCTAACCGAAATTTTATAATTAAGAATAATTGTAAGGAATTGTGATGACAACGTCTATTGACATTTCACGAATTGTTTTTTTATTTGTTTGTGATGTACACGTCTATTTTATACCATCTGATGCACATAACATCATAGACACTATTGCCCTGATGATGACAATAAAGTTTGTCGAAATATTGGAATAAGTGTTACAAGAGTATACTTCTTGCATGCTGCCTACCCAACTAGCACACATTGCCTGATCTTAACGAGTCCAGCAAATACAACCTCTCTCCGAAAAAAAAAGGGTAGTCTCGTGACTGGACTAGTTATAAATAACTATGAATTTGAAATAAACTTAGTAGAAAGGATATTCCTTGAGGTTGCAGTCAAATTCAATGGCCGGTGACAAAAGGAAAACTTTTTCTTTTTTTGTCAAGCTTTCGAAAATGTTTATTTTCATTATCAAGACAGTGAGGTGAGGTTAAGTGAAGACAGCGATCTAATCATCATTGTGTGGTGAGTATAATTTTTTTCTTAGTTTGAAAACATCTAATATATAAAATTCTCGTGAAACGGTGTTTGTAATCAAATCAAATGGCTCGACCGATGCTCATGAAATTTTGTGTGCATATCGGTCAGGTCTACGAATCGGACAACATCTATTTTTCATGCCCCTAAATGTCAAGGGTGGTCGGTCCACCCTTATTTAATTTTTTTATTTTTAAGATAAAAACCTTTTTTTTTAATTTTTTTATGATACAGCATTCTGAAACACATACAACCCTGAATTTTCACCCTTCTACGATCAACCCCTATTTTTCCATCGCGATTTGTATTTTATTTTATTTTATTCACATATCCGCTATAGGGTTGCAAGATGGCAATCGAATATAATAATTGTAGTACGATAAATTGAGAACGAGATAAAGGAAAAACAAAATAACAGGACAACGGGATAACAGGATGACAGGATAAGGAAATAACGGAAAAATGGAATAACGCGATAGATAAAAAACGGGATAACAGAAAAACGGGATAACGGAAATAACGGGATAACGACAAAACGGAAAAACGGGAAAACGGGATGAAAGGATAAGGGAATACGGGTAGAACGGGATAACGGGATAATGAAAGAATGGGATAATAGGAAAACAGGATAAAGGGAATAACGGGATAACGAATGAAAGGGAAAACGGGATAACGGGATGACAGGATGAGGGGATAACGGAAAAACGGGAAAACGGGATAAAGAAAAAACGGGATAACAGGAAAATGAGATAACGGGAATAACGGGATAACAAAAAAACGAGATAATGGGATGACAGGATAAGGGGATAACGGGAAAATGGGATAACGGGATGAAGAAAAAGCGGGATAACAGGAAAACGGGATAACGGGATAACGGGACAACAGGAAGCGGAAGGAGTCAAAAGCATAGTCTAGATGGAACAACATAAAGGAAAACACAGAAAAAAAGAAATTCTTCGCGGACGAGAGTTTTCGGGAAAAACATTTTAGGGAACATAGAAATGTGGACAGGACAACGTCTGTCGGGTCAGGTAGTAACACTATACAGCACAACTAGTTATATAGATAAAAATTGAACAATTGAAGAGCACATAGTGTTTAAGAACAAAATTTAAAAAACATTTTGAAATTTGACAGGACAAATACCACATGGTTAACAGGACAAGTACCACATGCTTCAACCATGTGGTACTTGTCCTGTCAAATTTGAAATTGTTTTTTAAATTTTGTTCTTAAACAATATGTGCTTTTACAATTGTTCAATTTTTATCTATATGTCTAGTAGTGCTTCATAGTGTTATGTTTTCCAACTAACAAAAAATACTCACCACACAATGATGATTGGATCGCTGTCTTCACTCAACCACACCGTACTGTCTTGATAATGAAAATAAACATTGTCGAAAGCTTGACAAAATAAAAAATAGTTTTCCTTTTTTCACCGGCCATCAAATTTGACTGCAACCTCAAGGAATATCCTTTCACTTTATATAATATATATATATAATATATATATATATATATATATATATATATATATATATATATATATATATATATATATATATATATGACGTGTGTTGTCACTGCACTTCTCCTAAACGGCTGGACCGATTGGAATGAATTTTTGTGCATGCGTTTGGGTAGCGCCCAGGATGGTTTTGATTCATAAATCATCCCCCTTAATGTCAAGGGTGGTCCACCCCTTAATTTAATTTTTTATTTTTCAGACAAAAATTTTGTATTAATTTTTTTATGATACAGCATTCAAAAATACATACAACCCTGAATTTTCACCCTTCTACGATCAACACCTATTTTTGTGGAAATATTTTCATTTTCATTTTGTTATGACTTAGAATAAAAAAATTCATATTACTCTTGATTCTACGATCAACCCCTATTTTCAATTATTTTTTAAGGAAAACGGGATAACGAGAATAACGAGATAACGAAAAAAAAACGGGAAAACGGGATGACAGGATAAGGGAATAACGGTAAAACGGAATAACGGGATAAATAAAAAACCGGATAACAGGAAAACGGGATAACGGGATAACGAAAAAACGGGAAAACGGGATGACAGGATAAGGGGATAAGGGGAAAACGGGATAACGTGATAAAGAAAAAATGGGATAACAGGAAAACGGGATAACGGGAATAATGGGACAACGAAAAAACGGGATAACGGGATGACAGGATGAGGGGATAACGGGAAAACGGAATAACGGGGTAGAGACAAAAAGGGGAACAGGAAAATGGGATAACAGAAAAAATTTCGGGAAAAACATTTTAGGGAACATAGAAATTTGGACAGGACAACGTATGTCGGGTCCGCTAGTATATATATATATATATATATATATATATATATATATATATATATATATTATTTTAACTCTTCAAATATTCAACGTACTTTACACATAACAGTTTATATATATATATATATATATATATATATATATATATATATAGATATAAACTGTTATGTGTAGAAGTACCTTGAATATTTGAAGAGTTAAAATAATAATTATAAATAAAAAGAATAAATGAAAAAATTTTCGTATTTATTAATCTATGCTATGTATCAGTTTTTCTGAAGATTCTACCGTTTTTCTGAAACCTTATATAATATTAATCGATACCTATGTTTGAAACAAACATGTTTTTCCCATTACAAGCAATTGGCATAATTTTAAAAATTATAGAAACCAAATTTTACTAATATAAATTTGAGCACAAGCAAATAACAAAATGTTGAAAGTTTGAACATTCTGCATATGGAATTGGATCTGAACACAATAGCCAATGAGATGCCAGGAAAGATCTTGATGCAAAATAATTTTGAAAATACGAAAAGCAGAAACGTCAGAAAAATGATTTTTACATGTATTGAATTCAACTACCTTACATACTATTAAGGTAGTTGAAATGTTTCGTGAATATAAACTGTCAAATAAGTGAAAATAATGAAAAGTGCAACAAAAGGTGCGGTAAGATCGAAAATTTGAGAAGAAAACAGATGTTGTTGGTATCAAGGGGGAGAAATCAACAAGCGAAGGAAAACAGAAAACAATTTTGGAAAAACCGAATGAATAAAATTGAAAATTTCAAAAATCAATCAATATGTATTAGAAAAACAGTTTTTTGCCAAGACAATATGGGAAATACTATGAAGAACAATAGCAGATGAAAGATCCCAAATGCAGGGTTAATCTTACTTTTTTCATCAGAGATTTACCAGTACCAGGCGAAGTCACAGTCGACAAAGGGGCTGCAGTTTCCAAGAACGGAAGAAATCCGAAACACTGAACATTCTCACTACAAGAAGTCACAGGTATTATTTGAAACCATGAAAAGTTACCGCAAATAAAACTTTCAAAGAACCTTTTTGATAGAACTCTCCATGAATTAATATATTGACCACATAACCTATAAAACTAGGTAAAATTCCACCTTTAGTATCACATAACTTCACATTTCCTGTATATATTTGCTATAAAGCACTAATTGGTTATTTATCGCAGAATAGGTAGAAGTAAGTTTTTCCTGGATAAAGGAAATTATCATTTTGATGAATTTCTGCTTTATTTTCAATGTTTAAGCAACAATGAATTGCCATTTTCTGAACGACCAAAGGGCTCCACAGTATAACTGACTTCTGAGATTCCATAGGCGTACCAATTGAGTTAGCTGAGGTGGAGGAAATGAGGTAATAGAATAAATGAAAGAAGGTGAAAATACATAGCCGGACATAGTAAATATTTATATGGGTATTTATTTAACAAAACATATTGAATAAATCCTCAAGAGAGAAACCAGCTCAAAGATTTCGGAAATAGAAAAAACGAAGTAAAACAAAAAAAAAAGTAGAACAACAAAAATAAATATTTTTGTTATGATGTCTGGTTGTGGAAAGTGAATAAACAAATATAAAATTAAATAAAAACGAACCGCAATCTACGCATTATTACAATATGTATATTTATATGGAAATATATATATTTATATGGAAAATAAAAAGGAATTTGTGGCATTGCAGAAAAATTTCCGTATTTCAGAAAAATACCATCTCCGAGCAGGACTCTAACCCACGATCTTAAGATTACTAGTGTTATGCTTCACCAACTGAGCTATTGAAGACCCTGGAATCAACATCTGCATTTTGATTTCGCCATACCGTTTTTTCCCAGAATTTAATGTTAGTTGTTGAAACATGGAAAATGAAAATATGAAAATGTAAAATCTACGTGTGTTGTCATGTTTATCAAGAACAGATGTCTGCAATGCCACGAATTCCCCACTATTTCCTATATATCCACAGAAATAAAGAATTATCACTCATATATATATAAGTATATATATATATATATATATATATATATATTTATATATTTATATTTGCGTTTATACAGTCCCGTTTCGGTACATACTGCCCACGAACCCAGACCAAATCCTACGAACTCAGACCCGGCCTCGGGCTTGACAAGGTTTTGCTATGTAAAACTGTCTAGGGTAGTTGAAACGCACACGGGACGAAATAATGGCCGGGTTCGGAAAAGCGGTGAAATAAAGATTTTTATATTGATTTAGTTCCATCACTGAACGTGTAGGCGGCGCTTCTCGTGGAGAAGCATATGGTATATAATGCCATGCATTTTTGCGACGAATACCAACCCGAAATTTGGCAGCAGTGCCGTTTATGTGTTGACGAAGTTTCAGCAGCAAGTTTGAACCCTATTGTCGATATAATGTAATTTTGATTATTTGAGTTTGGATACCTTTATTTCACGGAAAATAGTATTTGAAAGACTAATTTGTTGACAGCTCTGTTCACTGTATTCCCAAAAAATTTCGTACCAATGAACATTGAGCAACAAACAATTATTTAAAATGGATATTTTTAAAGTTCAGCTTTTGAAAATATTGTATTCAACTTGCTTCGTTCATCTATCTGGTTCAAAACTTGTTAGTGAATTTCGATCCACTTCTAGTCATTTGATTAATTTGAAATTTGGCAGTTTTTCATAATTCCGGTGACAATGCATTATTAAATTTTTGTTAGCGGAAAAACACAATGGCGGCTCCAAGATGTTGGGCAAATTATGTGAAATGGTCTGATTCTAATCAAAATTGGAATGTGGGAGTTTTTGGGATCGGAGATTATGATTTTTTTGACAAAGTTCATAAATTCAATATGACGGCTCCAAGATGACGTACGAGTTTTGTGATTATGGTCCGATTCTATTAAAAATTGGTATGTGGGGTTCCTTGGTATTGGAGGTGACAGACGAGTTTTGTGGTTATGGTCCGATTCTATTCAAAATTGGTGTGGAGGTTTTTGGGGTCGAAAATTAAAAAAAAATTGCGAACGAGTTTTGTGGTTGAAGTCCGATTCTATTCAAAATTGGTATGAGGGTTCTTGTGGTCGGAGATTATGATTTTTTTGTCAAAATGCATAAATTCAAGATGGCGGACGAGTTTTTTATCATGGTCCGATTCTATTCAAAATTGGTGTAAGGGGTTTTTGAGTTCGAGGATTATGAATTTTTGTCAAAATTTATAAATTCAAGATGGCGGAGGAGTTCTGGGATTCATTGAACGATTTTATCTACAAATGGTATCTAGAGGTTGTTAAGGTCGGAAAGTATAATTTTTCGTTAAAATTCGATGATTCCAGATGACGGATTTAATGACTAGAAAGAATTGAATAAAACATTATTGAAAATTTTTTTCAATGACAATCTTTTATTCTAATGCACTAAAAAGGAAAAATAACGGCTTCTCAATCAGTTACTCACAGATTAACCCACGTCACACATTTGAAAAACTAATTTTTTTTTTGGTGCGTTCGAATGAAAGTGGTAGTGGGAGAGTTTTTTTAATCATTTGATTTTGGAACAAATTTCATTGGACTGAAACTCTTATTATTATTACATGAAGGAACGAATCCAACCAGAATATATAGTTGCACTCTGTCTATCAGGTTCAAATATTGCAATTGGAATTTGTCCCATTTCAAATCGACTCTGAATTCCCAGGTGCTCTTCATTCGAGTGACCATGTATTATGACATTTTGTTTGACAAATTATTAAGATGGCGCCTCCAAAATGGTGGTGTGATTTATGGTCCAAAAACGTGTGATGCATGGTCCATTTCTTTTCAAAAATGGCATCTAGGGGTTCTTGAAATCAAAGATGATTTTTTTGTAAAAACTTAAGAATCCAAGATGAAGGATTTTATTAATGACTGCAGAGAATGAAATAAAAATTAATAGAAAAAAAAATTATGTTGAATTACCATGCAAATAATTTTTTTCAAAAGTGTCACATATGTTATTCTGTGAATAACAGACTCAAAAGCTTGTACTACAAAGATGATACTCTTAAATTCCAATTTGAGAACATTGTACGGCTAGGTTTTGAATAAAGAAAATTGAAATTTTTTTATGCATTTGAATGAAAGCTTAAATATTTTGTTTCATTTTCATGATCATTTGAATGATGTTTGGTTTTTCCTAAATTACATTCTTCATGCATATGGAATCAAAGGAGAGTTAAATCATTTTCCATGTTTTCATGAGATCAAAAATGGCGTTCAATTCAATTATCGGAAAAAAAAATTAATCGGAAAAATAATCACTAACATCACTAGTCTACTCGGAAAATCTCAAATATTTGCAAGGGTACTACACAAGTAATTCACAAATCATTAAAACATGTTTTTATTGAAAACCAAATATTTGCACTCGTATAAAATTGTTAAAATTAAAAAAGTCCCTTGAATTAGCAAAGAAAACTTTATTAATTTGTTACGGTAGGTATTGAATACTAGGGTTTCAATTGGGATTACGTTCAAAATACTTACTCAACCACTTCACTTCAATTATTAACTATTATATACTATAACTAGCTGGTACCAGCGACTTCGTCCGCGTTGAACCTCGTATTTTTTGTGACGACTATTACAAATTTACTCACCTGGTTAGGGACATAATTTCTAAAAATACTGAAACACGTATTTCTTTATTTGTAACAAAGATCTCAAATTTTAAAAAAGGGCCCTTACCAAACTATTCTCCCCCCCTTCACCCCCCTAGGAATTGCATTTATAAAAACAGTGACACATGTATTTATTTATCCCTTACAAAGACCTCAAATACCAATTTTTATGACCCTAACAGAACCCCCATGCAAACTTTCACCTTCCATTTCACCCCTTCAGGGGTTGCATTTCTAAAACACTGAAATACATATTTCTTCTATTTGTAACAAAGACTTCAAATATCATTTTTTATGACCCCATCTTGAAAACTAACGGAATTCCCATACAAACTTCAATACCAATTTACCTCATTTTACCCAAATAACAAATTTCATGATCCTTAATTTTAATTTTCAAAATTAACATTCTTAATTGTGAAGAAGGGCCCAAATACTAATTTCCATGACTCTAATTTCAAAACCAACTTCACTTTCACCCCCCTTCTCACCCTCCTTTTCACCTCTCTAATGATGAAATATCAAAAAAATATGCTGTCAAAATTTCAGCTCCTAGGTCCAGCGGTTTGATCTGGGACGTTGATTGTATATCAGTCAATCAGTGAGTCAGTTAGTCAGGACATGTAATTATATATGTACATATTACTCCAGACACGAGGTAGCTGCTGTGAACCGTTGAGGAGATCCCTGGAAGTTTCAACAGAATCGGTTCACGGGTGTAGAATCAATTAATCATCCCCTATTTTTCTACCCTCAGAAGTATAATTTCAAATTCATATGGAATCAACTCACAAGCATACCCTATACTATAAAAAAAGAATTATCTAAATCGGATATCCCAGTACAAAGTTATGCGTTAAGAAGTAAAAATTCAGTGGGTGAACCAACAATTATTCCTCATTTTCCTACCCTAAGGAGTGGATTTTTTTTTCAAATTAAACTGAAACCAACTTTAAAGTATACCCTGTCCATCAAAATGAAGATAATCAAAATTGGACTACTGTGCAAGAAGTTATGAGTGGTCATACATAAAAAAAATATATACGCGTCGACTAGAGTACCTCCTACTTGTTTTTCGTCGGTTTGAAATGAATCCCATAAACTAAAACAGAAAAATCCTGTGACCAAAACTTATACGTAAAAAAAAAGAGTAAAGGTAGAAATGAAGTGTTTTACCATGATACATATCGAAAACAATTTCCTGATCTATTCTAATAGAAAATTATAAATTGAACGCAGAAGAGTTTTGAGATGCTTTTTGAACATATTGGTAGGATATTAAAAATATCCAAGTGGGTATTACATACGAAATGAAAAGAATTCATCGATATCATCAAAAGAGAGTTATTGTAGTAATTGCTATTGGAAGTTTTCATGTGGAAAATTAGTCTATTTTTTGTTATGTAGGGACTGCAATTAATTGAATACTCAGAGATTGGTTAGCGTAAACAAAAAGTATATCGGAAAATTTCCTCCGGATAAATAATTGTCCAAATTTGTTAAATATGAGGTTCTCATCATGATATTCGAAATGCCGATGGCGAAAATGTAGTTTAGATTTTTGACAATTTCTTTCTGGACATAGTCCAGTCGTAAGATGTATTTGTCAACAGGGTTCCATATAATACAATTAAATTCCAATATAGGTATTACCATAGAGTTATATATTGTTACAACATAGAGATGACTTTGAAATTATTTGGTATTCCTCAGAATGAAGCCGACAGCTTTCAATGCCTTCCTAACGATAACCTCAACATGGCTTTTTTACGGATTTTTTTCTCATCCAGGATGACCCCTAGGTCCTATAATTCATCTTCGGATTATAGTATCTGTTATTTATAAAAAGATTTGTTGTCAAAGGAGTTGAACACTTCGATAAGAGAATTTGAGAACATTTCTGTATATTGAGAACAAGCCTAATGGTTGTAAAGTATTTTGAAAAACGATTTGGATCATTCTGAAGGTCTGAGTAGTCCATGTTGTCTTTGATTCCTTCAAGAATTTTTGAATCATCCACGTATGATAATATTTTAGATTCGGTGTAGTCGGTGTAAACTGCACACATTGACACTCCATGTTCCATGGAGGAAAATATCTTGCACAAACGGAAAGAGATTAGTGGTGACACTTCTCTTCTTGTTGAAGTTTAATGTTATGCAAACAATTTGAGTTCACAAATTTTATTCCATATTAGTAGGAAAAATTGAGATGCAAACAATTGAACTGAAGTTAATAATAACTAATGAAAAACATTTTTGAAGACAAGCTTTCATTAAGGCCGTATACGTACGTATAAAATGAGTTTTAGTCATCGCTGACAATGATTAAATAATTTTTTTTTAATTATTTTGTTTCAATAAACTTGTTATGAAAATAGGTACCGAATAAGAACTTCTAAAAGTATATAATTTTTACAAATATTCATAAAAGTAGGTACCAATTAATTTCATTGGGCAATGATTGGTTTGTGAGTAACAATTCGTTGGAGTATTAATTTCTTAATTCACGCAAAAAGCTTTTTAAAACTGAATAATTCAACAAAAAGTAATTAAATTATTGTCAGCGAAATTTTTTAATTTAAAACGGTCTATAAAAACGTTTTTTATTAAATATTTAATTTTTTGCTTTTTAGTTAGTTCGCCTTGATCTGTTCATTCCTATTGTCAGATCAAAAAGGGATAGGAAAACTATGGAAAAAAGTGATGATACCGAATATTCGCCTTCGGATAGCGAAAGCGAAGGTGAAATTGAGAATGGAACCCAAAAAAGATGGAAGTCCCGCCTATTATCTCACGCAATAAATCTAAATGGATACCACTGAGAGACTTTATGGACAAATGTGTACCAAAAATCGGAACACAGAAGTCCAAAATTTAAATGACGGATTAAAAATCCAACCCGCTTCCCCTAATGACTACAAAAAGATTCAAGACATTCTTACTCGCAAAGATGTCCCGTACCATACTTTCACGTTACCAGCGGACAAACTTCTCAGAGTCGTATTCAGGGGCGTTCCCACTGAATTTGACAAGAAGGACATTAAAAAAGATTTAAGGCTTCGACATAACTTCAGTCTTGCGTATGAAAAAATACGATAAAACACCTATGCCCATGGTTCTTGTACTAAGTAGTAGATAAAATAAGTCAATTTATGACGTTAGAGAAGTCTTAGACATAATTGTCAGAGCGGAATCCCAAAAACCACGAACATCCGTGGCCCAGTGCTATAGATGACAAAAATTTGGACATGCGCAAAATAAGTGCATTTGTTTCCCCAAACTACAAAGGAAAACAAGCAATAGAAATAATAATAACGATGATCAAAACCAAAATCGCGAAAAACGTCCCGTGGGTGCCGGTTCAACAAGACCAAGTACCTCCTATGCTAGTGCTGCTAAAAACTCAAATCCAAATGGAGAGTCCGATTTAATAAAAGATCTTGAAGAGTTGACCAACTTGCTGAAGCGACGCCCAGGGCTAAAACAATTTATTAGCCTAAACGCCCTGAACCTCCGTAATAAGTAACACAATTACTCCGGACTTCCTAAACATGGTGACCTGGAATGCCAACGGGCTTATATCAAAGAAAGATGAGCTCATCGACTTTTTAACTGATCATAATATAGATAAAGTGTTTCTACAAAAAACGCACATATAGTGTTTCTACAAAAAACGCACCTCAAAAACGACCACGTTGGCATCTCCCATTATAAAATATTCAGGAAAGATAGACTTGGGAGGCGAAGTTGCCATTGGGGTAAAACGAAACCTTTCTGTAGTCCAAGCGGACTTAGATCCAAATAGATTGAATAACACGGAGGCTATTGGCGTTGAGGTCAATACCCAGAGAGGTCCTCCGACTAGTGTCAGTTTACAACCCCCCAACAAGCATACTATCTGAAGACCCTCTAGATAGCCTAATCGGTGAAGTTAACACGCCAACAATATAAGCGGGCGATTTTAATGCAAAGCACGTTTCGTGGAGCAGGGTAACAAACCCAAACGGCCTCAGACTGCACAGACATTGCGATAACTACATAATTGAAGCACCTGATCGTTCAACTCATTGCGGAGCAAACAGACCAGACATATTAGACATAGTACTATATAAAAATATTACTTGGAACATTAATTCAGGAAGCATCAGCGAACTAGGCCAAGGACAGTCTGCCCAAGTGGATAGATATTATAGTACAACAGATTGGGAAAATTTTTAATTTCTCTTAACAAACGAGTACCGCGCCCCAAAATTAATAGAAACTAGTTCGTGATAATGTTCTCAAAAAATTTGAAGAAACAATTACTAAAAAATTGATGATCGAAAATAACATTAAAAACCGCTCGAGGGAGCATGATGATGACGTAGTACGTCCTGCCTCTCCTAACGAGATGAAAGGTCTTATAAAAAGACTGAAAAAGAAAAAAGCCCCAGGACTAGATGAAATTTCAAATGAGATCTTGAAAAATTCACCTGAAACACAAATCACTTCTCTGAAAAACATAATCAATAACGCAATCCGCTTGAGATACTTACCCAAAAGATGGAGGCATGCCATCATCATCATGATCCCTAAAACTGGCCAAGATCCAACATTTCCCCAAAACCATCGACCATTATGCAGCGTCGGGAAAATAGCAGAAAGAGTCATCCTGCAAAGATTGCAGAGAGAAATAGAAGACCTGAATTTAATACCGGATTTCCAATTTGGATTCAGGGAATACCACTCAACAGAGTTGCAGGCCCTGAGACTGGTCGAAAATGCCATCTCAGAATTAAAAGAAAAACAATTCGTTCATGCCTTATTTCTAGACGTCGCAAGGGCATTCGACAGTGTCTGGCACGAAGGCCTTTTATATAAACTTAATGAGTTCCACGTTACATTGTGTTTGATTGAAATAATCGCCTCCTACTTAGAAAAGAGAACCTTCCAAGTCCGCGTTAAAAATTCACTATCAACATCTGAAGGGATACTTGCTGGAGTCTCCCAGTGTCGCCAACCTTATATAATATATCAACTAGTGATATCCCAGAGTCAAGAAACACAAAAATCTCCTTATTTGCCGACGATACGGCAATCCTAGCCTACTCTCGCAACAAAAATCATGCTGTAAGATACCTTCAAGATGCGGTTAATAATCTAGAAAGTTGGTTTTTCGACTGGAAGATCGCTATAAACCCTAACAAAACACAAGCCATCCCCTTGGGCAGATTCCTGAGAGACCCAACTGCTAAAATTAACATAGCAAACCATGACATCGAATGGGCAACAAACGTTTAGTATTTGGGACTTACTTTAGACCGCAGATTAACCTGGAATAAACATGTAAATGAAATAGAAAACAGAGTCACACACAGAATAGTAGCACTATATCCATTTCTGAACAGAAAAAGTAAACTAAATGTAAAAACAAAAACATTATTATATGAAACAGTCATCAGACCCGTCATTACCCATGCCTCCGCTGTCTGGGGGCAAATTTCAAACTCAAACATGCTGATCCTGGAACGGGCGCAGGAGAAAGTTATGCGGATCATCACAAATGCTTCGTGGTACGTGCGAAACAATAACATCTTATCAGACCTCAATCTCACAAAGATTAAAGACCTCATTCGTGAGCGCAATATTGAGTTTTTCGGTAAAGCCGAAACCCACGAAAATTCATTTGTTGGGGAATCTGTGAACTACCCTACAGACGACCCCACTGAATATAAACGGCCAAAACTATCGCTAGTTTAGTCCAGAACCACGGGAATTGAAAACTTCTAAAATCGACCATTAAAGTATATCCATAGGATAAATCTTAACATCAAAACGTGTCATTGAATTTTCAAGGAACAACAAAATCATTCACGCCTCAGCTAAGTAATTTACACTCAACTAACAAAGAACACTAAAGGAAATCAGATATAATACTAGGATGAAAGAGTAAAGAGGCAATGCCTCAACTTGGTAAATAGCCAACGATAACAAACAAACCAAACTGTTCATTCCTAATAGAGTATCGTAATCACAAGGTCTCTTCCCTGTAAGTTTCGAGCTGAAAGAAATCATGATCTCTGACACCAAAAACTCCCACACATCAATTTTGAATAGAATCTGACCATAATCACAAATCACAAGTCGCTATCTCGAATTCATAGATTTTGACAAAACATTCATAATCTCCGAACCTGAAAACTCCCACTTACCAATTTTGATTGAAATATGACCATAATCGGAAAAACTCGTCCTCTATCTTGGGACCGCTATCTTGAGTTTATGAATTTTGACAAAAAATTCATAATATCCGACCCCAAAAATCCTTGCATACCAATTTTGAATCTATTGTTTAATTTCGACCCCAAGAACACCCAAATACCAATTTTGAATCGAATCGGACCATAATCACAAAACTCGTCCGCCATATTGGAGCCGCCATCTCATGAATTTTGACAAACATTTCATAATCTCCGACCCCGAAAACCCCCACATCCCAATTTTGAATCTAATAGGACCATAATTACAGTCGCCATTTTGTTTTTTTCTCTTACAAAAATTCCATAATGCATTGCCACCAGAATTATGAACACCTGCTAGGTCGGTCAAAATTCACCTGCAAGATTTGAACCAAACTAACAAACGAACGAACTAACTAACTAACAAGTGAAGAATCATTGAATATCCCAAAATTGAAATTCTGACTGAATTAGACAGAAGTCAAGTGAACAAAATTGAATGAAAATGTTTGGCTAGTTAATTTTCCTCTCGTGTTTGTGTTGTGAAAATAAAACATTCTCTGCGCAATTTGATCATATCTTGCGAAAAGAGCGGCAACACTGCCGGGTCTGTGAACGTGGATTGAATGTAAGAAATTGTATGTAATGGCTTGAGAACGCGGTAAAATATAATGGGCTTGTGAACGTGACATAAACTATACAATTATAATTTTTTTCATTTTTTTACCCCTCTCAGTTCCAGTTATTTTCGGAGATTGTAATAACTGTAGAACACCAAAATGTTTGTTGAAATCATGAGTATTTCTAGTGGGTCTGTGGTGGTCTGATAATTGTAATGGTCTGACAACGTGGGTTGAAAGTATATATATATATATATATATATATATATATATATATATATATAATATATATATATATATATATATATATATTATATATATATATATATTATATATATATATTTATTTAATTTTTTAAAAGAAATACCTATCATAACAGTGATAAAATATTCGGCTATGTTTCCCAATCTTTTTCAAATACTCTTTTACCTGTATTCTTTTATCTTATCCCAGCTCGGTCGGTACGTTTATGGGAACATGATCTTACTCCGACTCAAAGCAGGATTCTAGTTGCTTTGTTCGAAGTCAATGTTCAAAATACAGTTTTATGGAAATTGCAGGTTGTAATGTGATCAACAGATGAGTAATGAATGCGGAAAATAGTCAAACAATTATTCTTATATCAAATCAAAAACTTGAATGTACCTATCCTGCGAAATCTATCAGATCTATAATACTCTGAACAAACAGTAAAATGTGAAATACCTTGCTAATGTGCAATCAAATGACTTTCAAATATAATAATTGAAGGTTATAATGAATTATGAAAGCAAACAAGAAATACAGTTCAAAAAAGACAGTGAAAAAGTTTTATATAATGAACTCGAATAAGGGTCTGACCCGAATATGTTCACTTTGTTTAATTTTTTTTTTCAAAAAGTACCTGTGATTCAACTCAACTGTTGACTTGAAATTACATTTCTAAAACTTACTTTGAAATTTATACTTTCAACACTTGCTCGCAATAACATCATAGAAACGCGCGCCGTCGATAGCAATTAGTTGGTAAATAGCCGCCACTAGTGAACAGTTATATTTATGTGTTGCATTTCGAGAAAAAAGTGACATAACTGCTCTCGAGTGATTGTAGCGATCCACTGCGAATGGCGCCTCTCGAACAAAAATGTATTTTCGCTCTCAATACATACCTAATATTTGAACTCGTAGTCAAACTGCAATGCTCATATCATACACTTCCTCATTGAATAGTGCGATCCATTAAAACCTCAGACCATACCATTGAAGGTTGATTCTGAGTATCAATAAATAAATTATTTAGATTTGGAGAGATTTCCATGACTTTGACTTCAAAACTAAAGGTATTTTCATTTCCACCCCTTTGGGGATGAAGTATCAAATAACCTCCATAGTGGTTACTCATGTCATCATAGTCTAGTAGAGAAGTGAGTTTCCTGCGAAAAATAGTTCCAAGCCTTCTGAATATATGAGCGATGACTCATTCGATTCGGGAGGTCATTCTGACGAAAATGTGCTAGTTTTTTAACACAAAACAAAAAATAAAAACAGCCTTAGTTTTTTTGGTAGTAACTCAAGAACTCTTGATGATAGATGAAATAAAAAAACAGATTCGTGAAGACGAGACTATCTACTATGAACAATTTTGTCACGGAAATCTATATCAATTATTTATAATTTTGATTCAACGTTGAAAATAGGGCGGACGTTACGGCAGGAGTACAGCACCTCTTGAGAGAGCAATTCAAATACAATATTTTTTATACTATCGAAAATAAATTTAAAAATTCAAAAAAATCAAAGTATCAGCTGAACACCTGAAAGAATATAATTTCGTTATTTTGTTTTCATTGAATTTTGATAATCGGAGGCTATTGTTAATTAAGTAGTTTTGTGGGAATCACCGTTTTCATAAAAACCGAATAATTGTTTAGAGAATTACTCCATATTTTTTTTTTGCTTTCTGGAGCACATTTCACATGTGTACTCAATGATATCATGCAGAAATTGATGAAAAATTGATTATTTTGTTAATTAAAAATTTCAAAAAATTACAAAATATGAGATATCGAATAAACATTGTATTTTTTTTTATATTCCACATTATTATCAGTTTTATGTCTGACAAAGACATTTTTTTTAATTTTTTTTTTTTTTTTTTTAAAAATTTAATTTTTTTTTTAAAAAATTTTTTTTCCAAAGTTATATTTTATTCTTTTTAAAATGTTTTTTTTTTCATTTTCTATTATTTAGTTAACAATTAGTTATAAACAAACTTTGATTGGCGTTGATTTTTTTGAGTAGTACAGAAAATAACAAGAACAACCATATACAACAAACTGTGTGTGTTTCTCATATTTTGTTATCTTTAGAAATTTATAATTACCAAACTAAGTAACTTTTAAACAATTTTATAGCGTGATATAATCGAGTACACTGTAAAATGTGCTTCAGGAAGCAAGAAATCATGGAGTCATTCTGTGAACAATTATTCGGTTTTTAATGAAATCGGCGGTTCCAAAAAAACTACTCAAATAACGATAGCCTTACATTATCAAAATTGAATGAAAAAAAAATTCCCAAAATTACATTTTTCCAATGATACATAATACAATAATTTTTTGAAATCTTTAAATTCATATTTAATAATATAAAAAATATGTTATGTGAATTGCTCTCTCGAGAGGTGCTGTAGTTCAGCGTAATGCCCACGCGAAGCCCTGTTTTAATACATCGTTGAATTAAAATTATTAATAATTGGGATAGAGTTGCGAGAGTAACATTATCACAGGCCATTTCTCCTCTTTTTTAATTTTCCCGATAGTCGATAGTTTTTGAGCTTTCTCCAAAAACTAGAACCGTTTTATTTTATTTCCGTTTTTTGTTAAAAAAATCGAAAAATACGACTTTTTTAGAATGTCATCCCGAATCGATTGAGTATGATACACGGATTTTTCCTAAACAACATATGTTATAAAAGGAAAAAAAAATATTATCCCATAGCGCATGGTTTGAAAAATATTTTTATTTGTGGAAATATTGGTTGAGGATTCAGTAATATATATCGATATTACTTATTATTTCATTATGAAAAAAAAAACTTTTCGATACCTACTTTCAATTTCGAAAATGTGTTTTTAATGGTACCCCAGTTTATTTGGATCTATTTTTCTTAGTTTCCTTTCAAGAAGAATTGAAAATATTATTCATTGAGCATAATGATTTCTATTCAATTTCATTATTTCCTATTCTTTCAAATCCTTAATAACACAGTGAATAATTTTCTTCGGTAATATAAATAAATAATTTTGAGTAGTTTTCAAGATCTGTGAAATAATGTTCCTCTTCCATTCGATTTTCTGTACCATTTAGAACTCTCACTTATAAGGTTTTCTTCTAAAATATATTATTGTATTGTTATATTATTATCAACTAGCATTTTTCCATATGTTTTCATCTAGCTTATGGCTCAGGCTATTCCGTGATTTTGTTTCCCGTTATCCTGTTATCCCGTTATCTCGTTTGGATGGCATAATTGATTTGACAGCGGAAGTAATGCTTTGTGACGACTATTACAAATTCACCAATCCCTTTCCACCCCTGTAGATATGGCATTTTGAATGAAGTTTAACCGATTCATTCATTCGTGACAGAGAGACAAAACACCAATTTTCCTTATTCTAACTCAAAAACTCACGGAACCCTAATAAACATTTTCAGCCCCCATTCCGCCCCTTTAGTAGTTGCATTTCTAAAAACACTGGAAAACAAATGTCTTCATATGTAAAAAGACCTCAAAAATTCATTTTCATGATCTTAACTTGAAATGTTTCACCCCCCATGGACCATGACATATGGAAAAAGGCAAAATTTGTATGAACCCAAGTCGAAAACTGAGGGTACTCCAGTACAAACTTTCGAACCCCATTCAACCCTTTTACCCCTTTAGGGGTTGAATTTCCAATAATCTGAAAATGCGTGTTTCGTTATTTGAGAAGAAAAGGCCAAAAATAGCAGTTTCCATGACTCTAACTTCAAAACTAACGATATTGTGATTTTCACCCCTTTAGGGATGGAGTATTGAAAAAAACTTGGTTATATACTCATGTCATCATAGGAATCAAAATTTCAGCTCTTTGTGTTGAGTTATTTGGTCTGGGCGTTGAAGTAAGTGAATCAGTCAGTCAGGACATGTAATTATATATGTATAGATTATTTCTATTCATTAGTGTCTATATGTATAAGTTCTGTTGACTATTTTTTGTTGGTATATTTCTAAAACAATGGGCTACTGATTTTTTAACATAGCTTGTGTCACACACCCAAAAAATTCCATCTTTTTTTTGTACATTTGAACAGAAGCATGTTCTGATTAAAATTGAATTCATTTGAGTCGTTTACCTGAAAATTTTTCATGATTTATCTGTAATCTTGAACCTTGGAATACCCCAGATTCCTACATTCAGTTAATTAAAAATCCATTCTGAGCAACCTCATTCAGTAACTTTCGTGGTACACAATATAATAACCGAAACTGAATAATACAAATCAAATACAAGACACATTACGAGAATATAGATTTTCTGATATGTGGAAAACAATGCAAGCGTTTTCTCAGGTTAACAAAATACTCAACTCGCACGAGAATATATTCAAGTAGGGATTCTATATGAAGATTGTTTTCATTCAATGAAAGAAAGAAATTAATTTTTTTTTTTGCTTGAGAAGATAGCGAAAGTTTGGTGTCCTTTTGTTGAATCTTGCATGAGAAATTGTTTGAGTGATTTGTGTATTATATTGTCAAAGTACCTTTTCTGAAATGGTGAAATATCGCAATATTTCAGTGGACTCCCGAATAAATCTTGACGTAATCGCAGTAATATAAATTGCGGAATCAATGAGAAAAAGTATTTACCAGGCTCATTCTCAAATATTTGGGAGGCAATTGCAGCTTCCACAATTTATTTCGTTCGTGCGCGGAAAGAATACATGTTTCTTGATGACAATCTAGAATGAATGATATTTGTGTGCATCCCCTGTGTTGCCAAATTGGGGGAAGCCCAGTGACCTTCGAAAGTATACGTTTCAAACACTATAACATAAACAAAGTATATAAGCAGCGCACTTCAGCGGCGAGGGACTGCACTAAATTTTAAATGGCTATCAAAAATCGGGCAACTTGGACTCCTCCATATTTTTGTGGCAAAGTGTTTGTTACTATGTTACATGTCGTATGCGACATTTTTTAAAGGGTGGTTACCGGGCGTCCGTATATCGGAGGCTCGGTGACATCGGAGTCTCAGTGAACCTCAAAATTAACAAGGGCGGAGGCCCACTTATACCGTATATATATATATACATATATATATATATATATATATATATATATATATATATATCTTTATATATATAATTCTACTGTACGTGTGTAGTCACTGCACTCCTAAACGGCTGGACCGATTTGAATGATTTTTTTTTGTATGCGTTTGGGTGGCGCCTTGGATGGTTTATATTCACGAATCATCCCTCTAAATGTTGAGGATGGTCCACCCCTCAATTTTATTTCTATTTTTTAGACAAAATGTTTTGTTTTTATTTTTTTATGCATACAGCAATCAAAAATACATACAACACTTGATTTGCACCCCTCTACAATCAACCCCTGTTTTTTTGACAAGATTTCTGATTTTATTTTGTCATGACTTAGAATTAAAAAAATCTTATTACTCTTAATTCACCATTCTACGATCAACCCCTATTTTTTAATTTTGTTTAGGAAAACATGTAAACGAGATAACGGGAATAACGGGATAACGAAAAAACGGGAAAACGAGATAACGGGATGACAGGACAAGGGAATAACGGGAAAACGGAATAACGGGATAAATTAAAAACGGGATGACAGGAAAACGGGATAACGAAAAAAAGGGAATACGGGATAACGGGATGACAGGATAAGGGGATAAGGAAAAAACGGGATAACGGGATAACAAAAAAATTTGATATCAGGAAAACGGGATAACGGGATGGGAAACGGAATAACGGAATAACGGGATAACGAAAAAACGGGTTAACGGGATGACAGGATAAGGGGATAACGGGAAAACGGGATAACGGGGTAAAGACAAAAAGGGGTAACAGGAAAATGGGATTACGGGATAACGGGAAAATTTTCGCGAAAAACATTTTAGGGAACATAAAAATTTGGACAGGATAACGTCTGTCGGGTCCGCCAGATATATATATATATATATATATATATATATATATATAGACTGCGAAAACATTTTCTATAGATCGGACTTGCGGAGAGCTCAAAGTGTTGCTTTTGCCAAAATGAGGAATGAACAGCAGTGCACATATTATGCAAGGATCTGAAACGAACATAATTCCACCATTTAGATCACCGACAGCTGAAGCTCTGGAAAACGTATCAGAGAGCGTCATCATAGACTTCGTCAAAAGCGCAGGACTTAAAGGGTGAACTCTAATTTAATAAGGATCGAGCCACAATAGATCTGAGAAGGTCGCAGTGGAAGGGGCGGTTATCGCCCCCCTAGGAAAGTACCTAACCTTACCAATAGAGCAGTTCTGCTAAATGAATACTGGAATTTTTTCATCTATTGAAAGTATATTTTCATGAGAAGGAAAGTGTTAAGGAGGAACAAAATCAGCTCTATTTTAACCACTGTTATACTTTCGTTATGTCGAAACAATACGAGCTCCTTTTAACCCCTTTATAGTTCCACACTAAGTTTGTTCAATGAGATCAAATTGATCACCTGAAAAAAAAAAATTTTCAAATCATAATATTTTCTAATCAAATATAGAGGAAAAAAAACAGAAGTCTATTTGTCAGTCAGTCAGTCTATTTGTTTATTTCTACTATTCAAACAGTAAGTTGCAAAATGTGAGCAAATATTGTATTCATGAATGAAAACAGGAATGATAACATAATTGAAAAAAAAAATTTTCTTGATATTTTTTAAACAAAGTATCAACTAATAGAAAATAGCTATTCGAAATATAGCAATGTATAAATTCATTGAGTATAATTGTCGTTAGATATACAAGAAACAAAATTGTTTAAGCGGTTATTGTTTTACAACTACAGTACTTGAAATGTAAAGAAAAGCCGAAAAAAATACCTTATTGAATGAAGGCTCATTTCATAAAAAATTAATGAAAACATGTTTATTCATGTATTTTTTTTCCTGTCACTGTATAACGTCGTAATTCATCGAAGTTTTAAATTAATATATTATTGCCAAAAAAAAATATTTGGCACGGCTGGTATCTGACATTAGTATAATAATAACCTAGCCCTTCTTTTTTCAAATATTTATATGTGTAGAACAGTATCACTTATTATTGATATTCTGTTCATGTATCTAGTTAGTTATAGTTGAGAGATAAAAAAGGCATGTTGTTATGATGATTTTGTACAATGTCATTCATGTAACTGTCAAAAACCACTAAAATATACATTTATTTTGATTCTATACTTTGACTAATATAAATGAGTAATCAATATACTACAGTGGCAGTGAGTTGTGTATAGAACCCATATATCATACTATATCAGATATGGCGGAAAAAATCGCACCCTTGGCAGGTCACATACATTTTGTTCCCAACATTTCCGATTGGTCTGTTTATAGAAGACGATTAGAAAATTGTTTCTTCGCTAATAATATCGACAAAGAAGGAAGGAAACGTGCCATCCTCCTGAGTTTATTGAATGAGACAGCTTATTAACTTCTATTCAATATGTGTATACCGGAAACAAAGGAGTATGAAGACGTTATTTCTCTGATGGATGATATTTTCAAACCAATAACGTCCGCATTTTCGAATAGAGAAGAATCCTTCGAAGCCAAAAAGGTACATTCGGAATCTCCAAAGGCATGGGCAGTGAGACTTGGAGAACTTATAGATGTCTGCAAGTTTGGGGGTGCCAAGGTAATTAAAAATGCTTTGGTCAACCAGTTTATCATTGGATATGAAGTTGGTCATGTTGAAACGAGGCTTCATGAAGAAAAGTAATGCTTTGAATTTGCGGATGCAGTAGAAATTGCGTCAGCTGAAACGTCAATTTATATTAAGAAGGAGGAGTTCGAACGTGAAATAGAAATCAACTTCACATCAGCAGTGGGGAAGTCTGTTACATCGGGATCGTCACCTGAGAAGTTTGTCATATCAAGATCGTTGCCCAATGCAGGAACTAGAAAAAACTCATTGTTGAAATGTACTGTATGCGGTCGTAAAAAGCATTCAGAAGATAAGTGTTCCTTCAGAAAATGTTGTTGCCATATTTGCAATGAAAAAGGTCATTTAGCACCCATGTGTCCAAACAGAAAGAATTATCGGCAAAAAATAATACATCTAATAACTTCTTAGATTTCGATGGAAATAACGATATTTTCAATTTGGAAAGCGATTGCACGCCGGTTTGCATAGATGTCAAAGTTGACAATAAGACATCCATTTTCTTTGAGACCCAGGGGCTAGTTACAGTGACATTTCAGAAACCTTTTATTATACTTATTAGGGACGGAAACAAATTATGATTACTGATAAGGTATTCAATCTTCATGATCGTGGAAAAATTCATCCTATTATATATATCGAATGTGATGTTGCATATGGAGGTAAAGTTTCAAAATTGAATATCTTTATCATGAAAAATGGAGGACCTCCATTATTGGGTAGGGATATTTACCGGATATTCAATTTGAGAATAACAAACTTAAAAGACCTCGCACCTCATCAATGGAATATTGGCTTTTGGTTAATTTGCTCGTATTTTTTATATATTGCAGAATTCGTGATGCTGATCAAATGTCTCGATTGCACCACCGCTCTAAATTCAACAATTCAGATTATATACGGTGTTAAAGATGAAGTTCGTGGCCGTTGTGAAGAGACTTTTACGATTATTCAAACCAAATCGAGTATGCATCGATTCTTCATACGTCCAATTTCAATACACTATAGAGAAAAACTATTCTTGCACGTACAGACGATATATAGGGTGAGTTCAAAGATAGCTAGTTTTTCAGTGATTTCCAAAAAATTGAGCAGTGGAATTTTTTTCTTTTTTACATATTTTGTAGGATACCAATATCAATTGCGATTGATGATATTAGCATCTCCTGAATTGAAGTGACATATCTATTATGTATTTCTCATGGAACTGCACCAGTTCTGCTCAATGATATATCCAAATGCCTGAAATTCCGGAAAAGTCGGTTACAAACTCGATCATTCATGGTGGAAGTTCACTCTGCAGATACATTAAATATACAGGGTGGATCAAACACAAGTTTCATTTGCTGGTAATTTCCTTGAAGTAATTATGATTGATATTGATGTCACTGAAGCATTTTCAGAAATACATTCTGTTCGACACACATCTGCCGAAAGATTTTGAACAATATTATGAGTAAATGAAACATTATCTACACGATTAGTAGAATTACTCGAATGATGGTAGAGAAATATTGCAAATAATTAAAACAGAAACATTGATTCACAACAAAAGAGAAATCGAAATATGCTTATATTCCATTAAAAAAAACTATATGGAATATATAGGTTGCTATTGAAGAACGACAGGAAATCCAGAATTATTCAAGTTTCAGTGTTCAAATGACATCCTGTTGAAAACCTTGAGCTCACCGCCAGACAACTGTCAATTGATCTTGATTGATGATGTATTATATCACCTATTTCAATATCAAAACTGTGGAATTCTTTGAACGGAAAAACGATATATCACAGGGTACCAATGAACTGACACGAATGATGACATGAACATCGTACAGAAAAGGATGATAGAGTCAGAACACGTGATTGACTTGTCCCTCTCTATGTTCAGCATCCTTTTCATGGATGAGAAGGGCATTTGATGGATACTTATATACTGTACAACATCCGAGGGTCCTGGTTCCATTTTTACAAATGTAATAATATCACAATATAACATCGTTAACACTATTGATTTGTTCAATATCCTCTACATTTGATACGAATGCTATGAATAATGGATATTTGGTGGCATTACGGAATATTGAATGACAGGTCGTTGAAATCTACGCTCATTCGTATTTGCATCCATTCGGAATTTATTTTCATCATGATGATATACAGTAACTTGTATGAACGATACTGCCAATTCTACCTGATATATGCCAACAGTTAAATCCCGTACCAATCGTAAATCCAATCTTGGGAATTCATTGGAATGATCCTGTCTGAGTAATGTCCACTGACCACGTCTCATATTTAGATTTTCTGCTTCAACTCTGGCTTGAACAACAATGACTCTATTAGCATTTTCCAACATCATATTGGCTGATTCTAGGTTGGCATCTCTCATCCGAATAAGTGGATGCTAGTGATTTATTATCGCACCTGCTATTTGCAGGGAAAATTTTATATTTTTAATATGATGTGTATCAATTTTGTGATGAATTTTTTTTAACATTGTCATCAAAAGACCACTCCGTACCTCAACTATCCATCTAGTTTTTGTTATGATTCTGAACTTGTTGGCTTCGTCAGAAAGTAAATGTCTTCGTTCTTGAGGTAGAACGGAAGGCAATCCACAATAAATGCCGATATTCTGAAGAGAAGGAAGAGCATCTCGGTAGCCCCTATCTCCAATGAAAATATCACCTAGATGGAACCTTTTTCCCATTTGGTTGACATCTATATTCAATTCATTCTGCAGTATGCGTGCATCATTATTTCCCGAATCCTCGAATTATGGGCCGTGAATATCCAAAATGTAACGATCAGTACCCTCAATCGGGACTGGTTTAATTAAATGTCTTCCATTATGTTGAGAATATGATTGTCGTAATACCCGAAAGTTGCAACTTCCGTCGATGTACAAATAAGTACCATCAAACTATTGCTTTTGATTCTTTGGTTTGTAGTTTGTACAATTGATTCGCAGAAACACTAACATATCGTTCTCTTGCTATTGCGATAAATCCCATATTATCGGGTACGAAACGAGTCATCAAAGATCATCACACTTCAGTTATCACCAAACTTGTTGCCTGGCGGCTCGAATAATTGAATATGATGGTTAGAAATTCAAAGAAATACCTTATCGGAGTTTGCATAAGAATGCAAACATATCTTTTTTAGAGATATGTATCTCACCTCTATCTTGTCTTGGCTCAGATACACAATGATTATATAAGTCACCAAACTGTTCTTCTGTGAGCGGAGCAATGGATTTGATTTCTTCATCAGAAAAACTATTCTTGTCTACGTAATCCAATTTACGCTTAGCGGCAGTTCTGAGTTCGTTAAAAAATGATTGAAGTTCCTGACTTATCACAGCGTAAGGTCTATTGGAATATTTTGAGCCTATCTGTAGAATGGGAACTGAAAACCCACAATCATCAAGATGAATTCTACAGGAACGGGTATTTTCTGGTATATAGATGTTCTGATTTATGAACACGTTGACTCTACATATTATGAGTCTTCGTAGATCAGCTTCACCATTGCAAATGAGACCAGTGTGACCTGAGGAATGTGTTAAAATATTCAATCTCAAATATCCTGGATGTTCTTGAATGCGATGAATCTCTCGAATAATAGATTGGTTGCATGTCAAACAGATTCTATTTCCATCAATTTCTGCATCATGTGGAAGTCCCCTTCGGTCGCGTCTTTTAATGGCAATTTCTCGTTTCAATTCATTTGGTTCTCCATCGAGTCGCGCCATATTTTGTGTATTGACTATAACATCACACGTAAAATAATTTAATCGGTGACGATCAGCCATTTTTTCAATAATTGATATAATATCAATGAGATTTCAACATATGCAATGATTGCAAAATGACAATTCAGTTTTTGTTTAACAAATTGATATGGTTGCTATATGTCATTCCAAACCACATCCATTCTGACCAAACTATAGTTGCTGGTGGTCCATCTCCTCTCCAAGTGTGGGAACTCTTCGAATGAACTTAGCGTCGGGATAGTATACCTGACTTAGAGTGAACATTTCATGGCATAGGCTCACAAATGGATAGTGTGAGTCCATAGTTTTTTGTCATGAAGAAAGCATATGAGATTATATTGGTTACAAATGGTTGACAGCAGGCTACATGTATTCCTCTCCATATACAGGAAGTTTCAATCACCAATCAATCGACATTTCACCAATTGAGGTGTGAATTCGAGTGACGAATATGTTTTGCGAATTGGTAGTTCTGCTAGTCATTGGTAGAGAGTCGATTGAGGTTTATTCTAAAAATCCATATGCAACATATATATCTAGAATCAAAAAAATCTCCAAAGAATATTGAAATTGATTGTTGTTACGCGAATGTGATACACTCTGTATAGGTACGAAGTATTTTATGTTATGAAATATGAGCATATTCGGTTACCTATAATATTGTTATTCAATGATTTCGTTTAATTTTTTGATTTTTTCCGAGATTTTTTTACCTTCAATCGAGTCGTTCTACTACTCGTATTTCATATAGGTTTATGCATATCATTCAAAATATTCCAGAGAAAATTGTTCAAAATGTTTCAACAGATGTGTGTCGAACACATATTTGTGGAAATACTTCAGTGACATCAATATCAATCATAACTACTTCAAGGAAATGATCAGATAGTTTTTGATCGACCCTGTATATTCTATGTATGTGTAGAGTGAACTTTCACCATCAACGATTGGGTTTGTAACCGACTTTTCCGGAATTTCAGGCATTTGGATATATCAATAAGCAGGACTGGTGTAGTTTCATGAGAAATACATAATAGATATGTCAGTTCAATTCAGGAGATGCCAATATCAATCAATCAATCGCAATTGATATTGGTATCCTACAAAATATCTGAAAATGAATAAAATTCCGCCGATAAATTTTTTGAAAATCACTGAAAAACTTGCTATCTTTGGACTCACCCTGTATATCGTCTGTACCTGCAGGAATCATACTCGAGTTGGTTCATATATTCGGAAAACTCTCTTCACAATGGCTATTTAAAATTTTGGAAAAGTTATCTTTAGCATCCTATGTAATCTGAACTGTTGAATTTAGAACGGTGGTGCAATGACATTTGATCAACATCACGAGTTCTGCAATATTTAAAAAATTCAAGAAAATTCACCGAAAGCCAATTTTCCATCGATGCGATGCGAGGTCCTTCCATGGATATCCCAAAAGATTTAATATATTTGAAGGATAAATACAAATAAATGTTTTCTTCAGGGCTGGGAACTTTCATCAGAGGCGTTATGTCTATCAAACTAAAATCTGGTAACATAGTTCCTAAATTTTTCAGAGAAAGGCGGTTACCTTCTGCCATTGAAGACAGGGTTGAGAAGGAATTGAATCATTCAGTGACATTGGAAGTCATCGAACCGGTGGAGTATTCTGAATCGAGAACTTCAATCGTGCCAGTATTGAAAAAAGATAGATCTGTAAGATTTGTAGAGATTTTAAGGTAACAGTGAATCCTTTTGTTGAAATAGATCCATTTTCTTTACCTAGAATTGAAGTTTTTTTTCGTAAGACTACAAGGTGGTGTTCATTTCACAAAATTGGATCAGTCAAATGCTTACCAACAAATATGTTTAGATACATAAAGAATTATTCAGATATACTCGAGCTCCGTTTGGTAATTCAAGCATTTCTTCATAGAATCTTTGTTACAAGGTATAGATGGAGTTGTTTGATTCTATGAAAACATTCTCATAACAGGTAAATATAGAACCACTCACATCAAAACATCAGAAGAAGTGTTGGCTTGTTTGAAAGATGCGGGTCGCAGGTTACCTTTACAGAAATGTCATTTTTTCAAAAATAAAATATCCCATTTGGGGTATGATATTGACGAAGATGGACTCCACACATCAAACTCGAAAGTTGAGGCCATCAAAAAGGCATCAGAACCATCAGATTTGACTTCTCTAGTTTACATTTTGGGTTCAGTGAATTATTATGAAAAAGTCTTTCGGGGATATTAAATCTATTATTCAAACTTTCGAAAAAGTTTTCCAAGTGGGAATGGACAAAAGAATGTCGAATTCCATTTGGAAAAATCAAGGATTTGTTGAGTTCAACAAAAATTATTTATACTCTATAATCCAGATTTACTTTTACATTTAGCAACAGATGCGAATTCTTGTGGTTTGGGAGCAATGTTAACTCATATCATGCCTGATGGTACAGAGATACCGATTGTGTATGCTTTGCGAACTTTATTTATTACGGAAGAGAAATATTGTCGAATAGAAAAGGAAGGTATGGCAGTATAATTCACACTAGTAATTGACAACAAACTTTTATCATATATTTGGTATCCCAATAAAAATACTCCTTAGTATTCTGCAAATAGATTGAGTGGATGGGCGCTTATATTGTGAAATTAACAATTTGATATTAAGGTAGTGAAATCTGAAAACAATCAGTCTGATTTCTGTCTAGGCTACAATTATCAGTAGATGAACGTTCAGTTGCAAATATGGATTTGAATTTCTTCGATAATGAACATTTTCCGATTAATCTCAAAGAAGTGAGATAAGCTACCTTGAAAGATAAGCTTCTATCCAAAATTCCTCTTCGATTCTTTTTATGCATCTAGTTAGTTGAAGTTAAGAGATAAAAAGGCATGTTGATATGATGATTTTGTACAATGTCATGTATCTGTCAAAAACCACAAAAATATACATTTATTTTGAATCTATACTTTCACTAATATAAATACGTAACCAGTCTATCACAATATGTTTATATTGTTTGTAATTTTTCATGTGCGGATATGAAACTTTCGCATTTCACTAGACGTCTTTCCTAAACAAATGAGATTATGTCAGAAGGATTGTAAGTTTGTGTTGTTCTTTTTGCGTTCAATCATTTGCGATAAACTCGTATAGCTGGGTAAGTAAACCCGATTCTACCGATGATCTTTCATTTTGGTTTTTCTCCGATACCGATTGGATTGCGATCAACCAATATATAACTGTGAAATTTTCTGCACCACCTAAATAGGCTTATATTCCATCATCAGAATGAAGTTACTGAACGTATTCATACTACTGTAATAGAACAAACATAAATTAGATTTCCAAAAGAGAGTGAAGGTCAGGTAGGGTGGGGCAAGTGCGTTCATGGGGTAAGTTTGAGTCATCTGTGTGTTCTGTTTCTGATCATTTAACGTTCAAAACCTGTCTGTTGGGGCGCTCCAGTGTTGGTCCCGTCATTATAGAGGAGGTTTTGAAGTGACTATGTGGTTTAGTCTCGTACGTCAAGTTGAAGAGAAGTAGTTTATCCGAATTCATCGATCACAATTCATAAAAAAAACTTATATTTCTTAGGAGTTAGCACATATTTCACATGTTGTATCATAACAAGAAAACATTTGATTTAATTCTTCATTTTGCCTGAGTTGGGCCATACTCTGCAATCACCCCAAATGAAATAACTGATAAATAATATTTTTAAAGACAAGCTTTTATTTAAGCAGTGCAGTAAAACGTATAGAATGAGTTTAAGTCATTGCAATTTGTCGACGTATTAATTTTCTTACAATTCGGACGACAAGCTTTTTGAAATCAAATCATTCAACAAAAAACAATTAAATCATTGTCAGCGAAGACTTGAACTTATTCCATACGTTTTAGTACACTGCTTGTCTTTAAAAAGTTTTTTATTAGTTATTTCATTTTGTGCTATTTAGTTAGTTCGCCTCAATCTGTTCATTTCTAGCAGAGCATCGTTATCACAAGATATCTTGCCTGTAAGTTTTGAGCTGACAGAAATCATGATCTACGACCCCAAAAACTCCCGCACACCAATTTTGAATAGAATCTGACCATGAACACAAAACTCGTCCGCCATCCTGAAAACCCCCACATAACAATTATAAATAAAATATGACCATAATTAGAAAACTAGTCCTCCATCATGGAACAACCATTCCGAATTTGTGAATTATGACAAAAAATCCAACATCTCTGACCACGAAAACCGCCGCATACCAATTTTGAATCGAACTGTAATCACAATATCCGTCCCCCATCTTGAAGCCGCCACCTTGAATTCATGAATTTCGACAAATAATTCATAATTACCAACCCCAAAATCCCCACATACCAATTTTGAATCGAATTGGACACTAATCACAAAACTCGTTTTCCACCTTGGAGCCGCCATTTTGAATTTTTGAATTTCAACAAAAAAATGGATGATCTCCGATTCCGAAAATCCCCACATACCAATTTTGATTCGAATCGGAACATAATCACAAAACTCGTCCTCGAGGTTGGGGCCGCCATCTTGAATTCATAAATTTTGACAAATATTTCTTAATCTCCGACCACAAAAACCCTCACATACCAATTTTGAATCGAATATGACTATAATCACAAAACTAGTCCGCCATCTCAGAGCCGCTATTTCGAATTTATAAATTGCGACAAAAAATTCATAATCTCCGACCCCAAAAACCATCACATACCAATCTTGGATCAAATCGGAACATAATTACAAATATCGTCCGCCATCGTGGAACCGCCATTCTGTTTTTTTCTCTAACAAAAATTTCATAATGCTTTGTCACTATCAGTATGAATACCTGCCAAATTTCAGATTGATAGGACGACTAGAAAACAGTCAAAATTCAGTTGCAAGATTTGATCCGAACAAACATACATAATTACATACATACAAACATTGCAAGTTGAATAAAAGCTCCTAACTTGTGAAAAAGAAAACTCAGGGCAAGTGCGCTAGTCAACAGTGTGAAAAGTGCAGGATGTTATGCACTTGCCCTCGTTTTCAACAGGGTGAGTGCATGATGTGATTAAAACGTTGAAACCTAATTGATGACATTAATTATTGAATGATTCGATGCTAGTGGGTATGATGACCACGAGTCCCATATGAAATTTGAGAATATATCCAAGCAGTGGACGAATATATATACATACTTGCTTAAATCGCCAGTAATTGGTGATATTTTCTACATTATCTTATTTCCTTCATATTTGTTATTGCACTCACATCGAAACTCTGTCTGCGATGATGAGAAATTACATGAGAAAATAAACAATTGAAAACCATTTCAAAGACAAGCTTCTATTCAAATGCAATGAAAAGTTAAAAATAAGGGCTTTGGATGTGTGACGTAGGTTATTTCGTGAGTTATAGATTCAAAGGCTTGTCGCGCAAAATTTTCAGTTCGAAAACAAAAGCGATAAACTTTTGAATCTACAACTGACGGATTAATCTACGTCACACACACAAAGCAATTAACTTTTCAGTGCATTTGAATAAAAGCTAATTTTCAAAAGGTTTTTTATTGATCATCTTATTTTGTGCTCTTTAGTACTTGAGTACGCCTTGATCTATGCATTTTCTTCAAAGCATCAATGAGGAGACCATCTAAAGATTAACTCATCCACCATCAAGGGGTTGCCATCTTCAAATTATTAATTTCAACTAAAAATCAATGATCTTCGACTTAATCCATAATCTCCGACCCCAAAAACCCCGACATACCAATTTTGAATTGAATCGGGCCATAAACACCGAAATCATCGGCCATCTTAGAGCCGTTTTTTTATTTTATGAACTTTGAAGAAATAAAAACTCCCATGTACCAATTTTGAATCGAATCGGACTCGAATCACAAAACTCGTTTGCCATGTTGGAGCCGCCATCTTGAATTCATGAATTTTGACAAAAAATTCATAATCTCCGACCCCGAAATTCCCACATACCAATTTTGAATCGGATCGGACCTTAATCACAAAAATCATCTGCCATATTGGAGCCGCCATCCCGAATATATGAACTTTGACAAAAAATTCATAATTTCCGACCCCGAAAACCTCCATATACCGATTTTGAATCAAATTGGACCATAATCACAAAACTCGTCCGCTATCTTGGAGCTGCCATCTTGAATTTATGAATTTCCACAAAAACTTCGTCCACCATTTTGTTTTTTTCTCCTTACAGAAATTTATAATAGTTTTCAATGGTTTCGAGTCATTTGCTCTTGATAGATGGATAAGAACAAATCAAATTATTATAGAAATATGTTGGTATGCTAGTTTCTCGTTATTTCGGTGAATACAACGAGGAGTGTGCTTCAGACTTGATTTATTTTTTGATGGAGAAATTTCTGGTTGGATATAATTTTCGAAGAATAATTATATCAATGAATACCATACCACTCTTTTTCTTATAAAATGGAGGTTATTTTAAGCACTGTTATACTTCTGTTCTCGGAGCAACTCGAGTTCTTCTCCATAGTTTTACACTGAATACGTTCAATGGGCTGAAAATGATTACTCGAGGAATGTCAAGCTGGAATGAACGTAATATCAATAATAATTCATCCTTCTCGGATTTGCAAGCAGAACCCAAGGAAGTTATTCATAAAACCCATTTTTGGGTCAACCATTACCAAAATTTAAATTTTTTTTCAGTCAGTGGGAAGGTAAGGTGAGAAAAGTGTGCTGTACATTTTGTCGAGGCAACTTCAAACGGCTATAAGAAATTTGCTATTCATGCTAAAGTATGAGCTTATTTCACAAAAATAACACCTACTCTTTCTGTTCAGTTTCTACCAGTCAGATTCAGCAATACTTCAAAATTTACGTATTCCAAGAAGGAAGAAAAATAGGTTCATAGTTTGCACTTGCCCCGCAAAAAGGTGCTTTATCCGGCCTCCAAATTCCTACGAATACTCACTAGTGAGGGACGGGGCATGTACCAAATAGTCAGATTCAGATTGAAAGGCTCCATGAATTATTCAAATCAAAGAAAAACTTGGTGAGTTATGGAGTTTGGCAGCTTGTCAGACAGAAAAGATTTGGGTGTGAAAAAACTGAATGCAAAAGCTGTGGTTAACATTATTCATATATGTCCATTGAGCAACTGTAACAAAGTAATATTAAAATATACCATAGTATCAAAATGTAACAAATTCTGAAGGTTTGAAAGATCACGACACAAACTAGTCTTGTCAAGGTTGAATATAAGATGAGGTTTCTCATCAAGACCAAAGCTTGAGATAGTTTGGCACAGCTTGTCAAAATAATCATAAATTATGAATGGATCCACACAATTTCTCTTTTGGATTCTCAACACTCCGCGACTTTCCAAAGGACGAATCATACCTATGCATGAATATAGTTAGCAAGTCACAAGTAGGTCTCCTAATTTCGAAAGGAGTCACAAAAAATTCATAATTTCCGACCCCAAAAACCCACAAATACCAATTTTGAATCACATTGGACCATGAATACAAATCTCGTCTAACATTTTGTTTTCTTCTCTTACAAAAATTTCATAATGCGTTGTCATCGGAATAATGAATACATGCCAAATTTCAAAATTAATCGGACAGCTAGTAGTCGGTCAAAATTAATTTTGACTCGAACATACATAAAAACATTGCGAGTTAAATAAAAGCTTGTAATGAAGAATAGTTTAAACAAACTAAAAAACACGCTTTGATAGAAAACTAGGATAAAAAAATAGAAAATAAGAAAAAAGATTCAATTAAAAAAAAAAGCGTGGGCTGCATGGTATCGCCTCGGCCAACAATTACCTGTGATCTAAGATATTTTTTACTTCACTGCCCTAGGTGTGTAATGTACTATATAGTTATTGATACCATGCACCCCACGCTTTTTTTTAAATTAAAGAATTTTTTTTCTTATTTTCTATTCTTTCAGTCTGCTTTTCTATAAAAGCGTATTTTTCAGTTTTTTTAAACTATTATTTATTTTCAACTTTTTAGTTTAGTTTTCTATTAACACGTGTTTTCAGTTTTTCACACTATTATTATCATTATTAATTTTTTTCAACTATTATTCTCCAATATTGAATGGAATCGGACCCTTATCACAAAACTCGCGGCCATTTTGGAGCCGCCATCTTGAATCCTTTGATTTTGACAAAATAATCCTAATCTCCGACTCCAAAACCCCCCACATGCCAATTTTGAATAGAATCAGACCATAATTACGAAACTCGGCAGCCATTTCTCAGCCGCCATTTCGGATTTTTAAATTTTTACAAGAAAATCACAATTTTCGACCCCGAAAACCTTCACATACCAATTTTGAATATAATCAGACCATAATCACAAAACCCGTCCACCATTTTTGAGCCGCCATTTCGAATTTCTGAATTTTGACAAAAGAATCATAATCTCCAACCACGAAACCCCTCAGGTACCAATTTTGAAGCGAATCGGACCATAATCACAAAACTCGTACACCATGTTAAAGCCGCCATTTCGTTTTTTTCTCACACAAAAATTTCTCAATGCATTGTTACCGGAATTATGTACACCTGCCAAATTTCAAATCATTCGCACGTCTGGAAGTGGGTCAAAATCGCGCCCAAATGAGTCGGTTACAAACAAACAAACAAACAAACATACAATTGAAGCTAATATAAAGCGTGTAATAAAAATGGAGAAGGGGACAAAGAATACCCCAAGTGATCTGGCCGCTACTCTGGCTGGAATTCAAACAAGTACCACAACCCCATATCGGACGTCAAACACAAGAACACAATTCACGACCATGTGAAAGGGTGAAGGGGTAAAAAGTCAACCACTTTCGGTAGACCTACAGCATTCAGTGAAGATGAAGAGCAATCCATTGCTCAGAGCTTAATGGGAATGGAAGAGCAAAGAGTTGGTCTATCTAGACTAGAAATTCCAGATTTGACTCAGGAATATGTTAAACAAAAGGAAAAGGTGACTCCTTTCGGAATTAGGAGACCTACATGTGACTGGCTGACTATATTCATGAGGAATAATTCGTCCTTGAAAAAGTTCCAAAGCGTTGAAATCCAAAGGAGAAATCGTGTATCCATTCATAATTTATGGTTATTTTGACAAACTGTGCCAATATATCAAGCTTTGGTCTTGATGAGAAACCTCATCTAATCTTCAACCTTGACAAAACTAGTTTTTGTCGCGATCTTTCATACTTTCAGAATTCGTTACATTTTGATACTTTGGTATATTTTTGTAGTACTTTGTTACAGTTGCTCAATAATGTTTTACTACAGCTTTTGCATTCAGTTTTCTCACACCCAAATCTGTTCTGTCTGACAAGCTGCCAAATTCCATAATTCACCGAGTTTTGCTTTGATTTGAATAATTCATGGAGCCCTTCAATCTGAATCTGACTATTTGGTACATGCTCCGTCTCTCACTAGTGAGTATTCGTAGGATTTTGGAGGCCGGATAATGAACTTGCCCCTTTTTGCGGGGCAAGTGCAAACTATGGACATATTTTTTCTTTCGTTCTTGGAATACGTAAATTTTGAGTTTGCTGGACCCGAGTGGAAGAAACTGAACAGGAAGAGTAAGTGTTATTTTTGTGAGAAAAGTTATTACTTCAGCATGAATGCAACTTTTCTGTAGCCGTTTGAAGTTGCCTCGACTAAATGTATAGCGCACTTTTCTCACCTTACCTTACCACTGACTGAAAAGAAATTGAAATTTCGCTTATGGTTGACCCAAAAATGGATTTTATGAATAACTTTTTTGAGTTCTGCATGAAAATTCGAAAAGTATGAGTTATTATGGATATTAGGTTCATTTCAGCTTGACAGTTCCTCCAGTAATCAATTCCAGCCCATTGAACGTATTCAGTGTGAAACTATGGGGAAGAACTCGAGTTGCTTTGAGAACGGAAGTATAACAGTGCTTAAAATAAATACCTCCATTTTATAAGAAAAAGAGCGGTATGGTCTTTTTCGAAAGAGTTATTCCATGAAAATAATATCCAACCAGAAATTTCTCCATCCCAAAATATCGAGAAACTAGCATACCAAAATATTTCTATAATAATTTTAATTTGTTTTTATCCATCTATCAAGAGCGAATGATCCGAAACCATTGTAAACCATAATCAATCAAACATTAATAAAAATTTAACAAGTTGTTGTCAGTCTATTCAAGTGACATCATTGGACATCCTTCATGCGCATCAACGCTTATAAAATATCATTGCACTTGACTCAAGGCACACCATAATTATATGATATGTCCGTGGCTCAGATTCAAGACTCACCTTCATATTACTGACTCGCGAACATACTCTCGAACTTGCAGCGTTCGCTCCGATTTGACCGACATAAATATATTCTACGCCAGTCATTGAAAAATTTGTTCGATCGAGAAGATTTGTTTCGCAATTGTTCAACTGAATATCGGTTTGGCGAGATTGTGTCGCTTCAATTCGAGAGTGTTTTTTTTGTGGTTCAATTTTCTATTTTGGAGAATGGCCAAAGATTCGAGTGAGTAGATAACATATTTTTTTTTTATTCCATCGCATACTATTCTGTCGGCCCACAAAAAAATAAGTTATGGGATTTCGGAACGAAAATTCGAAAACTGAAAGTTGGTTTTTAATAGTTTGGTCTTTGTGGACTCAAGAAGATCAAGTATGAAGTCATAGTTTGAGAATATTCGAGAATTGTATTTTTATTATTTTCAGTTTCATACAATATTGATAATATCCAGGAATCTATTTGATCAATTATTGTTGTTCCAATTCACCTTCTGTGTGACTGAGCAATTATGTATGACAAATATCAAATGTGAAAATTCAACCTGATTTTTGTTGTTGATATTTCATTCGATTAGCTATTGTCGAAAAACTCTTCAACATATTCGCAAAAAAGCAATTCCTACAGACACACACATGATAATTGTCTGATAATTTCATATATTTTATGAATAGATGGAAGTGCGACAAACTTCATATACTCAAAATTATTCTGATATTTCAACTGAAATTTATCAGGGAAACTGTATCGCTCTTGTTTCTTATGAAACTATTGTTTTTTCACCACGAGTTCATTCCTTCATGATGAATTGAAAAACTGTACTAAGTACTATTGAATTTCCAAATATTCCAGTTCAGTTTTCCTGTACGATTTTTCAGGAAGCCTTCAATTTGCCGCTAGAGATGATTGAAACGTACCTGAATGGAACACCCAGTTATAGCAATTCCCAAAACACTATGAAATGAACAACATATAATCTACTCGTACCCATAGTTATTGATAATAATTATTTCCTGACCTATCAGATTGAAATTGATGTTAATGAGCGAACAATCCAAACAATTTGATTCACCATAAATGTATTCGCAATTCAGATTCATTCGAGGATCGTGGGATTGCTTAGCTCCAATTTTTATTTTCATTCTGGTAATGTCCCCAAAAAATAATTTCAGCTTTTCAAGCCCAACTTTTATTTTCAATTCTGATGATCTTCGATGTTCAGTGTCTGTGGGACCAGTACAGTCGAGGGTAATATCATAAGTGCTAGGGATTTTATCGAGGGTAATATGCGATTTGCGGTCTTATTACCTGAATACAACCACGAAAGCGAAGCTTGAGTGGTTTAATCTTTGATAATGAGGCCGCAAATTACACGAGTTAAATTTGGTGGTAGCAAATTTCTTGAGGAAATTTTCTATAGAAATTGCTATAAAATCCTCTAGTACGAATAATATTCGATGATAATATATTCCGAATCACATTTGAAACTGGATGAAATTATTAGAATTCATGTTATATTCGATTTTCCAACGGGAAAATTCATAAAAATTATTTTCGTTCCAAAATCGAAGGAATCGTGTCCAAATAATCACCGTTTCTAAATGCTTCATTTTACAGATTCAATCATTCACAATTATATTTCACTGCTCTTCAACTCAACCAAAAAAACTAGAATATATAAATTTTTCACTATCAAATCAAATGTTTTTATATGGAATCGATTTATAAAAGAGTTTTTTGAACTGGAATCAAACTGACACGATAAACACTACTCCACATTTTTGATTTCCTGAAAATAACGAAACACTTATTCATTGCCTTACTTGAAAACCTGAGGCTTCCAACATGCTGAAAAGTCTATATCTGAATACAAATAACAAATCACTTCATGTTGTGAGGTCGGAAGAGTAGTTTGTAGATTGTAGGAGGTCGATATGGCTCTTTAGCCTCTCCGTACTTCGACCTATGAGGACATTTGATCATTACCCCCCAATCTATTCAAGACCCGGGATTCCAAAACTCCTTGCGAATCGTGTCAGTTTCCTGAGAGCTGAGTTCCTGATGTCTGAGGGCGTTAGTAAAATCCCTCCGAGGAACTGAAGCCTTCTGAAGAACAGCGCTTGGCAGTCGCAAAGCAAGTATTCTGCAAATTCAGGGAGAGTTTGCAGTCCCAAGTCAGTCTTGACTCACAAGTGTGTGACTCAAGAGCTTTTTGTGCTAATTGCCTTTCTGATAGGAAATAGATCTGTGCCCCTCTGAACCCCCTCTCAAGGTATTCTTGGGCGCAAATTTATATAGCATGAGTTTCTGCTTGAAAAATGGTTGCGGCTTTGCCTAGGCATTTTGAGAGCATAAAAGTAGTAGTAGTGGCAAAATATTGAGCATTTCCTCTAGTGCTGCAGTGAGGCACGTGAATATTGCCCCTGTGATTCCCAGATAGGCTAACCGCTGCCATTTCTGCAGCTTGATTTGTGCCGAGTGCTGCTGGGTTTTTGGCCACCATACTATTAAGGCATAGGTGACCATGGGTTTGGTAATCGTTCGATATACTCATAACATTTTGGCTTCAAACCCCATGTCTTGTCAGAAACTCTCGGCATGTCCAGGTTGCCGCTGTAACCTTGGAATGAATATTTTCAATATTACTGTTCCATGATAGTCTCTGGTCGATTATGACGCGCAGGTACTGACGCCTCTTCGTGAATGAAACCAGCACTGTTCTGCTAGGATCTACACCCAGTTCCTTTTTTGCGCACCAGCTTCCGATTATATTCAGGGCTGTCTACATGCGATTGGAAATTATCGTGTCATGTTTGCCCCTGAAAATGACAATCAGGTCATCGGCGTAACCTTGGGTCGTGATTCCAGATTCATGTAGCTTCACTATCAGATTACCCACGGTCAGTGACTACAGCAAAGGCGATAGAACTTCACCTTGGGGACTACCTTCCCCTGCACCGAAAGCAGCTACAATGATTCTGCTTTTCAGCATTGCATGTATTCATATGATCAGTGAGGCGTTTATATCCCTTTTCTCTAGCGATCTGATCATGGAGTCATGTAGAGTGTTATCGAAAGCACCCTCTATATCTTTGAATGCACATAGAGCCATTTCTTTGGCCAAGTATGTCTTTTCCATGCTTCAAACTGAGCATTGTAGAGCATTAATCGTTGATTTGCCTGCTTGATACGCGAACTGTTTTTTGTGAAGCGGTCTGTCCAAAAGGATTTCACTCATTACATAACAGGCTATGATTTTATCCATTGTTTTCAGGAGAAAGAAGGAGAAACTGATGAGGCGATAAGACTTTGGTTCGTCTGCTGGACGTCTCCCGTTCTTTGGTATGAATACCAATGTAGCCTTCCTCCAGGATTTTGGTATGAACAGCCTTTTCGAAGAGGGCTTTATTATTTTAAGGCGATTTTGTTATAAGGAATATTCCGTCATTTCCGGTTGATTTGAAAAGTTCGAAGCTCTTAATGGTCCATTTGATCTTTTGGGTGGTCAAGATTTTCCCCGCTAGGCTCCTGCTGGTTCTGTTGGGGTTGGTGACAACTCCTTCCAGCTGAGCACTTTGCAGTTCGTCTTCAACAACTTGAGACCCAGGAAAGTGTATCCGGATAAGAACACTTTCCTCCTGGCTTTCTGCATATCCACTGTTCAGCTTTTTGATCAGACCGACGCCGTTGGTATGTTTTTTAGAAAAAACTTTCTGGAGGCATTGAGCTGGGGCTAATTCCGTAATCCCCTCACACGTTTGTCTCCATGTTCTCCTTTTGGATTTTCTGAATTCCTTGTGGTACTCAGAGAGAGCTGCTTCATGGTCTTCCCAGGGTCCTAGAGTTCAGAATAGCTTATTGAATCAATTTTGCATGACCTGTGTCCTTATATAGGAATTGAATTGTTGACGTATAATTTGACGGAATCTAGTGTTGTTCCATCGGAAAATAATGTCGAATATACTGTGGTTTTATCAGTATAAGCCAGTGAGAAGACATTTGTCACACTGAAATTGATATTATCGGTTCTCTGTTTTTGAAGTTTCGGCCATTTGATTCGTTTAAAAATAATGAGGGAAATAGTCAGTATTAAACAACTGAAAGAAATGTTTTTAACTTATCATAACACTTTTTCGTCAAAGTAAACTTGACATTCCAATGAGAATTTTGTTGCTTGGCAGTTTAACGAAACAAACTATATCTGAAAAAATTACGGGTCCGTGGGGCGAATTTTTCAAGTTGATTTGCCTATAGCCAATAAACTCGAATTATAAATGTTAGGGTTTCACTTCGATAATAAAAAGCTTGGGTGTCATTTGGTCCGGCAATTCAATGAATACATATATAATTCACATATTTGGTGATGAAGAAGTCACTAAATTAACAATAAGGTGAAAATTATTCCATTCATTTTAAGGAATAGTATTGTTGTTAAAAACCAAATTGTTATGTACAAATAGATTTTCAGAACCTCCTTGTTTTTTGTTGTAGTGATTGCATCCAGATCTATCTTGTTTGAAACGGTTGCAGGGTATTGGACAAATAAAACCAATCTTCGTCTATGCTAACGTTTCGCGAATATATTGATCGCTTCTCCAGAGCTATATATAATATGAAAAATGGTGTTAGTTAACGACAACATTGGAGCAATACAACTTCAATATTGGGCAATAAACTCACATTGGGCGTGATTAGCGGTACAAAGTACCTGGTCATAAGTATTGGGGTTTTGCATTGTGTCAATGCGTCGTTGAACTTTAAACAATGTGAAAAATCAAAATGTTTACAATTGGGATAACTAACAGATCCTCTGACAACTGGTATCCAAGAATAAATAAAACAATTTGGTGTACAGTACAGATAAAAGTTGAAATAAAAAGTAATGGAAAGTTGCAAAGGGGATTTCAATATCTATAAGTAACAAGATTTCAAACAAAATTGAGTTTATGTCATACTCTGGTCTCACAAATTGGAAGTAGCAGAAGTTCAAGTAATGGCGAAAGCGATTATATTGATAAAGCACCTACAAATATGAGCGATAACTCATTGGATTCGGAACGACGTGCAGACAAATGTCCGCCACGAGACATTTGAATTAGGAAATTATTTAAATTTGGCATACGCATTGTTTAACATGTGGACAACACTTCTATGAAATATTAACGAATTTCACCATCCCGAACCCGAGATATATATATAATTGAAGTTGACTCAATTAACACGTAACATATGGACCATGCATAGGCAAACAGCACATTATTGATTCTACCGTTAGTACTGAAATTAAGAAGTTCATGAAAAACAAAGAGGACTAGACAGGATATCACAGATATTGTGAAAAAAAATCAAAGTGATTGACTATCTGGTTTGACAGATATAATCTCGAGAAGTACTAAGGTTCAGGCTGCATACGATATATTTTGCAAGCGAACGAGCGAATGGTGGGGAACGGAACGGAGAGACTGCCAGGCGCTCAGTTTGAACAGCTCACATATCGGTCTCATAGGGAAAAACATTGCCGAAACATTACGAAGCATACTCATTGTTAATATATCTTTTAATATAAAAAATGTTTGTGATTCGAGCATACATCAATTCAAGGTTAGCTTCGAAATAACAAACGTATATTTTTTTAATTTTTTTTTTTTGAGGATAGCTTAAAAATCACAAACGTATATTTAAAACAAAAATATTTTTCTCTTTCATAAAACATAACGTAACAATGTTATATATATATATATATATATATATATATATATATATTAATAATAACATGTTTTTTTTAAAAACATTTTACTTTTGTCACTAGACGATTGCTAAGCTTTGTTTGGTTTCTAAGAATACAAGAATATTTTCCAAGATTTTTGTCTGATTGGTTGGTTGACAATAATTGTACTATACCGTCTCTTCCACTTTCTGCATATACTTTTTGTATTTTTGTATTGTCTATCCCCGCACTTGCTATTTTCTCAATCATCCCTGCAGAAATAACACCCTTGAAAACATTCAAAGATCGTTCGAGTACCGCTGCCTTTTGCAAACGAGCTTCGTGAACGAAACATTCCGTGAAAGATTTGCCATTCGCAATTAATTTTTCTTTCGGAATAGTGGAAGCGATTTTCTCAAGAATATCGACGTCGTATGATGCTTCGTGAAATTTTGTCGTTGGTTCGAAGTGAAGTAGATCTTCAGCGAGCCTGGAAAGTTTGAACATGCCGGGACCTTTCCTTTGAGGATGAAGCTTCCTTAGAATGCCGCGCAAGATTACCCATTTTGTACCCACGACAAGCTTTTGAATCTGTTACTCACAGAATAACCTAGATCAAACAATGAAAGAAATTATTTTTTCCTTTTTAGTACATTTATATGAAAGCTTGTCTTTGAAAATGTATTTTTTTATAATTTTTTCCTGACAAAAATTTCATAATGCATTGTCACCGGAATTATGTACACCTGCCAAATTTCAAAGCAATAGGACGATTAGAAGTGGATCAAATTTGATTTGCAAGATTTGATGACAAACATCGGGACAGGTGAAACTAAATAAAAGCTTGTAATTGTAAAAATTATCGATTTTCCCAATATCATACAATCATAGAATACTACAAAATGAGTTATAGTAAACGTAGAAAAAAATCCGTAAGGTATTCCACAGTTTAGTATTTCATTATTTTTCTATCGGCGCTCAGTCTTCACTATGAACAATTTTTATTCAGTGCAGCAAACTGCACTGACTGTGATGGATCGAAAAATATGATATAAACTCCGCTATAAGCGCCGCAGAGCTTGGAATAAAACTTCTTCGCAGCAGAGTTTAGAATACAAATTCTTACAGCGCTTCATGAAAAATCTTGTATCGAAGAGAATCTACATGTCAATATATTCCATCAACGCAAAACAAAATCTATGGAAAAAGCCCTGACCCATTACGCCGTAAACTCACATTTCATCACATAACTTCTCGAAATTCTCAATTACCAGTTTGCGCTCTTCCTCGGCAACCCATAGCTGACTGCTTGTTCATGTTCATAAGAGTATCTTGACATATAGAATGCAAGCGATCGTTGGATTGCGACGTTGCCAACAGTCCAGTCATGGCTTATTTGCTGTATCAGCACGCTAGTTGCGATTCTGGGTGTACAGTTCCCTGAGAAAAGAAACCTCTAATTCAGCGTTTGCAGATGTATCGCCTCGCGCTACAATCGAACCCAATTTTGGACACTGTTTGTAGCAGCCGAACTACCTAAATTCTAAAGTAACCAATCACAAAAAACTAATCTTCGATTTAAACCATTTTCATTAATATGATACTTAAACGACCTGCAAAATCTTCCTTGCTGACTAACAACTACTTTGTGAAGGTTATTGATGAACACTAATTTCTTACTTGTCAAAGTTATTTTTGTTTCCATAGCACACTTTTGATTTTTGAAGTTTTCACCAACCAGAGAGAATTATGTGATGAGAAGAGGACTAAATCTAGAAAATTGAGTGAGCCCTATTCGTTTCCGGAACTGAATAGACCTACTTGGAGATGTTTGCAAAATCTAAAAATGTATAATCATACAGAGCGTTTCCTCAACAACTTCAAAGTTTGATTCAGTTCCAACTGAAAGTGCCTTCGAAATGTTTATTTAAAAATTGATTTATTCGCAAAATAATTGTACTTTTCGTTTTGATCGTAAAATTGAAGTTATGAATCTGGTTTCCTTCAATTTTGTATCCACAGCCCTACTTGATGAGCGTTATATCCCAATTTCCTCATAATTTTTTCGACAAATAACTAGTGTATTAGGATTGTTATCCATCCGATTTTCGATTCGAAACCATCAATGGATTGGTCGATTGAATTAGAATCCAGGAAATGTGTGTCAGAGATGTTGTCATTTGGAAAAAAAAACTTTTTTCACAATAGGCGAGATCACTAAATCACACAATGTCCAAACAATGAAAAAAGTGCTTGGATTTTTTTGCAATTTTTTTTTTTCGAAGTCGTTTTTCAAAAAAAAAATCCAAAAGAAATGCTCCTGTTTGAACACCGCGCCAGGATGTGATGAACAAGGTCAGATCTATCGCCTATTGCCGAGTTGCAAGCCGAGGGCTCCATGAAACAGGAAATTTTCCTGCCCGATTTTATGAACATTTTGTTCATATTTTCAAAACAATCAATCTACCACACCCCATGACAGGTTTTAATGTCAGAAAAACACTCTAATTTCAAGGTGTCTCTCCAAAAGAAACTTTTTTCCATTTTTGCAAAGTGCGATTACTTCTAGAAAATGTGTTTTCCATTTCTTTCGGTCTTCCTGATGATCGTGGAAGCGTGAAATAGATTTTCGTCGTCAAAAATGTATTGAAGACGTAGGCATTCACTACGTCATTGTTAAAAATGATTTCTGGTGAGTACTCTCTTTTGGAAAACATTTTCCTTTGCTTCATCCACCTATATGAGTTCTTAATTGAGACTGGAACAGAAAATCGAATATATACCTGAATAAAAATGCTAATTTCCAATTTTAGATTTTTTTTTTCGAGTTAGGGTTCTTCCGGAATATCTAGCAGATGTAGTTCAATGACCAGCGTGGCTTTAGCCGAAGAATTGATTGTTTTCTGTTGGCCATTCACAAGAAATTACTTCGTTTCTATCAAGTATTTTTCAATTCACAGAAAACATATTTTTATTCAATATTCAATTGAGAATCTTTTCCTCTTCGAAGTTGAGGAATCATTCTTAAGTCTGCGGCATTACTATGCAAGTTATATTCAAATTGATTCAGTACTATCCACATACAGAGATTGTTGATCTTATTTTGCCCAACGAAATTCATTCAATTGAAGAAGTACGCTCAGTGAAGGGGGCTGAGTTTATATTTTGACTATGCAATCAAATCGGTAGAAGAGTACCTATATGAAATAGTTTTATAAATTTCTCACTCACCCTGTATATTCAAAAGAAGAAAACAGAAGAATGGACTCCCCTATGGGAAAAGGAGATATACTTCAGATTCATATGGAACCAGTCACTGATACTACATAACAATGTAGTGGAAATCTTATTCTTTCATTATCACCAAAAACATAAATTTTCGTAAGTTACATGCCATGTACCATTTTGTAATACGTCTAAAATATCTTTCAATTTCAGCAATTTCTTGTATGCATAACTGAAGATGGGCGCATATTTCGCCCGAAACATGTTTTATTCAATCCCTGTGTGGAAATGAACTGTGGAGACGACTTGGATTTTCTTTCCTCAAAAAAAAAAATAAATAATATCAACCTTCATTAAAACACCAGAAGCATATTCTTTCTTCCAGAAATCATTTGTTTACTCCAGAGAGTTTACTCAGAGAGGAATAATTCTCCTAATCCATGGAAACCAACACGAATTACTCGACAAGAGAAGAGAGCATCACTACCAGATTGACTTGAGGAAGCTTACAATTTCCAAATTTATATGCTAAATATCAGAAGATATAGATGTGATAATCCATAATTTCGGAAATTGTATCTATACAAATAGGTGTTATAGTACTCAGAAAAAAACGGATAACTGTATCATCTGCCGCAGAGTGCTTCTGATGGTCTCATTCGACAAATTTGAGAGACGAAAGAGCTCAAAACCACATCAAGATCATTTTGAATATATCCAGTATCTGAATTGACAAAACAAATAAACTAAAGTAATCGAATTTTCTGAGAGTTTAAAATTACAGGTTGCTTGCTTCTTCGGTGGTGATTTCTCACGAAACTATAAAATGTTCATTTGAACATTGTGATATCTGATCCAGAAAATTCTTTTGGCATTCAAATATACTACAGCATCCAGACGATGATCTGGATCGTGATCTTCTACTAGAAAATCGGGTTCACTGCACTCTTAGAGAACCTGATCGTGATGTCATTCGTCCAGCTTCGTTGGATGAATTCAAGGCGCATATCGAAGCATTGAATCCCAAAAAAGCGCCCGATTGTGTGGTAATTTCTAATTGTATGATTACAAATTTTCCGGACAACAGGTGCAGTCATTATTGAATATCATCAACTCTTCACTGCGCCTTGATAGATTTTCTCGAAGGTGGAAGTATGCCATCGTGGTCATTAACTCGAGCCGACCTTTCCCTTAAATTATCAACCAATCAGTCTGTTATGCTGTTCAGCTGAGTTGAGTGAAGAAATCGTTTCGAAAGGTTCGACGATAGAGTGGAGGACAGACATATTCTAGCGAATGAGCAGTTCGGCTTTCATCGCGCTCACTCCACCGAGCTACAGGTTTTGAGGCAGTTGAAAAATATAATCACTTTGCTAAACACCAACAATAGTGATCATATTGTCCCATCAGAAATAAGCAAAGCATTTGACAGTGTATGGCACGAAGGCCTGCTTTGCAAATCAATCGATTTCCACTTGCCTTTCAGCCTAGTGAAGTGGATAAAGTCGTCATGGGTAGGACATTTCAGACCAAGGTTGACAATTTCCTCTCGAACTCCAGAGGCCGGCGTTCCTCAGGGGGTAGTATTGTCCACTATATATATACCACGAACTGAACACGTGGAAATCTCCCTGTTCGGCGATGATACGGCTTTACTTTTCTCCTCAGCCAACCAACCGATGGGTGTTGTTTATTCGCAGAGTACATTAAACGACCTCCAGCACCCAGAGTGGAAAATAAAGGTAAATCCCGATTAAACGCATGCTATCGCGATGGATCGCAAGATAAACAACCCAGAGAGGGGACTGATTATCAAAAACAAAATTGCTGAGAAAATTTACGCACTTTACCCTCTAATTAATAGAGCAAGTGAACTTTCTTTAAAAAATAAAGTCAAGATCTATAGAATGATGTTCAGGCCTGTCATTTTGTGTGCCTCAGCCGCCTGGAGCCAAACTTGCAACTAGCATTTGCGTCCTGGAAGGGCACGAATAAAAAATGAATACAAATGCTCCTTGGTATGTGCGGAACGATCGGATACTCGAAGACTTGAACCTTCCTTCCATCAGGAGTATAATCAGAGACAGCATTCGGAAAGTATTCGATTGCTCAATAACCCACAAGATCCTCTTCATGAGGGGAGCAACTGATTACAACATAGGCGACTCCTCGCGCTCCAATCGTCCTAGGTACTCCATGGAGTGATGGGCTATCTATCAACCTATCCCGGGTAGTGAAAGCTGCAACCTCTATAGAAAATAATTTATAATTCAACATTTTTTCTCGGCCATTTTTGAGAACCACCATCATCGAAAGGGCTGGAGACCGGTCTCCAGTCCTTGTGCAGTCAAAATTCCAAATCCGTGAATAGCTGTTGCCCACTTGTTTGAAGCTCAAAGAGTAAGAGCCTCGGGTCACACCCGTTTTTAGTAATGGTGATAGAAGATCATGGTAAATATACCACAGACTCTATATAGGAAAATATCGTCTAAGTCTGATGATATACAGTGCTAGTCAAAAGTCCGCTCCCCCCCTCGTATCTTTTGAACGGGTATACTTATAATAATGAAATTTGGAGGGTAGAAATAAACGGATGTAGGCTCCTCAACTGGTCATAACAGGTGACGCAATAGTCATAAATGACGTCACAAGGCCACTGTGACCAATAATTTTAAATTGGACCCTATGGCAAGTGACAGCTCGTTTGAAAGGTATTGGAAATACCTATTCAGTCATACCAATTTTGTTTGGGTTTCGGCTGATTTTGGTTGATAAATTGAAGAAATACGAAAATTTTAGTTTCGCATTTAATTAATGAAGATTTAAGAACCAGTTCTTATAATAAGTGTTCAAAATGTGCTCCATCTACTTCCTGGCAGTAATGCATCCTATTGCTAAACTCTTGTCGTACTCGTCCCAGTGTGTCAGCGGAAATTGCCCTACATTCTTCAACAATTCGTTGTTTCAGAATGGCAATACTGTCAGGTGCTGTAGCGTAAACCTTAGATTTCAAGTACCCCCATAGAAAAAAATCTAATGGTGTAAGGTCCGGTGACCGAGCTGGCCATTCGATCGAACCTCGTCGTCCAATCCATCTACCACGATATTCTTCATCTAGGTAACGTCTTACTGCACCGTAATAGTGGTTGTTGAAACGTTATTTCCAAGTTGTCGAATTCATCTGGATTATCTTCTAGAATTTCAAGAATCAACGCCTCAATATCATTTTGTAACATCTCCAGATACAATTCACCGGTTAAGTTAGCATTGAGAAAAAGAGGCCCAACTATGTGGTTTCCCAAAATACCTGCCCAAATTTTTTTTAAATTTCCATTGAGAAAGAAAGGACTTTCGTCACTAAAACAAATTGTCTGTATGTAGCCTGATTGTTGGTTCATTTTATTGGACATAGTTTCACAGAATTCTAGTCTTCGGTCGGGGTCATCATCTGAAAGTTGGTGCACCATTTTTAATTTGTATGGATGAAATTTGTTTTTAGCCAACACCCTATGTACTGTCCTTTGACTGACTTCACAGATAGACGCAACTTGGGCTGTGGAAGAAGTAGGGTTTACTACCATTTCTCCAATTATGTCAATTTTTTTGTCATCACTAATTGTTGGTCGACCAGATCGTTTGGCATCTTGAACACTACCTGATGCTCCAAACTTCCGAAGAAGCTCCCTCAAATAAACCCTCGATAAAGGGCGATCGGGGTACCTCTCATTAAACAGTCGTTCCGCTGCATGAAAATTGTTTCTACATTCACCAATTATTAAGATAGCTGCTACTTTGTCGGCTACAGTACGTACCATTTTGCCTATGTAAACACTTAAACGTCTCGTTAAACAATAGCTTAGGTAAATTTTCAAGGTATAAACACTTTTGACAAGTAGAGAATTCAAAAACGTCAACCTTTTTGACAATTAACCAGAGGCGTACTTTAAAATCTTTATTAATTAAATGCGAAACTATAATTTTCGTATTTCTTCAATTTATCAATCAAAATCAGCCGAAACCCAAACAAAATTGGTATGACTGAATAGGTATTTCCAATACCTTTCAAACGAGCTGTCACTTGCCATAGAATCCCATTTAAAATTATTGGTCACAGTGGCCTTGTGACGTCATTTATGACTATTGCGTCACCTGTTATGACCAGTTGAGAAGCCTACATCCGTTTATTTCCACCCTCCAAATTTCATTGTTATAAGTATACCCGATCAAAAGATACGAGGGGGGGAGGGGACTTTTGACTAGCACTGTATACAAGTGACTCATATTATTCCAGATATTCTGTGGCCTAGTTTCAGCAAGTTTTTTTTTTCAATCAATGTATACTCATGAATAGTATTATAAGAAAAAACTTTTCGCGAAAATCACCAAATATTTCTGAAATTCTGAATATATGTGATCTTTATCTTCGCCTATCAGGGAAAAATTGCACCAAAAAACTTTCGGTTGCTGCATGAAACCGAACAAGAAATCCTCACTATTATTATACTATGTTATTCAGATATAACTGGAGAAAGAAAACTATCTACCCGTGAAGTAGTATCTACTCTTATATCATCGGCTTACGGGACTATAATAGAAAGGAGTTAGGAGTAATTTTCACAAAATGAATTAGTGTGTTTGTTGAATTGAAGAATTCACATTGGCATAAAATAGCATTGAAACTACTCACACGATCAGTCAAGATGTGTGCTCATAATATCCCTGAAATTGGGTGTAAAATCTGAGCCAGTCCAACAAATAATACTTGTGAAATTCACGTTATGTCAACCTCCGAATGAATTGTACCTAATTAAGCGGAAGTGACTGTGCTCTGTAGATAAACCAATATAAAAAAAAGTTATTCAGAGGTCGAAAATTCGATAAAATTTTTGGAAATAACAAAGAATGGATGAAAAGACAATGTTTCACCCGGGGATGTTTTTCACATGAACCATAATGATAAAACATTTGTGAATATAGTTTGCACCACCAAAATTCTCCTTATATTCAATTTTTATTCAATTTATTCATTCATTCATCATAATATTTACATAGTAAAGATTTCAATGATACATATTTCAGTTAATAGCTAAGGTCAATTTAGGTTGAGCCAGTTAGGCGGATCCGCCTAAGCCTGAAAGGCTTGTGTTGCGGTTACAGCAACTAGCCCAAGGATCAAATATGAGTATCATAAGAACAAATAGAGAATATACATGAATGGTTTTGGAAAAAAAAAGACTGAAAGAAAAAGACTGGATGGAGAAGGGCTACAAATATATATAAGTATTATTTTTTGTTGTTTTCTGGTTTAGTCGAGATTATCTTTGTAGGAAAAATCTAGTTTCTAGCGGATTTTGTCGGAAGATTCTCAAATTATTGCACTCTTTTAATTCGGTCGGTGAGCTATTGAATATTTTAGGCCCAAGTAAAATATGCTTCTTTGCATATGAGTTTTATTAAATCTTGGGATGTACACAGTATGATCAGTGGTATGTCTCGTGTTTCTGGATTGACTTAGAATTCTGTTTTTTTTTGTTAAATATCCAGATTATAACTAGAGTTTATATTTTCTCAAAATTTTAGGAATGAGTTTGACTCAATTTGCTTAAAACGAAAAGTTTGATAAGAACATAGAAAAATAAGCACACTTTAGTGACCACGACTTTATCGTCACGACAGAAATGCATAGTCAATGTAATAGCATCAAGGTCGGTTCATCCATTAATTATTCATTTTAGGTTGTTTCCAGCGATGATTCCAAATTATTTGAAATTTATTTCATTTTAGGTTGAACTGATGAGTAGTTAGTTTCATGATTCACTAGTTAGTTTGAATTAAAAAAAAAATCATTCAGAAGTTGGTGAGGGATTGCTTCCTAACCATTTCATGTGATCTGACTCAGATCAAAAGGTAGCAGTATAACCAGTATACAAGGATATAGACAGTAGTTACTTGGGTATCAATCATATCACTTGAAAAAATAATAACTAATAATTATTTATAGAGTTTCTTTGAAATCGGGAAATGTTAAAATTTAATGATGTCGGCGGAAAAAAAACTCAAAAAGTATCTGATTGACACGAGCCGGTGAACCTAAAATGAAAGGAGCATACTGGATAAACAAAAACTGTAAATTGAAATTGAAACTCACAGCGATTTTTCATTTGTATTTACATCTTGAAGAAAAACTTTTCTGATGAAAGTAGTGGAGCTCATGGAGTTCTATTTACTATAGTTTGCCGATATTGGCATGGAAATGAAAGATTGAGATTTTTTTTGTCAAAAGCCGCCAATTTGGAACTACTAAACTGATTTGACCCATGAAATTCATCCAAAGAATTGATGAAAAATATGTTTGTGCCAAATTTCGTTCCTTTCAGTTGAAAAATACGGCCATCTCTTTGTTAACTGATTTCGTTATATCATATATACAGGGTGGCCCAATGAAAACTTGACATGAAAAAACGCTCGGACATGTCGACTTATTTGCGAGGGGGACATTTTGTTGTCCTACCTGCAGAACAGTCACTTCAACTTTCGAGCAGTGGGGTGATCAAATTTCAATTTGAATATGAAATAGGGGTCGAGTGGCACATCATTCGAAAGCCCCCTGAATTATCATAAAAACAGTTTATTCCATTGGGATGGAACACATTATGTGTTACTTACATTAGTCTCATCTCAAGAAATGCTCGAAATGGGCACTACCAACTTCCATGCAATAATATTGATTCTGATGAAAATGTTCTCGTACATTTAGAAGCATTTCTGGGGTGATTTGGTGACAGAAAAATATGGTCGAGAGCTCATTGAATTGGGGATGACGTCTAGATGAATGTACGGAATATTATATTCCCAGGTGAATAATTTCAAAAGGTATGAGCAATTGAATTATAAAAGGCGGCTTTGGATTTTTACCATTCAATAGAAAGCTAATATATATATATATATATATATATATATATATATATATATATATATATATATATATATATATATATATATAACTATATATTGTAGATTTGAAATAAGATTCACCTGGAAGAATTGATTTTCAAAGAAAATGTCTTATTCCGAAACTCTACTTCAATTATTTTACGTCTTATTTGATGTTGAACATGGAGCTCCATGCCTCGAGTGCGACGGCTCTGTATTGCCGGCAGTATAACATAAAAAAGTTATTCGTTTGAGAATATGAACAGGGTGTTGACAAAATCAGATGTGGAATTATCTGCAAGAGAAAAATCGACTCTGGTCACTATGTCCCATCGTTGATAATATTTGTATACTCTTAATTATATTTTTTGTAATTATGTATTTCTGTGGTGATCTTCCCAGATTCATACTCAATAAAATATCAATATCACTATTCCTGATATATGTTAATATCCATCAGTTATAAATGAATTGATCTAAGAAAACATTTAAATTTTGAAGGAACAAATCCCGAAATCGTGATCCCAAGTTTAACTTATAGGAATGTAAATGTTATTAATGATTCAAGAGCCATTTGGTTCAGTAGACAAATTAATTGGTTGCAAATAAAACAAAAACTTTATTCAATTGGTTTGGGAAATCAACGATTTTTAGAAGAACACAATAAAAAAAACTCAATATTTATTGATTTTTTGTTTCTGGACAACTTAAAAAATTTGTTCTGTTTTCCTTCCAATTATTTGTGAGTTTCCACAAAATGAGGATTATCTTCATATTTTCTTAGTTTATTCATGAAAAAATTGTTTTAAACCATCATTTTAGTTAGATATTTTTTTAACACTTTCGTTACGCTGACGTCATCCTAGGCATTCGGTTGCCTCATATTCGCGCCCAAAGGAGTTTCAGTTAAAAAATGATGAAATTTTTTTTCAACAAGCTGGTGGAAGGTGTATAATAGAATGGGACTTCAATTCCAAACATACAGACTGGGGAACAAGATTAATATCAACGAACGGTAATGACTCGAGACGTTCTATGAAAAATCTAGGATGTATTTGTTAACAGGTGATCCTACATACTGGCCAACAAATGCCAATGAGACTCCAGAATAACTGCATTTCTTCGTATCTCAAAAAAAATCAGCTGATTTCGTCGATGCGGTAGAGATCTTGGACCTTGACTTCTTCCATTCTCCAGTTATTTCAACTCTCATCGAAGAAATCATTAACCTTTTCGTGAAGGAAACCAGAAACATCTGAAAAAAAAACTGTGACTCCCTACCGGACCCGGATAAGTACGCGGGGCAAGAGTCGGCACTTAAAGATGTTATTGGAACGCATCTGCATATGCAATGGGCAGGCATAATATATACCGAGCTCCTTCCACAAAAAAATTATTGGCTATTATCACCAACCTCATTAGAGAGTGATGGTACAGGCATTTGTTAGTATGGTCAGGTGATGTGTGATCCCATTGGAGTTACAGTTCAGTACGTTTTCTAATGTTGTTTATCTGTGTTTACAGTACCTGGGTTGGCAATAAGTTGTTTTTGTCTATTTTTGATATGTCTTGGCCTAATAAAAAGTATCAACAGAAAAGCAAGACATGAAAAACTTTTCGTGACGGGTGCCGGACGTATCCGCAAGCCGATCAAAATGGTTGAGGAGGAAGTTCAGTTGATGAAACCACATATTAGGACAACATAGGATTTGTAGGACAGTATTGCTTTGAATATGAAAATACAACCAGGATGAGTCTGAGAAATTCATCGGGGCAGTTCTGCCGTGGTGATTGAATAGGGCGTAACTGCGTCTGTATTGGAAAGTGTGACTTTCTCAATGGTGAAAGTTACTTATTTTCATTTCGATCACATTCACATTGGCTCTCACAGTACTCACAGCATCCTTGTTATCACCGAAATTGTAGACCTTTCCCTTTTTTCAAGAGTTTCACTTGATGATGAAAAACGTCGCGGCCATAAACTTATGACCGACTTCAAAATATTCAACGCGTGAGGCTGTCAAAGAAGTTTCTTGAAAATTCATCACAAAGAAAGGAAATAGTGTCCAATTCTTGTTCTGCGTGGAGCGAATGTCCATCCAAAGGGTATCTTCAATATGTCGCACCGATAAAAAGTATGCATAATGAGCACTAGGTAAAGAAGGTACAATCTTTTTTTTCCCCGCGGAGACAAAACTTTCGTTACAGGCTACAAATCTGGGACGAAATATGTCTTTGAAAGTATCGCATCTCAGCAAAATCATTACCTAAAATTGTAAATCAACTTTTACTTCATCAAGTTCCGCTGCTCTTTCAGTTTGAGCTCATACATCCCTACAGTATTGTCGTTTTTTGGTCCATTGGCACAAGTTGTGGAGAACCACTTACAGACTTCTTGCCTAAAACCTTAACGATTCTTGAAATTGTACCTGTTTGATCGACGCCTGTCGTCTTTCTGTTGGTTGTGGCTCGTATTCCTGTTCATGGCGAATGATGTACCTCCGTTCCTCAGTTTCTATAGCCAATACTGTTTATGTATGTCTTGACACGAATTGGCATCGATTTGCGTGCATTTTTGGGGACACTCTTTCCTGCAAGCGTGTTCCTGCTGTTGATGTTTTCCTCTACCTGCTCCTTCTTCTTCAGCTGGCGTTCTTTCACAGTGGTGTCATACTTCCTTCTGTGCCTGCTATTCCCCTTCTCAGTGTTAGCTCGCGAATATACAGTGCTAGTCAAAAGTCCCCTCCCCCCCTCGTATCTTTTGAACGGGTATACTTATAATAATGAAATTTGGAGGGTAAAAATAAACGGATGTAGGCTTCTCAACTTATCATAACAGGTGACGCAATAGTCATAAATGACGTCACAAGGCCACTGTGACCAATAATTTTAAATGGGACCCTATGGCAAGTGACAGTTCGTTTGAAAGGTATTGAAAATACCTATTCAGTCATACCAATTTTGTTTGGGTTTCGGCTGATTTTTATTGATAAATTGAAGAAATACGAAAATTATAGTTTCGCATTTAATTAATAAAGATTTAAGAACCAGTTCTTATAATAAGTGTTCAAAATGTGCTCCATCTACTTCCTGGCAGTAATGCATCCTATTGCTAAACTCTTGTCGTACTCGTCCCAGTGTGTCAGCGGAAATTGCCCTACATTCTTCAACAATTCGTTGTTTCAGAATGGCAATACTGTCAGGTGCTGTAGCGTGAACCTTAGATTTCAAGTACCTCCATAGAAAAAATCTAATGGTGTAAGTTCCGGTGACCGAGCTGGCCATTCGATCGAACCTCGTCGTCCAATCCATCTACCACGATATTCTTCATCTAGGTAACGTCTCACTGCACCGTAATAGTGTGCAGGAGCACCATCTTGTTGAAACGTTATTTCCAAGTTGTCGAATTCATCTGGATTATCTTCTAGAATTTCAAGAATTAACGACTCAATATCATTTTGTAACATCTCCAGATACAATTCACCGGTTAAGTTAGCATTGAGGAAAAGAGGCCCAACTATGTGGTTTCCCAAAATACCTCACATTTTGAGTGTTAACATTTCCATTGAGAAAGAAAGTACTTTCGTCACTAAAACAAATTGTCTGTATGTAGCCTGGTTGTTGGTTCATTTTATTGGACATAGTTTCACAGAATTCTAGTCTTCGGTCGGGGTCATCATCTGAAAGTTGGTGCACCATTTTTAATTTGTATGGATGAAATTTGTTTTTAGCCAACACCCTATGTACTGTCCTTTGACTGACTTCACAGATAGACGCAACTTGGGCTGTGGAAGAAGTAGGGTTTACTACCATTTCTCCAATTATGTCAATTTTTTTGTCATCACTAATTGTTGGTCGACCAGATCGTTTGGCATCTTGAACACTACCTGATGCTTCAAACATCCGAAGAAGCTCCCTCAAATAAACCCTCGATATAGGGCGATCGGGGTACCTCTCATTAAACAGTCGTTCCGCTGCATGGAAATTGTTTCTACATTCACCAATTATTAAGATAGCTGCTACTTTGTCGGCTACAGTACGTACCATTTTGCCTATGTAAACACTTAAACGTCTCGTTAAACAATAGCTTAGGTAAATTTTCAAGGTATAAACACTTTTGACAAGTAGAGAATTCAAAAACGTCAACCTTTTTGACAATTAACCAGAGGCGTACTTTAAAATCTTTATTAATTAAATGCGAAACTATAATATTCGTATTTCTTCAATTTATCAATCAAAATCAGCCGAAACCCAAACAAAATTGGTATGACTGAATAGGTATTTTCAATACCTTCAAACGAGCTGTCACTTGCCATAGGGTCCCATTTAAAATTATTGGTCACAGTGGCCTTGTGACGTCATTTATGACTATTGCGTCACCTGTTATGACCAGTTGAGAAGCCTACATCCGTTTATTTCCACCCTCCAAATTTCATCATTATAAGTATACCCGTTCAAAAGATACGAGGGGGGGAGGGGACTTTTGACTAGCACTGTATAACGTGATATACGTTTTCCGAAACTTCGTTGAGAATTTCGATAACAATTATTGTAACACCGTCGTCTGAAGGCGATACACCGCCGCTATAAAGACAACTTCGTCTTCATAGTTTAAAATAGTTTTTCTCACTCACCCAATATGATTCAACGTCATTTGGCAGTTTTCCTGATTTAGGTATCATGATCTCCTCCGCTATTTTCCACATCTCAGGTACATATTTTAGGCGGAATGCCGCATCCATTGGGTAATTGAGGAAAACTATACCTTTTTTTTGGGTGATTCTTCCAGAATCTGTCCAGTGATGAGTTCAAAACCTGGTGAGATTTTTGTGATTGAGATTAATTTATATTCCTGGAGCACTTCCTTTGGAGTGGTTGATGGAATATCTTCGGATATTTGTTGGTCCTGTTCTTTTTCCTAAGTGAGAAATTGTTTCTCTCGGTTTCTGATCTTCCGAATGGTTCACAATGGTGGGTAACGATTCTCTTTGTATGTGGATTAATCTCTGATATGATGGTTTATTGGATCTCCTTTGATTCCTGAGATTTTTAGTTCAGAATACTTCTGTCAGAAGTGTTGTGATGAGTGGTGCCATCTTCTCCAGACTCTTTTTTTTTTCACACCACCTCCTTTATTTCAGCTAGTTAGATATACAGTGTCATCCTCAAAGTATGCATCATATGAAAAACTCATCAATTAAGGACTTTTCGACAAAAAGTTATTACTGGTGAAATTTTGAATTGAAGATGCACCAACGAAATATAGTAAAACACACGTAATATACGAGGAGCATTGAAAAAATTGATTTTGAGACAAGAGTAAAGTACTCTTATTTTGAAATATATCGGGAAATATTATTTATAAAAGTTGTTCAGCATCAAAAAATACATCTAGAGTTGAAGTCATGGCCATCTGAGTGGAGTTTTTTGTTCACCTTTTTTCAAAATGAGGAATACGAAAAAAAATATTGCTAAAACCATGAATAAAAAACACGACGGTTCATCTGGAAAGCCTGCAATATTACAAACTGAACAACTATTGTGTAAACCACGGTCAAATAGTTTTCAACGTTTTTGGTGCAGTTATTTTTATTTTCTGTTAACACCGAAAATTTCTCAAAATTATACAATATTGTAACAAAAATTTGATATTCAATAATATCAAATCACAAAACATCAAAATAAAATGAGTTTATCGGTACCAACTTATTACATTTATTTTGTGGACGTTTTCTTGTCCAGAATAATTGTTTCAAGTTTGCCTTGAAAACAAACGAACGTTTTTCATTAAGGACTTGACATATTTGCCAAATAAGTATTACGTAGTTATTGTTTTGTTTGGAGAAGTTTCTTGTAAATATATCAAATATTCAAAGAAAGAAAAGAGTGTCCATCCAAAAGGTATCTTCAATATCTCGCACAGATGACAAGTATGCATAATACACACTATTTACAGCAGATACAATATTCTTTTTTTTCCCGCAGGGACAATACTTCCGTTATAGGCTAAAAGTCTGCGACAAAAGATGTCTTTGAAAGTATCGCATCTCAGTAAAATTATTAACTGAAATTGTGAATCAACTTTTACTTCATCATGTTTTGGTGTTTTTCCGGTTCGAGGTAATACATTCCTAACAGTATTGTCGTTTGTTGGTCCATAGGCCCAAGTTGTTAAAAAAAACCTCTTACAGACTTCTTGCCTGAAACCTTCAAGATTCTTGAAATTGTACCTGTTTGATCGACGCCTGTCGTCTTTCTGTTGGTTGTGGTTCGTATTCTTGTGCATGAAGAATAAAGTTCTTTTCATTTCTCAGTTTCCATGGACCAATACTGTTTATGTATGTCTTGACCCAAATTGGGATCGATTTGCGTGCCTTTTCAGGGACACTCTTTCCTGCAAGCTTGTAGTAGTTGATGTTTTCCTCTACATGCTCCTTCTTCTTTAGCTGGCGTTTTTTCACAGTGGTATCATACCTCTTTCTCTCGCTATTATTTCTCTTCTCAGTGTTAACTCGCGAATATACAACGTGATATACGTTTTCCAAAACTCTGTTGAGAATTTCGCTCACAATTATTGTGACACCGTCGTCTGAAGGCAATACACCGCCGCGCCGTTATCATCAGGTTTACTGGCATAAAATTATCTGTATCTATAAAAACAACTTCATCTTCATAGTATAGAGTAGTTTTTCTCAGTTTCCCGAAATGATTCAACGTCATTTGGCAGTTTTTCTGATTGAGGTATCATGATCTCCTTTGTTACTATCCACATCTATATCCACATAAATATCGAAATTGTTAACGAAAAAGATGTGAAAGAAGCAGCAAAGAAATTAAAGAACAAACTCATTGTAGGTCTTGATCAAATACCTAGTTTTCTAGTGAAAGATTGCATCAACCCATTACTAACTCCATTGCTTTACATCTTCAATCTGATTTTAAAAACGGGCAATTTCCCGAACTTATGGAAAATAGCACGAGTTTGTCCCATTTGAAAAGGGTGATGTTACTACGATTGAGAATCAAGACCGATTCAGTACTGTGTAATTTTTCCAAACTGTTTGAATTATTTTGTACAGAACCATCTATAACTCTGTTGAAAACATTATCTCCGACGATCAGCACGGCTTTGTTAAAAAAAGTCTTGCTAACCAATCTTGCATGTTTTTCACAATTTATGTTTGATGCCTAGATGTGGCTCAACAAGTCGATGTCATTTACACGAACTTGCAGAAAGCTTTTGACCAAATTGATTTTCATATACTTCTTCAGCGACAATAATCATTCGGCTTCTCCGAAAACTTGATAGAACTATTCTCCAATTACTTGTTCGATAGAAAACAATTTGTAGAATGCGGAAGCTATAAGTCAGCTCTATACACCCCCAGTTCCGGAGTTCCTCAAGGATCAAATCTAGGACCACTTCTATGCCTACTATTCATCGACGATCTCGCTAAGAACATAAGCTGCTCTAAGTTACTCTATGCTGATGACCTGAAGATATTCAAAGTAATCAGTGACTGTGAAGATTGTCAGAACTTACAGACTTCAATCAACTTAGTGTTTGATTCGTGCTCAAAAAATCATCTGAAACCAAATATATCAAAATGTCATGTTTTATCATTCACTAGAAAACAAAAATATTGAGTTTCCCTATGAAATAAATGATAATGTTGTTGACAGTGTGAAGGGGTTTCTTCCCCTATTATCAAACTTTGGCGCTTTTCACTATTCTCGGTTTTCCTCGGGCGCCACCTTTAGCTTTATAGTGGAAAAGGCCACTTTTGCTCCGGGCAGTCTCAGTGAAGGAAGACACTCCAGGGGTCAATATAGTCGTGACACTGTAACAGGGCCAGCAAGGCAGGCTTTAATTGCCTTTGACTGGGTTTCGGACCTGGGTGGCGACTGCGCACTAGATGTTTAAATTCTACTCAAGATAGTGAATGAAAGAATACTAAGAACAGGATAAACAGGTATATTAAAAATAATGAAATACAGTGAGGGCGGCTGACGGCGGCCTCAAGTTATCACCACAAATAAACACATGGCAAGCACTATATACAGAGAAAGCGGGGAGGGTGTTTTCAAGTAAGCGGGGTAAACTTAGTAACCAAAAGCTCTTGCAGGGGGAGGGGGGTATCGTACGGACTCGTATGCAGAAATTACCAGCGCAGCATTGAAATGCATATGTGCCTCTTACGGCTATGGTTTGATCATGCGCAAAATCACACCTGGGGCACTTACAAAGTATTTCCGATGTACAATATTTACCCAAACTCCGATCTTACTGCTTCGGCAAAGTTCGGGACGGTCGTGGACTGCTTCGGGCTGTGGCTCACACTCTGGATACTATTCGGACGCGTGACTGCTTCTGCTGGGGTCGGCAAGCTACTAATTCTTTGAAATATGTCGAAACGAAACTACGGCCGGCTTCTCCCTCTTTTCCGAATCCCTCCTGATCGACTTCTATGCGCGCGCCGTTTTGTGGACTCTGTCGTTTGCGATACAAATTAGACCTTCACAGAATAATTACCCAGAATATCGGCCTCCCCTCCTTCGTGACGTCAACGGCTGCTCGGACACAGTGTCATGTTCTCGGTGGCGACGGCTGTGACGTCAGCTCGGTGCGTGCGCCTCCGCTGTACTCTCGTCCTTCTGGCGGAACTCTCTCCCTGGCGTGTTGGCTGGCTTCGCTGCTTCGGAACGACTGACTGCTTTCTCTCGCATTTGATCCAACGTCCAGAATATCGGCCTCCCTTCCTTCGTGACGTCAACGGCTGCTCGGACACAGTGTCATGTTCTCGGTGGCGACGGCTGTGACGTCAGCTCGGTGCGCGCGTCTCTGTCTAGACTCAACTGTGCTGGGTGGCGATCGGACTGTTGGCTCGTACTAGAATGAATGCGATCTTCAGTGGAGACTTTGATTCTCGAGTTTTGCGTTCGATTCAAGTGCTTGCTCCAGAGTGGGGCGGGTGACGTACGATTGCTTTGTTTCAATCATTCGTTCTCCACAACCACGCTCGCGGTATTGGCGTGAGTTACGGAGGGTGTTTAGCCTATTTATCGTGCTAGGGGTGATTCACGGATTTATCACGAACCTGAATGGTATTTCTAGACCTATTATTACTTTCAAGCGGGGTTTAATTCCTTACAGGGAGCTTTTGGCTGATAAATATAGCGGGAAAATAGTAACTTCGTTACACACCCTTCCTACTTCGGGAAAAGAAAAAACTTTTTTTTTCTTTTTAACATGCATTCGTATGGTCAGAGGGACCTGAAAACTAACTCGTTTTGCTGTGAACATTCTCAAAACTTAGACGGCTAGCAACCTTATGTTCTAACAAAAAAAAAACAGGTCCATTCGGAATATAACAGTATAGCCCGCCAGGTGCCTACCCCCCCTAATAGTCGAACCCTTTATTCGGGGTAGGTCCACCTGATACATAAATTACGGACTGAAATAAAATTAAATGTGGACCTCAAATTATTCCAAATGAAAAACAAAATAAACTCTTGCCTGGTTGCCGGAGAGCAACAAACAGGACTACTGTGGACAATGATTACTGTACAACAAGAAAACATTACCAGTCAAAAAAAATTTGAAAAAAATAGTCATACCACAATAATGAAGTAAAAAAAAAAACCTTCCTGGATTGGATGCTGGCATCCGCATCCTGATCCTACGGGTCTGCCTACGGCATCAATGGGTGCTGAACATCCGCATCGGGGTATGCGGGTCAGGATACGACATCAACATGGGTGCTGAACATCCGCATCGGGGATATGCGGGTCAGGATACGACATCAACATGGTGCTGAACATCCGCATCGGGGATATGCGGGTCAGGATACGACATCAACATGGGTGCTGAACATCCGCATCGGGGATATGCGGGTCAGGATACGACATCAACATGGGTGCTGAACATCCGCATCGGGGATATGCGGGTCAGGATACGACATCAATATGGGTGCTGAACTTCCGCATCGGGGACATGCGGGTCAGGATACGACATCAACATGGACAGGGGTGCTGAACATCCGCATCGGGGATATGCGGGTCAGGATACGACATCAACATGGACATGGGTGCTGAACATCCGCATCGGGGACATGCGGGTCAGGATACGACATCAACATGGGTGCTGAACTTCTTCGGGCTGGTCTCCTCTGGGCTGGTCTCCTATGGGCTGGTCTCCTCTGGGCTGGTCTCCTCTGGGCGGGTGGGTCGGAACAGTGGCATTCCCGAGAGAGGACATCCTTCAAGCCACATCGGGAGCAAAACAGGAGGGGCTGTTTTCGTTGGCACATGGTGCGTGTGTGCCCTGGTTGACCGCAGTGCCAGCACAGCTCCCTGTTGACGGGTAGGTATAGAGTCAGAGGGGGTTCCGGAGCTGCTGGGGCGGTGGCTGCTTGTCCTGGTCTTCGGGTGGCGGCTTAATCGGTCCAGAAGGTGTTGATGAACGGCAACGGGTACGCATCCTGCATGGAGACGGAATCGACTTTCTGGAAGTCGCTGCAAAACCTCGGCTCGTCATCTTTCTTTCGGACGATGACTACTGGCGAGCTCCACGGGCTTTCGGAGGGTTCTATGATGTTCTCCTGTGGCATTCTGTAGCTTTGGGATTGAAAACTTCCTGCATCCTGGGATTCTGGGGTCGGTATCGCTGCTTTATTGGCTCTGGATTTAGGAGACGGATCCTATGTTCTACCAGCGGCGTTACCCCATGAATGTCCTCGAATGGGCGTAACTCGTCCTGTAGGAAGTCTTGCAAGTGGTCCTCTTCCTCTCTGGAAAGTGTCAGGGCCGGTCTTGGCTCAATAACTCCAATTGGAAAGCATGGTACGGGCCGAGCTTCCCTTGCAATGGGTTGGTTCTTTACCAAGATTTGGCCACTTTCTAGGTCGAGTCCAAACTGCCTTTTCCTCAATATGTCCATTCCTAGGACCATATCGGATGACAGTCCACTCAGGTGTCCAAAAGACTCCTCAAAGCGGTGTTCTCCAACTCGGATCTCCACGTGATACGTTACGGGGATGGTAACGGTTTCTCCATTGGCCAGTCGGGCGGAACTCGTAGCAGTTGGAGTTTTCGGTACTCCTAGCAGATTCCACTGCCTGGCTATCCTGTCGCCGACATAGGAGATTACGGCACCTGTGTCCATCATCGCTTCAGCGGTGCTACCGGGAATCTTGACGGAAAGATGCGGTCGGTGGTCGGTGGTAGCGATGATGGCGGTAGGTGAGGCGTCATGGGAGCGGGGCTGCACGTACCTCCAGTCGTGGTTTTGGTTTTCCGGCCGTGGGCATAGGCAATCACGAGACAATACTCCGTCTCGCTTGCATCGGGAGCAGAATATCCTTGGAGCGGATTGACATTGGCTCCTGAAGTGCCCTGTTTGCCCGCATCGCCAGCACTCTCGGCTATCTTCGAAGAGGCGGCGGTTGACTGGGCTGCATTGGCTCATGACTGGCTGGACTACTGGGCTCCTAGGGGGCGGTGTGGCTAGTTGGGCAAGCCTAGTGACCACTGGTGGGGCTGATGGGGTCTGGTAGGGTGCAAAAAGCGGCATTGGAGTCGTACTCTGAGCTTGCTCAATCTCGGCTCGCAAAAGCTCGTACTCTCTGGCAGCTTTGGCGAATTCATGGACATTGTTGAAGTCCGTCCTTCTTATTTCACGTCGGAACTCTGGGTGTAGGTTGCGGTACAGCCAGTTTAACTCCTGATCAGGCGAAATTCCACCATGGCGGCGAATCATGGTCTGCAGGTCCGTGATGTAGGCTGTCATACTCTCTCTCAGGTTGTGTGTCCTCCTGCTGATGGCCACTTCCAAGTCAATTCGGTAGTTGACGGGGAAGAAGAAGTCCTGAAAGGCGGTACAAAAGTCTTCCCATCTCGGCCAGCATGCCCGGTTGTTTCTGAACCAGAGGGCCGGCATTCCTTCCAACAACTCTGGCATAGCTTGTAGGAGGCGGTCTGCGGTGATGCCTTGGGACTCTCGAATCTCCTCCAATCTTTCGAAGAAGGCGGCGGGGTCAGTGGTCCCATCAAAGGTCACTCGCCAGTCCCTCACTCTTAGTGGAGCCATCCCTATACTCGTGGCAGGTGGCAGTGGGGCGGCCTGTGCTCCCACGAGGGTCCCGGTGAGCGCATGTGTCATGATCGGACTCCCGGTGCTCGTCACTGTTATCGTTGGTACGATTGTCGACTGGGCGGTGGCTGTAACGGCTCCTGTCGTTGTCGTGGCAGCTCCTGTGGTGGTCACTGGCACGCTCGTGGGGCTTCCTAGTCCTGTCGGCATCTTCGGTGAATATTCGGAACTCGTACGTCTTATTTGGTTCACAGTCGGCACTCAACTCTCCAGCTTCTCGAGAACGGTATGTCTTATCGATGAACGGATGGCAGGGATCGCTTCTGCGCAATCGATTACCAAGTGACGGGGATATCTTACGGACGCCTGGCTCTCTTCTAAGCCGAATTTGACAATCTGTCAAAATTGACAGGTCGGTAGCCTGTAATGAAATTCGGTGTTGCACACTCTGTGGAATCAGTTATGGCGATTCCCAACCGTCTCTATCTTACGAACTTTCTTTCTCTTTCTCAACTCCAGTATCTAGTTAACGGTTCGCCTGAACGGGAAACTGATGATGGCAATCGATTCTACACCCCCGAAAACCTATTCAACGAGGGGTCACTTGGCATATGGACTCTCTTTTGAGCCGAGGTTGACATCTATCAAAAATGACAGGTCTGCCGATTTCGGTATATTTCGATGCGGTATGACCAACGGAGCTTGTTTTGGGGCTTTTTAACGGACTATGAGCTTTGGAATACTGATTTGACTTGGAAACGGACTCTGACCTACTTTTTTATTTTAGCAGGCTTGTTATACTATATAAAAACCGGTCCCCGCTCGGGCGCCAATTTGTGAAGGGGTTTCTTCCCCTATTATCAAACTTTGGCGCTTTTCACTATTCTCGGTTTTCCCCGGGCGCCACCTTTAGCTTTATAGTGGAAAAGGCCACTTTTGCTCCGGGCAGTCTCAGTGAAGAAAGACACTCCAGGGGTCAATATAGTCGTGACACTGTAACAGGGCCAGCAAGGCAGGCTTTAATTGCCTTTGACTGGGTTTCGGACCTGGGTGGCGACTGCGCACTAGATGTTTAAATTCTACTCAAGATAGTAAATGGAAGAATACTAAGAACAGGATAAACAGGTATATTAAAAATAATGAAATACAGTGAGGGCGGCTGACGGCGGCCTCAAGTTATCACCACAAATAAACACATGGCAAGCACTATACAAGAGAAAGCGGGAGGGTGTTTTCAAGCAAGCGGGTAAACTTAGTAACCAAAATCTCTTGCTGGGGGAGGGGGTTATCGTACGGACTCGTATGCAGAAATTACCAGCGCAGCATTGAAATGCATATGTGCCTCTTACGGCTATGGTTTGATCATGCGCAAAATCACACCTGGGGCACTTACAAAGTATTTCCGATGTACAATATTTACCCAAACTCCGATCTTACTCGCTTCGGCAAAGTTCGGGACGGTCGTGGACTGCTTCGGGCTGTGGCTCACACTCTGGATACTATTCGACGCGTGACTGCTTCTGCTGGGGTCGGCAAGCTACTAATTCTTTGAAATATGTCGAAACGAAACTACGGCCGGCTTCTCCCTCTTTTCCGAATCCCTCCTGATCGACTTCTATGCGCGCGCCGTTTTGTGGACTCTGTCGTTTGCGATACAAATTAGACCTTCACAGAATAATTACCCAGAATATCGGCCTCCCTTCCTTCGTGACGTCAACGGCTGCTCGGACACAGTGTCATGTTCTCGGTGGCGACGGCTGTGACGTCAGCTCGGTGCGCGCGTCTCTGTCTAGACTCAACTGTGCTGGGTGGCCATCGGACTGTTGGCTCGTACTAGAATGAATGCGATCTTCAGTGGAGACTTTGATTCTCGAGTTTTGCGTTCGATTCAAGTGCTTGCTCCAGAGTGGGGCGGGTGACGTACGATTGCTTTGTTTCAATCATTCGTTCTCCACAACCACGCTCGCGGTATTGGCGTGAGTTACGGAGGGTGTTTAGCATATTTATCGTGTTAGGGATGATTCACGGATTTATCACGAACCTGAATGGTATTTCTAGACCTATTATTACTTTCAAGCGGGGTTTAATTCCTTACAGGGAGCTTTTGGCTGATAAATATAGCGGGAAAATAGTAACTTCGTTACAACAGGATCAATGAGATGAAAGATTTCGGAATTACTTTCGACCAAAAGTTCACTGCCCTGTTAAATTTCTAAGACTCATCCTTGTTGAATTTCCATATTCAATACTGTTATGAACACAGAGATCATCGGCAATTTGGAGCCACCATTTCGATTTTAAGAATTTCGATAAAAAAACACAATTTCCGACCTTGAAAACCCCCACAAACCAATTTTTAATTGAATCGGACTATAAACCTAAATCTTGTCCGCCATCTTAGAGCGCCATTTTGTTCTTTTTCTACAAAAATTCCATTAGCCGCTATTTCAATTTCATAAGTTTTGACAAAAATTCTTATCTTCGACTCCTAAAACCCCTACATACAAATTTTGAGTAGAATCGGACCATAATCACAAAACTCCTCCGACATTTGGGAGCCGCCATCTTGAATCTATAAATTTTAACAGAAAATTCATAATCTCCGACCTCGGAAACCCCCTACATATCAATTTTGAATCGAATCAGAACATAATTACAAAACTTGTTCGACTTCTTGAATTTTTGAATTCTGACAAATAATTTACAATATTCATTCCCGAAAACCCTCACATACCAATTTTCAATGAATCGGACCATAATCACAAAACTTGTCCGACATTTGGAGCCGCCATCTTGAATTCATAAATTTTGACAAGAAAATTCATGATATCCAACCCCAAAAACCCCACATACCAATTCTGAATCGAATCGGACCATAATCACGAAACTCGTTCACCATCTTAGAGCCGCCATCTCAAATTCATGATTTTGGAAAAAAATTCAGTCTCCGACCCCGAAAACGCAAACATACCAATTTTGAATCAAATCTGACCATAATTACAAATCTCGTCCACCATTTTTTTTTCTAAAAAAAATTGCATAATGCAGTTTAACCGGAATTATGAACACCTACCAAATTTCAACTCAATCGGATGTTGGCAAGTGCTCCAAAAATGGATTACAAATTTTGAATTGGAAACAATGACAGAACGAACGAATGACAGAATGACATACGACCGATGCAAGTTAAATAAAAGCTTATAATAAAAAGAAGAGGGTACAGAAATCGTCCTGTCACTTGTTTTGGTGAAGGCTGGTTCGAGCCAAATAGGTTTATTCTGAATGATATTAAAACTGTAAATATAACTTCCCAAAATTCAGTTGATGAAAGAAAGATCAAATAACCAATACATTTCTTTGGAATTATCATGGATGCAAAATTGCAATGGTCAGAATATATAAATATATAGTGAAAAAAGCTTTCAGAAACAGTGTACGCTATCTTGAAAACGCGAACCACATTGTAGAAATCAGCTGCATGTACAACTTATTTGGATTTTTTCACTCCGTTTTGACATATGGAGCCCTACTATGGGGTAATGCAAGAAACGGTAATATGTAAAAAGATCCTATCGTTCAGAAGTCTGCCTTACGCAGAATACTGAAAGTAAACTGGGACACCAGCTATATTAGAAAAATTTAAAATTATGACGATATATTCATTTGTCCCGTACCAAAACTCATTATTCTTGAAAAGAAATATGAGTTAATTAAAAAGCTCGACACGACACAAGATATTTATCTATGATTTCGCAACCACAAAGTAGACTGAGAAAACAATCGAATAAAGCCGTTGAATTAATTAACGCATTACCAGTCATATTCCGTGATTTGATTCTTTCCAAATTGTCTTAAAAATTTAAAATGATTTTTTTTGAGAAGTAACTGTATATACACATTCGATGAATTCAATGTGCTTACTGAAGATAGAACATTTTCACAGTTGATGCGAAATTTTAAAACGTGTTTTGTCCGTTTATATATACCTATTTAATGGTTTCCAGGTAATTAATTTTTGAAAATCCTGCTTTCTGACGTTTTCATAATTTTGTAAAATATTTCAGAACGAAATGAATTGAATTGAATTGAATCACATAAGCTCCCAGTTGATTTCACACACGTTAGGTCAAAATAATATATAAATTTTATCTTTCCAATTTTCTTCTTGAAATTCTCAATCAGGATATTGATTGATATCAAACCAGATGTGTTATCATCTGCGACTGAAAAATAAACTTCAATACTTAATTATTTTGCAACGTTCAAGGTATCCATGTTGGAAAGGGAAATATTCTCAATTGGACTTTTTTCTTCTGAATATTTGAATTTTCTGGGTTGAACGCTTAAGATAAACCGCAGGTGGACAGACTATCAGACGATTCAAAACCATAAGTGTTAATTTTATAACTTTCGGTACGGATTTCGAGTAAAATCTGATGAAACACCTTCAAAGATACAGATGCAGCTCTACTTGCCTCTGCGATCGAAGTTTATGACGTAACTGAAGAGTGTAACCATTCAATTCTACTAGGTCAGGGACCGATTCGAGTCAAGGTGAAAAAGGCATCGGCCTACGGCTTCGAAGACGGCAGTTAACGACTTTAAAATTAGCACTTTCACACGTCCATTCATTCAAGTGTTGCTGATTCAAATAGATCGAAATTAATGAACAGTCATCAAATATTAAATACAATAACAAACGGAATAAATTGAACACTTTTTCAATGGGCTTGCCACCGAGGTCAGTCGTCTTGAGATATATAATTTGTGAAACATATTCATGATAATCGTGCTGTACTCTCTACATTATTACGCAAAGGAACCGGGAGTGTGCCATCACGTGGTTTGAATATAATATCGTTGTTTGTTGCCCCAGGTTATGCACCCAGATTATTTGACGATTAGATATTATGAATCATTCTCATATTGAGAAAAATATATAAAGTTATTGGTTGAAGCAAATTTTTTGTGGGGAAAACTTATTCTTGACACTTTCCCTTGAGGATTATAACAAAATTAAATTGATCAGGAAGTACATAGAAGTGTAAACGGGCAGTAAATTACATTGCCACGATGAGTTACTGCGTACACCAAATTATTTTTATGAATGGAAAATATTCAATTAGTCATAAATTGTCATATTCTAAGTTTTGCCTATCAGAAAAAATTATTGAAATAAAATATACCCTTCGATATACTCTTGACGTTCCGGGAACTGTGTCCGTTCCCGTTTTCGAAAAAATCTGAATATGCATGAACATTTCTCAGTTCTTGCAAAGTTCTTCGAACGTGATGTTTTTCGACTAATGTCAAAAGAGTTCTGTCAAAAAGATGATGAAATATTGTCCTGTTCATTTGATATATGGAGTGCATAAGAATATTGATAATAAGAATAGCCTATGTGAAGCCAAAACAATAAAACATCGATTTTCAAAATCGGGCGCTGAAAGTGAATGTGCATGCGCCAAGAAATAAACAAATTTTTCTTCAAAGACGCGATTTTGTTCGGCCATTTCATTCTAGTAGTCAATTATTTCACGTGAAAAAATGTTGGAGTATGACAAACTTATTTTATTTGTTGCAAATTTAAGTATGGTAACATAACCACAAAATAGTGATATTTCTTTTCGGGGTCAAGAAATCTGAGATCACACATTGTAATTCGTTATGAGTGACCATAGCGGTAAAAGTATTTTTTGTGATTTTCTATGCGAATTTGAGCGATTTTTTCAATTCTGGATTATAAGTCGTGCTTCAACTGGAGGAATATGCCAGTTACTTGCATTGTAGTTGACTGTGACACAGGGATAGAGTCGGGTTTAAGTCGGTGCCTACAGTTTGAAATAACAAGTTTTTGACTGGTAAAAATTACTTATCGAGGAAGATAAGATCTTAATGGTTGGCTGCAATCAAGCGCCGTGATCTTACCGATTCGAAAATCAAGTATAAGAGTCTGCAGCAGACATAAATGTGTGCATCTATAATTCATGCAACGATATCACTTCAAACTTTTGTCACAGTGTATAGCTAAAGAAACAGTTCGCTCACTTGGCGTCGGCACTTTGATCTTCATGATCCCGTTTGTACACTGCGCAACTCTGATTTTCATCTCACTGACATTTTTCGTGTACTTCGAAGAGCGATATCGCGTACAGTCTTCTGCGCATCCTGAATTCTTTCCCTGGAGTGGATGTTACCTTGGAACATGCATTTGGCCAAGTGAGCTACTGCTTCTTAGCTATAAACTGTGCTTTTGTGATCTGTTCTTACGATTATTTTGATGATTTTTCCTACTTGCTGATTCTGAATTGTACATTAGGAAGTCTCATTCATAGTGAAGTTCGTATAAATACAGATAATCGATATATTTTCCACTTCCAAAGGATGAAAAACTCAAAATGAATGTTCATGTACCTACCTTCTCCAAAAACATTGAGACATTGTTATTGAATTATTCGAATACACATTTTCCTTAGGAGCCTGGTGACCCAACAAACAGAAAAATATTTTGAAATATGTTTTCTTTCAATCTAAATTTCCTTTATAGATATTTTAGGCAATTGTGGAACGACTCGATCAAGTCCTGTGAAGGGTACTGTGATATAAAAATAACAAAAATGTGAATGAATTTAATAATTCAAAATTCATGTTACATACCAGGAATCGTAAGTAACGTGATATTTATTGAAATTATACCATATGAAAATATTGATATAGGATATAATTTTTCCAGTTTTTATTATGTTATAAATTGAAGTTATTGACTGAATCAGTGAAAAACAAATAAACAACCATTTATTTAATGATAAAAACAAATGAAAATGCATAGTAAGAGATGAAATTGTTATTAAATCAATTCTAAAATAAAATAAAGATCGTTTTATTTTCGTAGAGGTACGTATTGAATGTTCAAAGAGTTAAAATGAAAATTATAAACTGAAAAAGCACCTAAATAACAAATATTCTTATTCAGTGATTTATGATATGTCATTTTACAGTTTTTCTGAGGATTCTTACATTTTTCTGAAATCTTATATAATATTGGTCGATACCTATGTTTTGAATAAACATGTTTTCAACATTACAAGATTGGCATAATTTATAAAAATTATAGAAATCAAAATTTACTAATATATTTTCGAGCACAAGCATACAACAAAATGTTGAAGTTAGAACATTCTATATATGAAATTAGATCTGAACACAATAGCCAATGAGATGCCAGAATATTAAAAATATAAAAGCAGAAAACGTCAAAAATGATTTTAAATAAGATGTAAAGTAAAATTTAATAAAATCTGTCAAATAAGAGAAAATAATGAAAAGTGCGAAAGAAAGTGAGTGAAAACCGAGAATTTGAGAAGAAAACAAAAGATATGTGATATCGAGAAAAAAAATCATCAAGCCAAGAGGAGATTGAAAAAATATTTTTTGGAAGAACCAACTGAACAAAATTTATTTTGGAAAATCAAGGATGTTTTCGCTAATAACACAGTTATTTGCCACTACACCACAATAAAATACCAGATAGAACATAAGCTGATAAAAACCAGGTACATAATGAATCTTACCTTCTCATTCCATACATATACTAGTCCGAGTACGAATTCACAGTCGAACAAGGGGGCTGCAGACTGTAACGCCAGTTTCCAAGAACCGGAGAGTGATCTAAGGCATTTCAAGAAACCACAGGTACATTAGAACCATAAAAGTTACAAAACTCAGTGCATTTTAAAATAAACCTTTTCAAGAACTCCTTCGATGAAAAACTTTAATAAATTGGTATATAGACTAAATATTTCACTGAAACAACATAACCCACAAAAATAGGTTACATTTTACTTTTTATTATTATATAATTGCACTTTCATGTATATTTTGCTATAAACATTAATTAGTTATTATCGCAGAATAGGTAACAGTAAGTCTTCTCGAATGAAGAAAATCATTATTTTGATGAATTCCTGACTTATTTTCAATAATTGATCAAAATAGTTTGCTATTTTTCTGAAACTGACATCAAGAACACTACCAGAGAAATCTACAGTAGAACTTACTCATGAGATTCCATAGGCGTACCTATTGAGTTAGCTGAGGTAAGGAAGATAGGGTGAAAGAGTAAATGAAAAAAAGGTGAAATACATAGCCGGACATTTGAAATATTTATATGGGTATTCATTCATAAACATATAAAAATAGTAAAAAAATTTAAAAAAAAATGTTGTGATGTCTGATTGTGAAAATATATTATAAAACAAACCACAATCACCTCATCATGACAATATATATATATAATATATATATATATAATAAATATATATATATTATATATATATATATATATATATATATATATATGTTTTATGTTATGTTATGCCAGTTGTAAATTTTAAAAGACTAAAAACCCACAAAAAGGATTATTACTAGATGGTTAATGGTTTCAAGAGTTTGTTTGTGAATAACTTTTGAAATTCTATGTATATTGTGAGCCTAGGTAGAATATGAATAGATAAAAATGTCAAAATACTATAAAACAATCAATTCCATACACTGTCAAAATTATTATAACTCATAATTGTTCAAAAGACAATAAAAAGTCTAAATTTACAAAATTTTCAGGAATAAACAGTAATCAACACATTTATAAATTTGAAACATACAGTATATGAAACTGTAGCTAACAAAAAGTAGCCAATGATAGAACAGCAAATGTCTTTATAAAAATAGCCAATCAGGGAATAGATAGTCAGGTGTAAAATTGGAAATTGTGGGAGAATAGCAATGAGATGGTATCAGAAGCAATTATTTTTGAAATTTGTAAATAATGATAAGAGTGGAAAAATAATTGTATATATAAATTATGCAATATAAATATAAACAGTGAAAAGTGACAATTTACTGCACCAATTCAAAAATTCAAATGAAAAAACAAGGAGAAAAAGAGGTATCTAGGCGATAGAAAAACAAAGCTCCGAGGAGATCGAAAATAAATTCCCAAGCGAATGCCACGCAAAAATTTTACTGAAAGAAAATTGGAATAATCCCATCATTTGGTAAACAAAACCAATATTACCTTAATGATAACATATCCACGGATCCAAATGCTGATTTCCGCATCTAAATAGTTCCTGATTCATGGTATTGCAGTCCTGACAGCGAGTGGAGAGAGGAGACATCCTGATTCATGGTATAAGTAGAACACCAACAGTTCCAACCAGGTATAAAACTTTAATAGTGCTCTTCCGGTCCTGAACTATTTCACCAATAACATATTTCACATTCGTAGAACTTTATGTCACACTATTTTGAACAATAACAGAAAACGTCACTCTCACGGAAGAAGTGAGGTTCTGTTTATCTATCCATGATCTGATTTATTATTATCCGTGAATATTTGTTTGATTCACCCTAGTATAAGTTATTTCTCGTAGGCCAGGTATTATTAGGTCTTCCTGAATAAAGGAGATAATTGCTTTATTATATTTTGTTGTTTGTTTTCTCACAGTGATCAATAACATACCATACCATTCAATAAACTGAAGTTAGCCAGCAGTGGCAAGTGGCTCTATTGCTTTGAACCGGCCACCTTGAAATAAGGGCGTACCAACTGTAGTTTAGCCGTGGTGAGGAAAATAATAATTGTTGGTAGCGTGACGAGAGAACAGTGACGTTCGCTGGCAATTATTATTACAGCATACAATACAGGGGCAGGAATATATATTTATATCATATCAATTTGGCTCACAAAGAATAACCAAAAATAATTAGCAATTTCAATTCACAAAAACAATATATATATATATATATATGATATTTCCAATCCATCAAAACATAACAAGTGGCGCCCATCGCGGTGCAAAAATATATTAATTATAATAATAATAACAGAATTCTTTATTTATACCATTCATCATTCCATAACAATGAGGCACCCAAAACGTGGGGCAAAAATATTACAATATTATATTTAAAAAAATTCATAATTATATAACAATATATATATATATATATATATATATATATATATATATATATATATATATATATATATATATATATATATATATATATAAATATATATATATATATATATATATATATATATATATACATATATGAGACCTTTTTTTCCTGTAATTTCTGAGCTTTCTAGTCCTTCAAAGAGAAGACCATCTGAAGAATAACTCCTCCGCCATCTTGGAGTTGCCATCTTCAATTTATGAATTTGAACTTAAAATCAATAATCCTCGACGGGATTCATAATATCCGACCCAAAAAACACCTACCAATTTTGAATCGAATCATGCCATAATTACAAACACATCTCTAATTCGTAAATTTTTATAAAAAATTGATAATCTCCGACCCCAAAATAAAATTGGACCATGAACACAGATATCATCGGCCATCTTGGAGCCGCCACTTTGATTTTATGAACTTTGGATGAAAATTCATAATCTACGACCTGGACACCCCCACATACCAATTTTGAATCGAATCGGACCATAAACCTAAATCTCGTCCGCCATCTTGGAGCACCATTTTGTTCATTTCTCTAACAAAAATCCAACTACAATCATAATCACAAAACTCCTTCGCCATTTCAGAGCCGCCATCTTGAATTTCTGAATTTCAACAAAATAGGGGGCAGACTCTTTAAGTTTTCTCCTCTTGTTATAGGGTTCTTTGGTTAGAATTGTTGTTGTCGCTCTGATAATTTGGAAACTGTGATCTGTCGATTTTTTATATGATTTGGAGGTTCCTCTTGGTGCACTTTCAAGGGTTTCGATGTCTGAAAAATATAACTTTGCCACAAGAAAATATATATTTATTCGTAGTTTTTTGTTTTTCTTCTAGTTTACGGTTTTGTTTGTGAAGAGATCGAACTCAATGTGTTAGTGGTTCTAAAGTTGTTCATACTCATTGCCAACACGGTAAATTATTTCAGATAATTCGGGGACATGAAGTATTATATTATTTTTGAGAGGTAATGGTGGTTGTGGCTGTGCTGAATTTATTACTCCTGTTGTTTGGAAATTTTTTTAGGTTGTTTTTGGGATGTTATGTGTTGTAGTTTTGAAACCCATTGGTGTTTTTTTTTTCGGAAAATAGTTGAATTGATGTGATCTGATCTTTTGATCGTGATATTTAAAAACAATAATTAGTTATTTTTCTCTGATTCCATTGTGAATTCACTCGTTGGTTCTTGTTTTGTAATATGATCATTAAATTCATTTAATTTTTCTGGATTCTAGTTCCAGATGACGAGTACATCATCAACATTCTCCGCCATCTCAATAGGAGATTTTCCCGAAGTGTTCCTTCAAAATATTTCTCATAATGCTTTATTGTCTGAAAAACATTATTCTCATTGACAAAGTCCTTCACAACTAAAAGGAAACAATAATTATAATTGAGTACCTACCAATTCGATTAAATTTTCGTATAGAGTAAAATTCGGTACACATTACGCATTACACATTTTCAACCAAGAGTCAATATAATATACAAAAACAAAACACCAGTTACAATCAAGTATATGAATTGTCACCATAGAAATGATATGAAATACAAGTACAAAATGAATTATTGAAATCATCACAATAAAAATTGCTTGTGTGCTTTAATAAAACTGACATATTGGAATTGAATATTATATAACAGAAAGGACGACAAAGTTGAGTTCACAACACTAAAAGTTGGTACAGTAGTAGAATTCATCCAATGAGCGGAAAGCATCCGTGACTAGAAGATTTTTCACAGAATTTTGGAACTGTTTTTTAATACCTATGATTATAATCCCGTTGGGCAGGTGATTCAATGGCTTTTTACTTTTTCAAATTATGGAATTTTTCAGTAGTGTCGCTGTTGGAATTGGTAATGTTATATTTAGTGTTTGTCTAGTGTTATATTGAGTTATCTTATGGATTTCGTTAACAAATTTGTTATGCCTAAGACATAATGTTTCTAAAATAAAAATAAAAGGTAGTAGTAGGATTTTGTGTTTGATGAAGAGTGGCATGCAAGAGTCCCGGATTTTTTGCTTTGCACATATACCCTATGGATCTTTTTTACAAGATTAAAACCATTTTGATTGAAAAAATATTGACTACATAATCTGATCCGACTAGGGTATAAAACACACTTTTTGCCATTTCTTCACCAACTTTCCATGGTGTGAATCTTAATGCAAAATATCCTGATGTTAGTTTTTCAATGTGATCTTCGAATTTCAATTTATCATTCAAACCCAGGAATTGTGTTTCTGACATTTAACTTATCACTTGATTTCCTGAAATATTTTTTTTTTTTAGATTACATTGGAACAAGGATGTAGTTTTTGATATATTAAGATAGCTTATTAATCACACCAATCTTTCACTTACAAATATCATTTCAATCCTTATGAAGCTTTGAAATTTTATATGCCAAAGTATTCGGTGCATCTGCAAATTGAAGAATTTTCAGAAATATTAATTGAGCTAGATCATTATGTAGACTAAGAAGGTGTTGGTCCCAAAACTGACCTTTGAGGTACTCCTCAAATAATTTCTATTTTGTGTGATGAGTTGCTTTGAAGAGATACTCTTGGCGTTCGTCCAGTTGATTATGACTCAAGCCATTGGATAACAACATTTATAAATCCATATATCCCTAATTTTTGCAACAAAATTTTTTGGTTAACATTGTCGAATACCTTTGTTCGTTCCCAAAAAACCGCTGCAGCAATTTCTTAATCAGTCAGATTCAGGTAAACGTTTTGAAGAAGATGGTTGAATATTTCATTAGTAGTTTTCTCTCTTTGAAATCCAAACTGAGTAGGATTAATAGTGTTGTGCTTATTACACTTCATAATTCAGGAATGAATCTGCTGAAAGAGATATGGGATATTCTCGACTCTCAAATCATTTCAGATTTTTCCAGTCCTGATAAATATGGACATGAAATTCACCTCAGCAAAATTCTCGCTGACCTACCTTTTCGAAGGTCAAAATTACGTTAATTTCAGTAATCATAATTCTTGTTGGGATAATGTAAATTTGGAAACAAAATACTACATGATGAAAAAAATTAACTGTTGGAAATACGAAAATTGAAGGTAATTCTAGCCCCTTTAGGATTGTAATTTTGAAAAATGCTTTCTCATTACGGATTTCGCCCGGAATGTTACCGTCTCATTTTTCGAAACTCTTGGATATATAACCTGAGATAGAGGTGTAGTTTGTACTGCTGGTGCAGAATTCAACAGAAAATCTCAGAGAAAATATAGAAAAATTGGCGTATTTTATTGTTTTGTAGAAAAATTACAGATTGAAAAAAAAATTGAAATATTCAGTTTCTAACCCTCAGTATTATAATTCTGTGAAATCCTCCCTTGTTATGTTGTTTTATATAGGGGAAAGATTTTACCGACTGGAGTTCAAAATACGGATATAAAAAAAAATCTCAACAAAAATGTTTTATAGATAAAAATTATTCAAATATTTAGGGGAATATTTCTTTTTGGATTTTTTCTATGCTTTTTTCATGATGCTCCATCTGGCTTATGCTTGCGACTTTTTTCGCATGGTTTTATAGGTATTAGTTTTTAGTAGAAGCTATAACTTTGAAAGTAATTTGAATAAATGAGTCTTGTTAACATTAGTCATTCTCAACCTAAGTTTATTGAAAAAAAATCTATATAATTTTGTGCAGATGGAAATTCAGTGAAAATCCCACATTTTGTCTCTCAACCTCCAATTTTTCATTCCTCAAAAATCATTATAATTGATGAATCTATTGAAATGACCATTATAAAGGGAATTTCTTTCATTTATTATTTCCACCTATTGGGAAAAATGTCTTAATTTTCCAATTTCTGACAATCATTTAACTTTTTTTTTTTTCAATACTGGCGAATCTGTCGTTAATATAACATTGAACTCGCCTTATCTGAACTCAGCGCCGTCCTATTCGGGGAAGTGGTAGTTTTCTGTAGGTAATTCACAAAAAATAACTTGATTTTTATAAGCTTTAATTTTTCATTTTTACTTTCACCTGTTCCGATGTGTGTCATAAAATCTTACAAGTTAATTTTTTTATCAAAATTCATAATATCAAAATGGCGATCCAAGATGGCGGACGATCTTCGTGATTATGGTCCGATTCTATTCAAAATTGGTATGTGGAGATTTTCAGGGTCGGAGTTTATAAACTTATTGTCAAAATCCATAAATTCAAGATGGCGGTTCCAAGATGGTGGACTATTCATGTGATGATAGACTCTATTCTCTATTCAAAATTGGTATGTCGAGGTTTTTGAGTTCGGAGATTATGAATTTAGTCGAATATTTGATTGAAGGTTGTAGACGATGTGGTAACTTGACTACTTTCGTATCGGACGTCCATGGCCTCAATGGATTTAAAAGGTAGTCGAAGATAATTGATTTTTTGTCACAATTCATAAAAGGAAGATGAAAGCTCCATAATGGCGAACGAGTTCCCTCCTCATTGAAGAACTAGATAGCTCATAACTTAAAGGAGAGTGGCCTCATAATGACGATGCTTTAACAAAAATGCATAGATTAAACACAAGATAAAATAATTGATAAAAAACCATTTCAAATACAAACTCTTTTCAAATGCGCCAAAAAGTGAGTACGTGAGTTATAGATTCAAAAGTTTGTCGCTTTTGCATTCGAACTGAAAACTTTGCGCGACAAGCTCTTGAATCTATATCTCACGGAATAACCTACGGCATGTTGAAGAGGGAAAGATTCTGAATTGAATATTGATAAAAGGATTTTTCTGTGAATTGAAAAATCCACGATTTTCAACAAATGAATCTATCATACCCCATGACAGGTTTTAATGTCAGAAAACACTAATTTCAAAGTGTCTCTCCAAAAGAAATGATTCCAACTTTTTCTATCTTTGCAAAGTGAGATTGCTTCTTGAAAATGTGTTTCCCATTTCTTCCGGTCTTCCTGATGATCGTGGAAGCGTGAAATAGATTTTCGTCGACAAAAATGTATTGAAGACCTAGTGAATGCGATGTCTCTCCTGCGTCAATGTTAGAATGATTTCTGGTGAGTACTCTCTTGTGGAAAACATTCTTCTTTGCCTCATTCATCTTTATGAGTTCTTAATTGAGACTGGAATAGAAAATCAAAAAATCAAATAACTATCTGAATGAAAATGCAAATTTTCAATTCCAGATTTTTTCTTTTGAGTTAGGGCCTTTTCAGAATATCTATCAGATGTAGTTCAATGTCGGCTTTAGCCGGGGAAGTGGTTGTTTTCTGTTAGACATTCACAAAAAAACACTTCATTTTAATCGTGGATTTTTCAATTCACAGAAAAATATTTCTATCAATATTCAATTGAGAATGTTTCCCTTTTCAACATCCTTACTAATGCAAATAACATCAATCAAGGATTCAGAGGTTGTTGTTATCCTAGTAGAATTTTCTACAATTTGGTTCATATCAAAACAAGAAACTAGGGCAGTGAATAGTTGAGTATCGCGAGAGTCACAGTTTAGCAAATTAATATTAATATCACCAATATTCAACTGAGATTGTTTCCCTTTTCAACATGAATACCCCACAAGAGGTTATCTTGACGATAGAAGATAGTGACTAAGGTTTATCTTCCAGTCGCAGATGATTCCACATCTGATTTTTTGAACATCCTGTTTATATTTTCAACAAATCAATCTATCATACCCCATGACAGGTTTTAATGTCAGAAAACACTACTTCCAAAGTGTATCTCCAAAAGAAATGATTCTAACTTTTTCCATCTTTGCAAAGTGAGATTGTTTCTTGAAAATGTGTTTTCTCTTTCTTCCGGTCTTCCTGATGATCGTGGAAGCGTGAAATAGATTTTCGTCCACAAAAATGTATTGAAGACCTAGTGAATGCGATGTCTCTCCTGCGTCAATGTTATGAATGATTTCTGGTGAGTACTATCTTGTGGAAGACATTCTTCTTTGCCTCATTCATCTTTATGAGTTTTCAATTGAGACTGGAATAGAAAATCAAATAACTATCTGAATGAAAATGCAAATTTTCAATTTCAGATTTTTTCTTTTGAGTGAGGGCTTTTTCAGAATATCTATCAGATGTAGTTCAATGTCCAGCGTGGCTTTAGCCGGAAAAGAAGTTGTTTTCTGTTAGACATTCACAAAAAATTACTTCATTTTAATCGTGGATTTTTCAATTCACAGAAAAATCTTTCTATCAATATTCAATTGAGAATGTTTTCCTTTTCAACATGAATACCCCACAAGAGGTTATCTTGACGATGGAAGATAGTGACTAAGGTTTATCTTTCAGTCGCAGATGATTCCACATCTGATTTTATGAACATCCTGTTTATATTTTCAACAAATCAATCTATCATACCCCATGACAGGTTTTAATGTCAGAAAACACTAATTTCAAAGTGTCTCTCCAAAAGTAATAATTCTAACTTTTTCCATCTTTGCTAAGTGAGATTGCTTCTTGAAAATGTGTTTCCCATTTCTTCCGGTCTTCCTGATGATCGTGGAAGCGTGAAATAGATTTTCGTCGACAAAAATGTATTGAAGACCTAGTGAATGCGATGTCTCTCCTGCGTCAATGTTATGAATGATTTCTGGTGAGTACTCTCTTGTGAAAAACATTATTCTTTGCCTCATTCATCTTTATGAGTTCTTAATTAAGACTGGAATAGAAAATCAAATAACTATCTGAATAAAAATGCAAATTTTCAGCTTCAGATTTTTTCTGTTGAGTTAGGGCCTTTTCAGAATATCTATCAGATGTAGTTCAATGACCAGCGTGGCTTCAGCCGGGGAAGTAGTTGTTTTCTGTTAGACATTCACAAAAAATAACTTCATTTTAATCGTGGATTTTTCAATTCACAGAAAAATATTTCTAACAATATTCAATTGAGAATGTTTCCTTCAACATGAATACCCATGAGTTTATCTTGACGATGGAAGATAGTGACTAAAGTTTATCTTTCAGTCGCAGATGATTCCACATCTGATTTTATGAACATCCTGTTTACTTCTAGTTGTCCGGTTAACATGAAATTTGGTGGCAGTTGTTCATAGTTCCCGTGACAATGCCATGTGGACTGTAAGCTACAAAAACCAAAATGGCGGCTCCGAAATGACAGACGTGATTTGTGTTTATGGTCCGATTCGATTCAAAATTGCTATTTGATGGTAGAAGATTGATAATTTTTCGTCAAAATTATTGAAATCGAAATGGCGACTTGAGATGGCGGACGATCTCTGTGATTATAGTCCGATTCTATTCAAAATTGGTCTGTGGATTTTTCGGAGTTGGAAAGTATGCATTTTTTTTTCAAAATTCATTAATATAAGATGGCGGCTCCAGTATGGTGAACGAGTTTTGTAGTTATGGTCATATTCTATTCACAATTGGAATGTCGAGGTTTTTGGGGTTGCAGATTATGAATACAGTCGAAAGTTATTGATTTCTACAAGCTTTCATTCAGTTTCACCTGTCCCGATGGTTGTCTATGGGTAATCAATTCTTACAAGTTGAATTTGAACCACTTCTAGTTTTCCCATTAACATGAAATTTGGCAGGTGTTCATAACCCTGGTAAAATTTTGCTAGAGGAAAAACGGCAGCTCCAATGAAACGGACGAGTTTCGTAATTATGGTTCGATTCGATTCAATTTTGATATGTGGGTTTTTTCAGGGACAGATATCACGAATTTGTTGTCAAAATCCATAAATTCGAAATGGTGGCTGCATTATGGCAACCATTTTTGTAGTTATAGACCGATTCCAACCAAAATTGGTGTGTGAGGGTTTTTGAGGTTGAATATCATGACGTTTTTGTCAAAATTTATGACTTCAATATGGCGGCTTCAAGATGGCGACGAATTTTGTGGTTATAGATTAATTTCAATTATATTGGTATGTGGGGGTTTTTGGTTTAGATTTTTGGAAATATTCAGCCTTCATACTCCGTTGTGGAATTGCATTAACAATAAGTAAAAATACTCCCTGGATGTTTTTTGTAGATGTAAACATTATTTTGACAGAATTGTTTTGTGATTTATGATCGGAATCTCTCCAAAAGTTCCGGTACTTTTTATGACAGTAATGATAGTTTTATTTTGGCAAAATTGAACAAGCTGAAATGGCGTTACGTTTCGTGATTGACGATGAAAAAGTTCAGAACTGCCTTCGTAGTTTTCTAATATAACGAATCATTTTTAAAAACAAAAGAATCCGGAGTAGAGGTTCAGAGATGGTAAACGAGGTATGTGATGTATTTAAGAGTAGGTTTGAAATTATGTGTCCAGTTTGTGGGATAAGAGATGATGTTTCCCTAACAAAATTGAATGATTTAATGAAATTTGTATTATTCGTAAACATTGCTCCGTAAGTAACTCTATGAACATACGTCACATGTCGTGAGACCCGAAGAATAAGCAGGCGAGTAAAATGTGGGCTATGGTCTGCTTTTGAGAATTAACGATACCATTTGGAGTAAAAGTTAATTCAATAAAAACATTTCCTGGTTGCAGGCACGAAAATCGATTTGGGCGTTATATCGATTCGGGCGTTATGATCCCTGGCGAATTATTTCCATTTATGGATGAAATTAATCCTTCTCGAAAATACGATTCACAGAGGTTTGATGAAACTTTATATTTTCTGATATAAGTTTGGTAGAATTTCTTGGTGTTTCATGCGATACAACGTTGTTCACATTGTTCTTATTTGGAATTACGAGACTGGTGTGAAGAATTTTATATTTGTTGTCAACCGAATGAACATCCTTAGTTTGTGTAAATACAATTGCCACTGTAGTGAATTATCATTTTTGCCTAGAGTTCTTTCATTGGAAATATTATCTGCCCCTCTGGTACCTACTATAATACATAAAACCACATATCAGATTTTACCATAATGTCTTGTGTACTCAGTGTTGAATCCAATTTACACTTATAATCATTCGATACGAAAAATAAAACAAAGCAACTCTTCACTTTCACAAATTATTATTACAACTGCAGATAATTTTTCGAAATTGCCTCATTGAATTCAGAAGGACAGTTGAATTACTGATCTTTAAAATCGTTTACATATATACAGTGCGCAACTAAATTATGGAACAAATTCAATATTTTGCAAGCAATGTACCTTCGACAAAAATACTGAGATAATTCGATTTTTGCTTTTGAATGCCGAGTTTTGAATGTATATTCTAAAGAGTTTTGACGTGGTGACGTAATCGGTGATTTTTTTGAATTGAAATATATGTCTTGTGATACTTCATCTGGAAAGTCTTTCAATTCTGCATTCAATGATGATAAGTAATTCATTTGTTTGTACAGGGTGATCAAAAATTAATATTTTATTTCAGTAAGAGAATTACTTTATATCCAACAAAATACAACATTCAAAAATCATTCACCACCAGTCTCTTGACAATAAGCAAATCCACGTACACATTCCTCTTGCACATTGCGAATAACTTCTGGAGTAATTCTGCTGATTTCGGTCCTAATTCGATTTTCCCACTCCTGTAGATTTTGGGGACTATCTTAATAGACCTTCGATTCCAAATAACCTGGGGAATCTTGGAAGCCACTCTATCGGTCCGTGTCTACCAATCCACCTCCTAGAAAAACAGTTATTCAAAAACTCGCGAACATCACGTGCATAGTGCGGGGGTGCACCATCTTGTTGCAACCATATACTTTCATGTGGTAAGTTGGGATCGTTGGCGTTTGGAAAAATATCGGCAAGTTAATTTCTTAAAAATTCCAGGTAACGCTTCCCTGTGAGATTTCCTTCAAAACAATAAGGGCCAGTAATCCTGTCGTTCATTATCCCTGCCCAAACATTGAGTTTCTGAGGGTATTGAGTATGCCTATCTATCACCCAGTGAGGGTTATCCCCACTTCAATATCCGCAATTTTGACGATTCACTGAACCCTTTAGGAAAAACGTATCCTCATCGGAAAACATAATTTGTTTAAGAAAACGTGGATTGCGGTTATATAAATCCTGCATAATTTCACACGGCGATCGGGATCAACTTCAATGAGTTGTTGATGCAGCTGTACTTTGTACGGATGATACTTTTCTGATTTTAGAATTCGTAATAAACAGCGTTGGAATAAGCCATGGTCTGCTGCAATTTGTCGTGAAGTACTGTGAGGAATATTTTCTACACTCAATAGAACATCAAGTTTCATGTTTTCTTCTATTTTAGAACGTTCAGCATTCGAAATATGTTTGACATGACCAGTTTCTCTAAATGTTTTCCCAATCTTACGTACTGTTGAACTACTGATTTTAAGATACTTCGCATTGAACAAGTCGCATACCTCTTGCTGAGTTCTGGTTCTATAAAAAAAACCCTTTTACTTTCAGACCCTTTCACTCAAATATGTGTTGAATATTTCACAAAACGTCTTAACTGACATTTACTTGACACTAACTTGACTTTCATGGCATTAATTTACGATTTTTTTTATATCCATTTAAGACTGGGAAATAGCGAACTATTCATATCTGGAAAGGATCCATTGGCGTAGTAGAGCACTGAATCACTAGTCTGCCAGGGCAGTCTAGGGGATCAGAGCCTTGGCAGGTGCTCAAAGGAGTGAAATTTCGCATTTTACCAACACTCTTTCATTAGCTTTACTTGTAACTAACCAACAATGTAATAAAATTTTGGAGGTCAATTTTCACCCTCTTCCAATTGTCCGAATAATCTGAAATTTGGCAATCATATCAAGGACCGACGACAATACAAGAATTCCAAAACAATAATGTTACAAACATAATGTGAATGTTTAAATTTGATTTTTCTCCACTTGCAGTTATCCGAATAATCAAAAATTTAGCACACATATTATGGACCGATTAAACTAAAAATTTAATGATAAATTATAGTTTTGAAAAAAACTAAAGACACACGCTTTTATAGTACTATGAACTGAAAGTAAAGAATAATCTATAAAAATTAACTTTTATGTTGAAAACGCTGACGCGGACCGATAGATCTTCTGCCCCTGGATTTTTCCTTGTGGTGGATTACATTTTGAACATCTTATTCCAATGTTATATTTTGTTGGATATGAAGTTAGCAGTTGACTGAAATAAAATATGAATTTTTGTTCACCCTGTACAAACAAATCAAATTATTTATTATCATCGAAAGCAATATTGAAAGTCCTCTCAGATGAAGCATCAAAAGACATCTATTTCAATTTAAAAAAAAACCGATAACGTCACCACGTCAAAACCAGTGACATAACTTCTTCAGAATATACAATCAGAAATCGGCATTTAAAAACAAAAATCGACTTCTTTCAGGATTTGCGTCAGAAGTACATTGTTCGCCAAATATCGAATTTGTTCCATAATTAAGCCGCGTACTGTATATTGAATTCAATTAGAAAATTCCCCTGTATTCAATTGGTGGTTTGAAAATGTTGGATATGTTTATGTGCCTTAACGAATAGTGAATAACTTCAGTCAACGATACGACCAGACTGTATTTCTTCAAATTATTTTTGGCAAAGTATATATTTCACAGAAATTCGAGTAGTTGCTACAAGAACTTATGTGATTTGGTTGGATGAAGCTATATCAAAGTATGGTTTTCCGTATTAAGGAACTTCACCTGAGTAGCAGCTACCAGTTTTCCATTATAACTTTATAAGTAATTTTTAGTGGCTTTCAGATGTTCAATTTTTTTCAACCTATGTTGACTTGACCAACTTGATATGGAATTGATTAGTTTTCACTTTCTTTGTTTGAATTCACATCTGAAATTGTTTGTCTTCAATGCTTCAATACAACGATGCCGTTCCAATTTCCTGCCGAACAACATCACCACAGATTTGCTAGGGTTCAAAGAGAGAGAAACTTCTCTGAAATTGATTCGACTGACTCTCAATCAGAGTTAAGTTGAGCATTGGCTTCCAAAAAGTCTTACTCTGGAAAAGTCTTACTCTGCGCATCGTCGGTATAGAAGTGTCAGTTGGTAAAGTATGTATGCTTTGTCGTCAAATTGAGATAGAAATCATTTGAATTATTATGAATAAAAAAATGGAAATAACATGAATTGTGGTAGCTGACTAGTGCTTCAGATTTTTCGAGGATATTCACAACCAAATTGACCTTCCTCCTGCTGGTAGTATTCGGTATTATCTAGCGTAAAAAATGCTCATTGAGCGAATAATTTTGCCTGATTTGATTATTAACCTAACCTAATAGACCAAGATCCCGTGTTACTTCAACAATTTATCATGAGTTTACGCACACTGAACGAAAGAACTTGTGGTATCGATGTCGACCATGCTACAGACATGCCCGACATACATTTCTTCTGGGGCGAAGTGATAGTGGGAGGGATGCTGAACTGTTATGAAGAAGAAGGTGAACCATATTGGAAGTTCACGACTGAGGGTAAAGAAAAACAAAAGTTCACAATAAAATAACTTGATACTTGCCAATTTAAGTCGCCTAACACATGGCATTCACCTACCGCAACGTTCAAAATATGTCAATAGAAAGGGCAAGATAAAATCTGAGAGTTTACTACTGACAATTGGAGGGATCTTACAACTATCCTGCAGACTACAAAAATTTCTTTCGCCAAACTTTTTCAGTGAGGCAGAAGGGCACTGGGCCCTCCGATTCTGGAGAAAATTTAGCAATTTTTTTATGATAAGTTTACACTCCAAATTCGATGAGCCCAGCGCCCTTCCGCCCCATTGATGATGACTGGCGAACAAAATTCATATTGTTCAAGGGCAAATGGTGAGATCCCTCTTATTGTCAGCAGTGAAATCTCAGATTTCTCCGGGTTCGTTCTACTGATATATTTCGAACGTTGCAGCAAGGGAACGCCAAGATTTAGACGACTGCAATCGGCAAGAGTCGCTTTATTTCATCGTAAAGTTTTGTTTTTTACTACTCTCAGTCGTGATTTTTTAATATTGTTCACCTTCTTCACATAAGTGTTCAGCATTCTTCCTACCCTCACTTCGCCACAGAAAAAAATGTATGCCAAGCATTTCTGTAGCATGGTCGACATAGATACCACAGGTTCTCCTTCGTTATGAAGTGACACGGGCTCCTGGTTTATAACCTAGTGATCTCCATCATCGAATTTATTGACATGTATTAGTATTTTATAATAAGGAATGGTTTCTTTCATACAGCCTGTTGTTTGGAAAATCCATTGCTCCTAGTATACAGAGCAATATGGAAAGGAAAAAACACCGTTTAATTACAATTCGATCATCTTCGAAAAAATATTACCTTCTGCTTCGAGTATCTGATTACTACGAGTTTTCACTCATATTTTTCGGTACCACAAGCAGTTTCAGTATTTGAAACCCAGCAACAAAACTTCTGGGCCTTGGCTGTCGCCTTTCTGGAAACCGTCTCATTGCTGCATAACCGTCACAATGAGCTCCAGCGTAAGAAATTGGCAAATCGGTATATTTCAGAATGGGAAACGAAGCCATCGTTACAAAAATCTAAACTCACCAGCTGGAGTCATAACGTGAATGCTGAATAGTTATCATCAACTGCACGACGGCGGTAGCGATGGATGTATCATTGAGTGCGATGTTCCCAGTTATTACTTTTTGATAAAAAACATTATGTTCAATTATTGGAGAAATCGAGTGACTTTGGAAAAAAAAAACTCCATGGTTCTAAATTGCGTGTTTGATAATAACGTCGGTAACGTTCCATGAAGATATGTTCTGCTTGGGTAATTATAATAAAAAATATATCAAGAATTAATTCAACATTTACTTCCCTTGGTAACATTCCGGGATTCTTACACCTCTTTCACATTCTTCAAACCTCCTGAATAATTTTAAATAGAGTATTTGTTTTCCATCTCATCACTTGAATATTATGAATGTCGAACTTTTTTCATATTGGTTTGTGGAATTGTTGTTCAATCGTGCGATTCAGCAAGCATTTTACGACATTGAAGATTATTTCTCTACCAGTCTATAGCTTTATATGTGCATGCGTTCGTATTTATATGCATGTGTGTGTGTATGTATGGAAGTATAAAAAGTGCATATGTATAACTCATCTTTTAACTCAATCCCCATCATGTATTTATATATATATATATATATATATATATATATATATATATATATATATATATATATATATATTGTGATTTAAATACACTGTTTATCTGTTTAGGGACTGTATTTTTCATTTACATGGTAATGATTCCTGAAGTTTAATTTTTGATGTATGTAGGTACCATAATTAAGTTATATTTATTGTTACATTTTGATTGATCGATCGATATTCCATCTTCATTTTTTATGACAGTTCATTTATCTGTCCATTTTTGTTATTTTTGTGGAACACTTCATTCTTTTAGTCTCGGTAATCATGTGAGAATGGTTACATAATATCAACATGAATATATTGTTGAAAACCAAATTACCGGGGGATTCAATTGAAGAAGCACCATATAACAATCAAGTCTAGTGAGTTTCCTGCGGAAAATAAGAGCGATGCTCATTCGATTCGGGATGTCATTCCGAAAAAGATATTTTTTTCGAATATATCTGTCGCGAATATTTTCTAGTTTAAAACAAAATAAAAAAAAAGTATTTTGTTTTTTTTGGCAATATTTATGAACAAATGGATAAGTTGAAAATCGAAAGAAAAAATTGCATTAGGTTGCTAAGAGTTCATCAAGAAAAAAAAAAAATGTTTGTAATAGCTTTTTTTTTTATTGTTGGTTATTCTCTACTGATGAAAAATTATTTATTTTATTAATAATTTAATTATTTATTTACCTAACAATAAGTTATAAACAAACTTTCATGGCAATATCTTTTTGGAATGTTGAAAAAAATAACAAAAACAACCATATACGACAAACTTTTGTTTGTAATTTTATAGAATTTTCCAGAAAAATAAAAAAATCAACAATTCATGGCAAATGGTTGATTTTGTTATTTATTGTACCATTAAAAAAAAAAATTGCCAATAAAAGTTCCTTCATTGTTGAGTGAATACACGATTATATTATTAATGGAATAATTTCTCACCAGGTAGATAATAACCAATTATGAATTTAAAAGAAACAAAAAATTATGTATGTTTCAAATAATAGAGAAATAAAGTACAAACTATTTTTTTTCTGAATTTTTTATTTTTTTTAATTAGTAATTAACTCATAGCAGCCTGATAAAATACTCAACTTATCCGTTTGTTTATGAATATTTTCTAAACGAATACTGTATTTTTTTCTGGAACATCAATAAAAATAAATATTTCACAATATGTTCGCAATTTCTCATATTTTGTTAACTCTTTAGATTTATAATTAACAAAATAATAAAGTTTCAACATTTTTTTAGCCTGATATCAATGAGTACGGATGTTGAATGTGCTCCAGGAATGAGTCATCGCTCTTATTTTCAGTAAACTTGGAATGATTTCTTGCAGGAAACTCACTTCTCGACTAGTCTAATCATATTGCGAGGGGATATTAAAGTTACAGTGATTCATTTGTGTAAAATGGTCTCTTGTGATATTTTCAATCAAATGATATTCATAAACGACTCACTTCATTGACTTAGTGTCTCTCTAAAAACTTTTTCTGAAAACTATTGATATCTGTCAACTAATTTTCGTAATTTCCACTCCTGGAAATGATGAAGTTATAAACTTGGAGCTCTTCTGAAATATTATCAGAAATATACGTAATACGATTCGAATAATGAAACATGAGTTAACTTACGGTGTAATGACTACAATTTTTTTCATGTTTCAGTATATAAATGAGTATATTCGAAAACCATTATGTTATCAAAAACTCATAAACTCTAAAACTACTTGAAATTTATATTCAGTGCTGTTTCTCACTCCGAAGTGACGGTGTAATTGATTCCATTATTGATTGTTCAAATAATATGTAAAATATATTTTCTTATTTCAAACTGCAGTGACAATTCAAATCTTCAAAAATATTAATACAATTTCTGAATACTCAGTAATGAACCAAGGTCAAATAATCAGATTGACATCATACTGTCGATTGTTATCATACCAAAAGATCAAGGTGATAGCATTTTTGACAATTGCTTACGAAAACATATAATCAAGTGATCACTTTTCGTTGAATATCAATTATCTCCCATTCTTGATAACTGTTATTGGATACTATTATGAAAATCTTTGAAATTGGCTATTATTCAGAATATAATCAGATTCATTTCTGACAATAGCATGCTGCAGGCGATAACCTTGGGACCAAATTCATGTCATCAAGAATTCAATCTATGCAACATCTTCCATCTCATCTATGACTGAAGTAAACGGAGTTAGTATATAAAATAATTTATCATAATTGCGATTGGAAGATAATTATCGGCCTCCTAATACTTTATGGTTATTACTACCAATTTGGTACCATTTTCCATTGTATTTCCCTATATGCCTACACAATTCAGAAAACAAATAGAAATATAATTCAAACCAAGAAACAAGAACTTGATAAAAATTCAGAAATCCCCATAAAAATATATGAATATGCAACGATTTCTGAGAAGTATTGAATGATTAATTCGCATTCACTTCATTTTGGTATTGACTGAATTCAAACATGACCGCTTCGAATTGGGTTGTGAAATATGAAGATTCCATACACAGGCTGTTGCCAAATAAGTGCGGAAGTTTGTAGTGGGTGATACCTTGTCGAAAATTGAAAGGGGTGATTCAAGTAAACGAAAGATATTAGCCTTTCTCTAAACGTTACACGCTTCCAAAAATGAGAAAAAAACATATTATTTTCTCGGAGCTGCAGGAATGTTCAGAAATGGTTTTTTGTGAGCGTGTTCTACCAATGAAAACACCACTTATGAATAATTGTTAATTTTTTTCCTTCAAAGATGTAAAACATGCAAACCCTATTCCATTTTTACTGGAACTTTTCAACAAAACTTTTTTGACTCCTGTGTTGTTTCCGTAAAAGCGATAGTTTTCCAATAAAGGAATAAAATACAACAACGTGCATGAACGGATCTTCTGTGAATGGAATCGAAAAAATCTAGAAGGTGGCTGTCACGTTTTGTTCGCCCAAATTATAACGTCAAATCGTAGTGTTTTGAATTTATTATTCTGCTTGTTTCAACCTGAATCTGGTAGATGGTTGTCGCTTTGATTTTTATGCGGTAGTTGAAAATTCAATTATGCCTTTTGAATCTTCATTATGAATAACGCTGAAAGCTAGACGATTCTATGCAGATATGTATCATCAGTACGTGATACCTCATCACAAAATTTTTGCACCTCTTCACCAACGTCTCTTTGAAAGAGTGACTTTTTAAAAACGAACAACTGTTTGTGGTCGTCCGCTAGTAATAAGAACGCTGGCACTGAAAAAATAGGTTCTCAATATGATTTAAGATTGTCTGGAATCAAGTACAAGACAATTGCTAACTTGCCTCGAGATTTTCCCCATCGAGTAAACTTTTCTCAATGGAATCTTCAAACGATTACCCAAATGCTCAAGTTTTGGAAAACGTCTTATTCACTGACGAATTCAACATTTCAAGGCAAGGAATTACAAATGTTCATAACAATGTCATCAATAAGCTGAAGATAACCCACATGCAATTCAAGAAGGTCGTTACCAATATGAATTTACATTTGACGTGTTGGTCGGAATCATTGGCATTATTATTATTGAAGCTCATTTTCTATTGTTGAGGCTAAATGGTGCATCATAAACAAATGTTATGCAGGAGCTGCTTCCCATTTTACTTGAGAATGTTCCACTAGCTATTTGACCAGAAATGTGGTTTATGCACGATGGTGCCATTGTCCGTTTTATCATTACTGCTCGTCGTACTTGGAAGACGTGTATACAAATCGGTGGATAGGCCGAACAGTGCCTCAACCTTGGCCTCCCTGATCTCCGAACCCAAATCATGGCAGCCTTCGAGACAAGCACAACACACCCGGAATATTTCAACATTTACGCCAATCTGTGGAACGAAGACTCGATCACTGTATGATGGTTGGTGGTGATCATTTCGAGCAGTTTTCATAACTCCGTTTGATCTTGTTGCCTTTTTCTTTGTTGTGATACAAATAATTTTGGTTTGTTTATATTTTAACAAGCTTTAATATTTAACTTTCTTCGTCATTATTTCCGGTTCAAAATTTGTAATCCATTTTTGGAGTACTTGCCGATATCCGATTGTGCTGAAATTTGGCGGGTGGTCATGATTCCGGTGACAATACATTAAGAAATTTTTGTTAGATATGAAAAACAAAATGATGGCTCCAATATAGCGTACGATTCCCGTGATTATGGTACGATACGATTCAAAATTGGTATGTGGGGGTTTTCGAGGATGAAGTGAATTTTTTGTCAAATTAAAAAAATTCCAGATGGCGGCTTCAAGATGGTGGATAAGTCTGGTGATTATGGTCCGATTCTATTCAAAATTTGGATGTGGGGGTTTTGGAGTCGGAGATTATGAATCTCAAAATTCATGAAATTGAAATGACGGCTCATAGAATTTTGTTGTAGGAAAAAACAAAATGGCGCTCCAAGATGGCGGAAGAGATTTAGGTTTATGGTCCGATTCGATTCAATATTGGTATGTGGGGGTTTTCGGGGTCGAAAATAATGTATTTTCCTTCCAATTCCCTGAAATCCTAGTGGCGGCTCCAAAATGGCCGATGATCTCTGTGTTTATGGTCCGATTCTATTCAAACTTGGTATGTGGGGGTTTTCGGGGTTAGGGATTATGATTTTTCAATGAAAAATTCACAAATTCAAGATGGCGAGCGAGTTCTGTAATCATAGACCGATTCGATTCAAAATTGATATGTCGGAGTTTTTGGGGTCAGAGATAATGAATATAGTCGAAGATTATTGATTTTTAGTTTAAATTCATAAATTTGGGATGGCAACTCCAAGAAGGCGAATGAGGTAATCATGAGATGGTTTCCTCATTGAAGAACTAGATAGCTCAGAACTTAGTGGGAAAAGGCCTCATAATAACGATGCTTTATCAAAAATGCATAGATGGAGGCGTTGTTCAGTACTAAGAAGCACAAAATGAAATAATTAATGCAAAACCTTCTTAAAGACAATCTTTTATGCGAATGCATTGAAAAGTCAAATATAATTGCTTTGGATGTGTGAGGTAGGTTATTCCGTGAGATATAGATTCAAAAGTTTTCGAACTAAAAACTATGTTCGACAAGCTTTTGATCTATACATCACGTCACAAATCCAAAGCAACTATTTTTTACTTTTTAATGCATTCGAAAAGACGCTTGTCTTCAAAAAGGTTTTTCATTATTAATTTTAAATTTGATATTCTACATATAAAAAAAAACATAATTCCTGTACATGCCTACATTGAAAGGTGAAACAAGCGAAATGATTTCAATATACTACGATTGACGTCATAATTTGTGCAAACAAAACGTGACAGCATCCTACTAGATTTTTCCGATTGCATTTACAGAAGATTCGTTCATGCACAATGATGTTTTCAATTCTTCAATTGAGAAACTGTTGCTTTTTAATGAAAACAACACATGAGTTTTGCAACAAATTGTTCTTTCCAACACATATTTTGGAATTAAAAAAAATTGTTCTGTCAAAAAGATCTGGTGAAAAATGGAATAGGAGTTCCATATTTCACCACTTTGAAACATCACAACAGAATAAAAATAAAATAATAGGTACCCTTTTTATTGGTAAAATACGCCCACAATTTTTTTTTCTCATTTTTGGAAGAGTGTAATTTTCCAACGAATGGCTTGAGAGCTTGTGTATACATGAAAGACCCTCAAATTTTGGATAAGGAATCACCCACTGAAAACTTTCGCACATATTTGGCAACACCCTGTAGATGGAAAATGAATACAATCTCCAGACAATATTTATAAGATATCCACATACAAAATAAATCTATTTGTTGAAATGTTTTCAATAATTTTGTTTTCAGACTTTTCACTATGTATACAACTGATTTTAATCGAACTTTCGAATTCCATGAAATATACAGTGTGACCCATTTTTAATGGAAACACCCCCCTAAAATTTGAAGTTGTTAACAGATTTTAATATATTTTTTTTGAAATGTCAAGTACTAAAAGGTCTACTTTGGGACTTGTTGAAATGTTTATTCCAATTTTCAGGGCATACTACGATATTTTTTCTTAGTCGAAAATCGAGATTTTTTATTAGCGATTTTTTTATTGAAAAAATCACTACGCCACTGAATTTAGGGTACCTCTAAACAGATGTGACCAAAATTTCATGAAAAAATATTCATTAATAATAAAGTTATGACAACTCAAAAATTCGAAAACTCACACAGCTAACAGTCACAAAAAACACCCTATATCAACAGATATAGCCATGAGAATATTTTTTTTATGATTTCAACAATAAAGTGCCGCCAGATGAAAAAAAAAAACAAATAGCGTAAATTTTTTTAATGAAAATAACGGAATTACATTCAAGTTTTCACGCAAATTAACTAAAACTAAGACCTAATTGATTTTTCAATTTAAATCTTAGTTGCCATGGAAATGATATTACAGTTTGACACTTGTGAAAGATTTAAATGTACTATTGTCAACAATATTCACCTTAGAATTCTTCGAATTATTTTGTGTCATGGCTGCAAGATTGAGCGTAAGAGAGAAAATTGAAATTGTACGCCTTTCGGGAGATGGCGTTAGAAGTGCTACAGAGGTTTGTAGCGTATTTAATGAGAGACATCCAGATCGTCCTCGTATTAGCTGCGGTACGGTAAATAAAATAAATAAAATGTTCAATAAAACTGGTGCAGTATCAAAAATGATGTTAAAAAGTAATCCTGTACAAAGACGAAACAGGAATGATCAAATCATTTGAGATTATTTCGGAAATCATCCCAATGCCAGTATAAGGAATGCCACCTTAGATTTGAATATTCCACGAGAAACTATTCGGAGATGTCTCAAGGCGAAAAATATTAAACCTTTCAAGCCAAAATTTTTACATACACTGCAAGAAGGCGACGAAGCAAGACGTCTGGAATATTGTTTATGGGCCCAAGGGGAATATTTAAACAATATAAATTTCCTTCAAAATATTTTATATACCGACGAAGCCACTTTCACTACAAATGGAGTAGTGTCATCACAGAATTGTCGCTATTGGGCAGCGAATAATCCTAACTGTGTAATGAACTGTAAAAGCCAGTATTCCTAAAAAATCAACGTCTGGTGTGGGATATTGAACGAACGAATCATTGGTCCTTTCTTTTTTGAAGTTTCTAGAATTTTTAAACAGAGAGTTTTGGGATGCTATTCACGAGCTGCCAATCAATGAACGATCAAATTTAATTGTCCAGTTAGATGGGTGTTCAGTTCATCATGCCAGAGCTATGAGGCAATGGCTTAACGAACATTTTCCAAACCGATGGATGAGCCATGGTAGTCCGTTCTTAGAGTGGCCACCCAGATCCCCAGACCTCACAGTTTTGGACTTTTTTCTCTGGGGACTTCTCACACAAAAGGTTCACAAAAACCGCTCGAAAGATAGAAATGAACTTTGTTTAAGAATTCGACAGGTATGTGCAGATATTAGCCCACAAGAACTAAGGAACGTAATCAGAACATTCGTGAGCGCTACGACAAATGTATCGCAATACGTGGTGGATTGGTAGAGGCTTCTAGAATATTAGTTTGAATCAATTATCGCACTGAATCTAAACATTTCAATAATTAGTTTTCATAGTTACGTTAATTAAAAATTTTTCCTTCATTATTAGTTGAATTGTGTAAATGTAATTCCGTCATTTTCATTAAAAAAGTTTACGCTATTTGTTTTTTTTTCATCTGGCGGCACTTTATTGTTGAAATCATAAAAAAATATTCTCATGGCTATATCTGTTGATATAGGGTGTTTTTTGTGACTGTTAGCTGTGTGAGTTTTCGAATTTTTGAGTTGTCATAACTTTGTTATTAATAAATATTTTTTCATGAAATTCTGGTCACACCTGTAAGAGGCATTCTGAATTCAGTGGCGTAGTGATTTTTCCAATGAAAATTTCGCTAATAAAAAATCTCGATTTTCGACTAAGAAAAAATATCGTAGTATGCCCTGAAAATTGGAATAAACATTTCAAATTTTGTCCCAAGGTAGACCTTCTAGTACTTGACATTTCAAAAATAAATAAAATCTGTTCACAACTTCAAATTATAGGGGGGTGTTTCCATTAAAAATGGGTCACACTGTATATTGAATATGGTCTCAAAATGCTGGATATATTCTACTTGATGCAGGCAGGGATCATCTCAAAATTGACTGAATAATGAAATTTGATCATTTACTTAATTTCAGAGCGTTTCAAATTTTATTGTACTGTATTGCTTATATAATTACGAATGAGAATCGCCAAAACATCGTAATTTATGTCGATGACACACATTTATCCACCACCGGGAAAACGACTCTGACCCAAGAGATACCTACATTCAAAATGAAAGACGTCTTATCTCTCAAGACCGCTGACTACGAATACCTAATCAAAAGTCATGAACTCCAACCAGCATTTCAATGTATATTTTGTAGTTTTTAGACAACAAACTGATATTGAGTGATATATTGCATTCATTTCTAAAATAAAAATTTTATCTTATTCACTTATGAATATCGTTATGAATAATTACATAGCGAACTGACCAACAACTGTTTGAATATTGATTTTATATATTAACGGGTCTTTGAACTGTAAATATCAGATCTAAAATACGGTTAATAAGCTATGAAATAATCTACAACATATGCATCAAGATTACTGAAGGAATATGTAGATAATCAAGTTCCTGAAACTGATTACCACTTTATATATTCATTCTGCTTTCAAATCGGGAATATCAACATAAGGTAACCCATTCCTGGTAAGGTAAGATTATTTCTTTTCCAAAATATATCTCAAATACTATTGCAGATATATGAAATCGAAAAAAGGAACCTCAGATTGCAGGAAATTTCCTGAGAAAAAGTCTTACCTGCTGGAATTCCGACTCCAATATTTATAATTTCAATTGACAGGAGAAAATACGATTCAAAACGGGTGATGCGGCTTCCACGCGCACCGCACGTTTCGTTCACTTGAATAAAATTTATAATAAACATAATACACTAATACATAAGTACAGTTTACATACAATTAGAATATACATCCAAATAATGGAACCTGGATCATTGAAATAACTTTCCTACAACCCAAACATTAATTAAAAAAAAATGGTTATTACGAATCGATATTGCCAATGTAAAAATCAAAATATAAAGAATTGAGAACGTTACTACATCAGGGTAAGTATGAATGTGTGATCTCTGGGAAAGCGTTTTTCAAGTTGTTTTCCAAATTTTTCTTGAATGAATAGAGTGATTGACTTTCCTGGATATTTTTTGGTAAGGTATTGAATAGTTTTGGATTCAAATGATGATAACTTTTTTGCCCGATATAAATGTGTGTTCGGGGACATTGAAATCGGACGTAGCGTCGTGTGTCATATGTATGGGTGAGTCTCAGCAGGTTATTCTTGTTTATTTATTGTCTACTAGTACTTTCTTCGAATAGTATACATGCCCAAATTTGGTTTGTTTGTTTCACATATAGTTGAAGGGACAAAGTATGTTTTATCGATGTTGATAGAAGAGAAGTCGGGTTCTACATCATTTTTCAGAAGTTTCCAATCTTCTCCTTATAAGAGATGGCGGTATGATCCGCGAAAGAGATAATTAATCTTTTACAATCAATTGAAAACAAATCATTCACATTGATACGAGTATCGGGCCTAGCACTGTACCTTGAGGCACTGCATTTTTTATTGTTCCAAACTCGTTGAACATTTCATTTATTGAACGCATTGTCGGTGTTTCCTCAGGTAACTTCAGAATAATTCCAGGCAGTTATTTCTTATACCAATATGTTCGACTATCGATGGCAATATTTCATAACTTACGGTAAAAATGCCTTCGCTAAGTCTACGATAACAGCGAGGCATGATTTACTCTCATTTAAGGCTCCATAAATATAATTCGTGAGTTCTACTATAGCACTTTCGGTTGATTTGCTTTTCTTGAAGCCAAACTGCATGTCAGATGGCAGTCCATATTTTTTCCAAATATTTTACTGAAGTTTGTGATCAGCAAGATGGGTCTATAGATTTTTGCATCTGTAGTATCTCCTTTTACACGAATGGGCCTCACTACTGAAATTTTGAATTATTCAGGAAATTTTCCAAAGTCCATACATTTGTTGATTTTGTAAGTCAGTGGACTGACTATTTGACATGCCTTAATATTATTGATACGAGATTTTTTATTTTGCAGTTGATGTATGGCCTGGTGGTAATCGGTCTGTGATGTTGAGCTGAAAAAAATTGAGTTAGATGTTGTTTTCTCCTGTTCTATTTTTGGACCATTTTTGACAATTTCATGCCAAGTTTTTTTTCCATATTGATGGAATTGAAGGAGTTATTCAAAATGTTGCCTTTTTGTTTATCGTCTGTGATAATGTTATTTTTATCATCTTTCATTCGATGTATATCTTCAGTTTTGCTTGCACCAAACATTTCATTTATATTGTTCCATAAGTTTCTCGCGTTATTTTCATGTCCATTTACAAGTGATTTGAAATGATCTTTTTTTAATTTTTTTCGAAGCAAAATTCAAGAACCATTTGGATACATGTATAAACAATAATCCGTCGGAAAAACAAATTCCGCATTTTTCTATTAGTTGTGCTTCTTTTAATGAAGTTATTTTCAGAAGTTGGAAGTTAACGTAACCACCCTGTTAATTTTCTGGATAAAAACCTGTTTTTTTTTTGTTTTTGAAGGCTTTAAAAAATATCCCTGTTGAAAAAATGAACACTTTTTTATAAACAATTGAAGGCATTAAAAAATTAAAAGTACAAATGTAGTTAACAATTTTTTTTTCGATATCCTGATTATTCCATTTTGTAATTGTTGAAAACTAATAGACATTTTTTTTACTCACACTTCGAATAATTGTTATAAACAAATGCATTGTTTATAAGAAAATTAAGTTTTTTTGTTTATCAAATTATTGATAAAAATGGTAATTTTGGAGAAAAAAATCGTTTCTTAAAAAAAAAACGCTTAAAAATGCATTTGGTGATTGACAATTTTTTTTCTGCTAAATATTGATATTAAGAAACCATGTTTTTTTCAATCACTATTTCTATTGCTCTTTCATATTCTGAAAAAAATATTTTGATTTAATTTTTATTTCTTCATTTAATTTTTTTTTTCAGACAAATGGATTTCCGCGCAATATTTTTTTTCAGATACAAAAAAATAAAAACAAGTATGTATGACATCGTGATGTTTTTTTTATTTTCCATATAATTTTAGATATTTTTCAGTTCATCATGATTGTAATTGAAATAACTTATAAACTATTGAAGATACAACAAAAACACTTTTTTATTCTCCGTTAATCAGTGAATAAATTGAACTCCTAACCGAAGCTCTAACTCAATTATTTATTGATTTTTTTGCTATTATTTATGAAAATACCTACCTGGAAAATATTTCTTTCAAACTTTTAAATTTGAGTATCTTATAAACTATTGAAGATACGACAAAACCAATGAGAGTCTTTTTCATCCTAGGTCAAACAATAAAATGAATTATTTCTTCTTTTCAGTGCATTTGTATGAAAGTTTGCCTTAATTTTTATTCAATTCTATTTAGTGATTCATGAAATTCGCCATCTCAATGAACTCTGACAGAAATTGCTAATATCCGACTACGAAAACCCATATACCAATTTTGAATCGAATCGGGCTATAATCACAAAACTCTCGCCATCTTGGAATCGCCATCTTGAGTTTCTGGATTTTGACAATAAAAACATAATCTTTGACCCCGAAAATCCCCACATACTGATATACTATACAAAATTTGCCATATTCATGAATTTTGACAAAAAATTCGTGACTTATATCTCCAAAAACCCCCATGGAATCAAACCATAATCACAAATTCGTTCGCCATATTGAAGCAGTCATTTTGTTTTTTCTCTGGCTAAAATTCCATAATGCATTGTTACTGGTATTATGAACACCCGTCAAATTACACATTTATCGTAGAAATAGAAGTGTGACAAAATTCACTTGCTAGATTTGAACTAAACATGTGTATGTATGAATATATTCCAAGAGCCTGGTCGAATAATGAACCTTAAACTCCTGGATGATTCTGAAGCGTATCCATGAAACGACAACTGTGCTGGGGTAAATTTTGCCGGAAGTATTTTTTATTCATTAATAAACAGACGCGTTATCTACCTTTCAACTAGTCATAAATCCGCTTGGATATTTGGGTTCACTATATATCAAACCCAGATAGCCAAGCAGTAAAATAGCAGCTTCACAAACATAAGTTCCTACGTCCAAATCCAAATTTATACAAATAATAAAGAGTCTTTTCCTTTTTACGGAAACATCCACAAGCACTCGACTCGTTCTTTACATTCTGCTTACGTAGATTCCATCCAGGATCATGTAACTTCAAGAATTGATTGACTTTTCCAGTTTATCAATATCGAAATAAAATTATTTGTTTTTCAGATTCTTCAGTTGTAGAAAAATTGGGCATATCAGACATCACAGACAGCAAATCAATATGGAGAATGTTGACCGCTGAGTTTTTGGGAACATTTATCCTCGTCTTCATCGGTTGCGGCTCCTGTATCGAATTGGATCATCCATCTAATTATGTTCAGATTGCATTGACTTTCGGACTAACGGTTGCGACATTAGCACAGGTATGTTCCAAAACTTCTCAATCATTTTATCGTCAGTATGATATTTCCCTGCGGTTCCAGATATTGGTGAGAAATTACAATCAGAATAAATTCAACCTTCTGTGATCTTACTAGAAGTTATGGAAAACTAAAATAATAAATGCGAAATCACCTATATAGTTGAATTTTGGTTGTGTACTGTAACATGAGATTTATCGATATGTAATAATGGCATGAAAATAACCTCATAAGGAATGGAGAATGGTCATACTTTTATTACCTACTGAGAACTCAAAATTTTGAGTACTGAACCCAAAGCATGGTGGTTTTTCGTCTATTGCTCTATCCTATTATGATGTTTCTCAAACAGCCCTAGAATAGTTGAAGGAATCGATTCTACAATGGAGTATTTTTTTGTGTATGAAAGAATGGATGGAAAAATTTTAGATAGACACCTTGATATATTTAAATATCCTTGATCATTTTAGGATTAATTAAACTATAGCCATTCTACCATGTATCGTTCATCGAGATGATGATACGGAATCAATGGAACAAGAGTACCTGAAAAACTACCAGTTTCTGTTAAAAAATACTTTATTCAAAAAAAAGTCATAAAATGCTAGAAATCGGATCCTTGGGGTCCATTGGTTTCAACTGTATGAAATAAAATAACAGGGAATTCAGTGATACTCGTACATTTGCATGGTAATTGGGGCTCCAATAAATTGATATTCTGTGATATTTTCTGGAGCACACACATCTGTTCCTTTTATCAGTATATAGTCAGTCCCCGTTTATTCTTTACTTTTTGCTCGCGAACGAATGACAGGTCCAGGGAGAGAGACATATTCGCGTTGACAGAAGTCAGAGAGAAAAAGAACCGTCACCCTCATAAGATAAAAAGTGCCCGTTATTCCCAAATCCCAGTCGTCCCGTGCTCTCCTTAGGGAAGAATCCAAGGGTAGAAGGGAAAGGAACGCCGGCAAAAAGTGGGGTGGGCCTCTTTAATTACCCTTTTCGGATTTGCCATTGACATTCATCAAAATTTAAAAATACAGTCCACTATTATTTTGCGTCTCGACCAGTATATTTCAGTTCATATTTTTCATTTACCATTGCAGATAATTTGGATGCCACGGGAAATGATAATTATATAATGTTAACAAAATACAATCACTTCACTATATTATTCTCACAAAACTGGGTTCATAAACTCACTGTGTGGTTGTGGTTTTGTAAACCCAGTTTAGTGGAAATCATTAAGTGAAAGGAGTGTGTCCTTTGTTCACTTTTATATAGTTTCTCATTGAGTATCGGTCGCATCAAATCAAAAACAAGATTATATAATGTTTTTTTCTCAATATTGTAGTGGAAGTATTTGGATTAATTACTTTTCTGTACAGAATATATTGATCCACGATACATGTCTCCATTGGATGTTCTGAAAATAAGTTTTGTACTACTAAAAACTTCTCAAGAGGAGATAATGATGATAATAATAATATTAAGTGAAATATTAATAATGATAATGCAGATCTTTATTACTGAAAGATAGTGAATATAAAATACTATTATACAAGAATCTCCCAATGCTGTGTACATGACTTTCAAGATGAAAAGGAAAGCATGTTTGCATTACGTGTATAATTATTTCATTCACTGTGCATCATCAGTGCTTATCTGAGGTTGAAAAAATAAAAACAATTGAAATCGAAGGTTGATTGAAATTAGGTTAGGTGAATAGCTGTCCATGTTCTTTGATAAACCAATGATAAAATCGATTCTTCTACAATTGTTTGGATATATGGAAAATTTCCCATTTGTAGTCGGTGAATTAATGAAATAATTGATTTGAGGAAATTGAACTTGGAATTTCTTATTATTACTCATCTTGGAAAAGTCATCTGTCGAGCGGCTGCCGCCTTGGTGTTCTGTCAAGATTCTGGACTTCACAATTTAGCAAGGAAACTTTGAATAAGAAATAGCAGATTACGTCATGACGTTAGGAGAATTGTTCTAGTGAGCTGATGGATGACACCCGGATTGCAAAAGTCGATAATGAAAAAAATTAAAAATTTTTCTGAAATATCCAGGAAATGAGGGAATCAAAGAACGATACAAATACTACAGAAAAGAACTCGATGAGCTGATGAAACAAGCGAAGAGGGAATACTGCTCAAACCAAATCGAAAAAAAAAATTGCTCTTCTGAATGTGGGAGACAGTAAATAGCTTATGTGGGAAAACAAAACCAGAAACGAAAATCGAGGTTTTTGAGAAATCGGGTGGTATCAATATAACAAAAAAAGTAGACATCGCTAATGAGTTCGATGAATATTTGGAAAAACTTATGTGGAACAAATTCCAAATGTTGGAAATTACGATAATATAAAAAGTTTGGAAAACACCATGTATCTACATCCATCAAATGAAAGTGATATGATCTCAGTCATGAAAAATGTAAAATCCAAAAAATCACCTGGGTTTGATGATATCAGATCAGAAACATTAATATAAATAGCCCCGGAAATAGCTAAGCCGATAATTTTTCTATTGAACAGATGTTTTGATACAGGGTGCTTCCCAAAAATTTTGAAAAGTGGTTTCATAAAACCACTTCATAAAAGCGGAAATAAGTCAAATATAGATAATCAGAGACCTATTACCCTAATATCGAATATATCCAAGATAATTGAGAAATTAATGAAAATTAGACAGCGCTTTGCACAATAAATGGAGAATTATACACGTAATACTGGCTTTCCTTTCTACTATTAAGTTCAATTCATTCAGTCGTAAAACTAAACGTCAATTTTTCCACCCAACCCACAAATATAGATTCCAAGAAGATTGAGGCCGAATACGAAGGAAAAAAATGAATTACAGAGATTAAAAGTGTTGAAAATCTTCCGCTTTGATTGATTTGCTACCACGAGATGTTTTAACAGGGAAGGGAGTACATAACATTTGCAATATTGTAGTTGAATGATCGTTCGAATTGTACTATGCTTGAATCTAATATTCAGATTATGAACGTCAGTACGGAATTCAATTTTTTCATATATATATGGAGATGTCTTATCTTTGATGATTCAATGATACGATGTTGCAGAGTTATTCTTCATTCTCACCCACTTGATTTCTTTGAATAGATGACTGATGTGGATGTATTTCCTCATATTAAAGATCAACCCTATACCGGATTTTTGTAGTTTTTGAATTCTAGCTTCATCTAGACAATTTCCATATACAGTGTCCACCAAAAACTTGGAACCGTATTTTTCTTATTATTATTTTCCCAGAAAATTTCGTTCCTCATAAAATTGGTGCATTCAATTTGACCAAATACGCGCATAGTCGTTATTATTAGTGGTGTGCGGTTAAGCGGGAATCGGCCGATATTCTAAATTCACTATAGAGTAAACTGACATTACTATGGAAAATATCGAAAACAAATTATTGAAAAAAGTTTGTTTGCAATTGAAACATATTCCCAGTTGTCCAGTTTAGTCCACCAATTACTGATTTCAATAACTGTTTAAGCCAACTCATTAAGCAATTATTGAAATTAGTAATCAGTTGACTGAATTGGATAACTAAAAATATTTTTCAATTGCAAACACCTTTTCTATATAAATTTTTTCGATATTTCCCATAGTAATGTCACTTTACTCCATAGTGATTATAGAATATCGCCTGATTCCCGCTTAGCCGCACGCCACTGATAATAACGGTTATGCGCGTATTCAGTCTGATTAAATGCACCAACTTTTGTTAGAAATACTATTTTCTGAGGAACTATTATTAAAAAAAAATCCCATATGGTTCCAAGTTTTTGGCGGACACTGTATAACATCACAATAACAGCTAACGTTTCACACATTAAAATTTTGACAGATTTCGTTGAGAGATGGCGTATTTGATAGATCTGCTCAAAACTGGAATATGCTCGCTGGAGGCAGATGGACACATGTTTGCAGAATTTCAAATCCTGATCCATGTACAAGTTTTTTACACTTCATACCAATTTTATTATTTCACCGTTGATACATATTGTGTCTTCGATTAGGTCATACCATTCCATGCGATCTAATCTTTTTTCAAACAAGATTTTTGGATTTAACAAAAATCAATGTTTTTTAGAATAGGTATATAGGTTGTTGAGATCATAGTTCAGAGCTGAAATGCTTGTTCGTATTCATCTGGATAACATGAAATGTATAATTGAGCACCATCTGCATATAAATGATGATGACATGATATGAACATTTTCGTTAAACTAGAAAGGTGATGAGTAGGAGTCCAAGTATGGAGCCTTGTGGAACATCCATACTATTGATCAAATAGTAAGATACACTTTTGTTGAACCTCACCGCTTGTTTTCTGTGTCTCAACTCATTCATTATGAGAATGATAGCATCAACTGATAAACCAACAAATTCGAAGATCTGATGATTTAAGGAATCGAAAGCTTTCAAATTATCTGATAGTACTAGAATTGTGAGTTTTCCATTATCGTTTGCCGTAAGAATATCATCAGTATTTCGAAACCCGATTGGTTGGTCGGAATATTTTAATTTTGCGTTAAATGTTTTGATAATTGCATTTCAATTATATTTCGAAAAATATTTTCAACTCAGTAGGTAGGATGTTAATAGGTCTAATGTCATTGAGGGAGCGGAACTGTTCAATCACCTACCTGATATGATCAAAAACAGTAGTAATATTTCTGTTTCCAAAAGTGAACTCAGAACTAACTTCTTCACATGAGAATTTCATCTATAGTGTCGCTGAATTTCTTTCTCGATGAGTCTTTGACCTAATCAAATGAATTTGGCCATTTCTATATAATTTCCTAAATTATCTCAAAGGAAAATAAATAATAATAATAATTATTATTATTATTGGGGTTTAGTATTTTCGGAAAGGGAATCACCTTTGCTTTATTCCAGATGGCAGAAACTACCGAATGTGCCAAACAAAAACTTATAACTGGAGTTCTAAATGGTAATGTATAAGGAATGCACAGTTGTATACTCATTATATCAATGTCATCTAGGCCTGTTGCTTTATTTTCGATTTTTTTATGATATCGAAGATATAGTGCTCCTCAACTTGTTTGAAAGATGCATTTTGTGTATTGTTTTCGTACTACGATATGGGCGACTGATGAATTATTGATTTTGGAATGGAATTTACGAAAAATACTTATTTAAGTCATCTACGTCGTCTAAATTGTTAGGTATTATATTCTTGCCCCCAACCCTTGATAGTTGTCCATATTTTTTTGTAATCACTGCTAGCAAACTTATACTTTCTTTTCGAGTTCAACAGCCACATTCACTAGATTTCTGATCTGTTTATAGTATGCCAGTCACTGGGAATTTTGCTAATTCAAAACTTATTGAGAGGTTAGGTTGGGTTTTTTCTGAGTGAGGCGATAACCGTCCCTTCCACTGCCACCTTCTTAGATCTACTGCGGCACGATCCTGATCAAATTAGGGTCCACCTTCGAGTCTCGCGCTTCTGACGAAGTCGATGATGTCGCTTGGTGATACTTTCTCCAGGTCTTTGGGCTCTACATGCCCCTAATCCATGTGGTAGAATCTTGTTCGTGGCAGGCCCTTGAATCTGCACAAGATGTGCTCCGCTGTTTGTTCTTCGTCTTGACAAAAATGACACTCTGCGCTTTCCGCAAGTCCAATTCTTTGAAGATGCTTTCACAGTCTACAGTGACCTGTCAGTAGCCTCCTTATGATATTCATGTTTTAACAGGATTGCTATTCTTCTTTCCGAAAGATTTGATATAAATGCCTTCAAGTGGACCCGTTCCACTGTTCCATTCCAGTATTCGCGTTTTTTTCGCTGGGTCGGGTCTGAAAACACTCGTTTTTGGCAGAAGGTCGGCCAGAAGGTCGGCTTTCTCATTTCCTCCATGTCCAGGGACCTTTAGCAGAGTTATTCTGTTGTCCCTGCCTACGCTTTGAAGGGGCTTCATGCAGTTCCATACTAATCTGGATTCTATCCGACTTGGTAGTGCTGCTTGGCTGTCCGACAGGATTTGATCGATTGATTTTAAGTGTTTCTGTTCAGAATTTTTTGTAGGCAGAGTTTGATGGCATGGACTTCTGCCTGGAATATTGTGACGTATTGTCCCAGGTTTACACTAAGGTTAAATTCTGGTTATACTCCATATTCTCCGGCCCCAACTTCGTCTTCTATTCGCAGCCGTCTGTGTACCTTCTGTCTCTCGGTCGGTTTCTCTCTACGCTGCACAGGACCTGTGGTCCACTGAGTTTTTCGGAGAGCTGAGAAGCTTCCTGTCGATGAGGGAGACTTGTCTCTGTCTTTCATTATTTTGCGAACAGCATCTGTAAGCCAAAGAACATATTTTACGTGGCTTCAGTAGTTCTCTAAGGTGCAATAATATACAAAAGGATAATTATGTTCTCATTCATAAACTCAATTTTGCTATTAGCATCATTCGGATCATCAATATTACGATATGATATTGATCGTAGATCCGCTTCCTGGAGTCGGTAAACCTTATACCATTACTTATTTTGTGGTTTATGTACAGGGTACAATTAACGAGTTCATGATCACTGATGTTATGTACTGCTACGAAGGGACTGGGACAAACCTATCCCTTCAAACATTGTGGTGATATCCATTGCTGCTTTTGCTTGTTATTTCTAAGCCAGCTTCATCATAGATGAAGATGAATCGTAGTATAAATGTATCTTCTCCTCGTTTGTTCATGATGTTTTCCATATCTGCTGCCGATTCACATCTTAGTGATCTACTTTATCATTGAACACTTTTCCTTGCTCTTACTCCTACGCTCCGTGAAGTGAAGTGAAGTATTTAGAAAGAGTCCTTATGATTTCACATGAAACCCATGTTTTTTATTCTAAACGTATTATATGAATCACATGTGTCTACCATCGGGGTAATTGTTTTCATATATAACTTTTCAGGTGGAAAAATGACTTCGTCAGTTTGTATGAGACAAAAACAATGTTATCTGCCTGTTATGAGGTCAAAATATAACTTCGTTATCGTTTAAATATAATTTTCACAATATCAATTCAAATAGAATACGTGACACACAATTTTTGATGTTTGAGAATACTTTAAGTAAGAATTGCAGAATGTAAAGAAATATTTTTGTTGTCGAAGGCTGGTTACTCTTGAAGTCGGAAGCGGGATTGTAGCATCCTATAATTATGGTTATATTTTTTATTGGTGAGCAAAAGAGCCAATCATCAGAAATTGACGAGGAAAGAGTTGAACGAAACAATAAGAGGCACACGAACTTTAAAAAACTATAATATAATGGTTAGTCAATACTAACAAAAAAGGACTCAAGAAGTTGTATATAAGAATTCACTAGCTCAATCGAAATGGAACCAAAAGGTCACTATTACAATGAAATACATAAATCGAGATTCAACAGCCAGAGGGGAAGGAAGGCCAGAAATAATATCATCGTATTTCAAAGAGAGTTTCATAAATTGCTGCAATTTATGGAAAGTTTTATCAAAAGCAGTCTCAGATATAATTGAAAAAAAAAAAATTACCTTTGGTGGTGATCGAGCTCCAATACTATCTTTCACAATTATTAGATTCAGATCGTAATTCAATACTATATCCGTTCAAATTTCGTCAAACAAGTCGATGAGTACCCAGAGTGTTATCTCAAAAACCTGACTACATACATATGGAATCCAAAATCTCATTTCCCAACTTGAATAGTGAATCGTTTCAGTTACTCATGATATTTGTCCAATGGATAGTTATTATCTGAAAATTGCATAATTAAATAGTGTCTCATTTTCCAGTCTGCAATACCTACTATATCCAACCACAAAATGTTGCATTTTGTTTATTCGATACCGGCTGTTATTTAAACAAATCTCCTTGGAGTTCAAGCTTCTACAACTGTATTGCATATACATATGGAATACAGTATAGTCCCATATTTATTATAAACTCTAGGGGTTAGACTCTAGGTCTCTCATATATCCAGAGGGTTGCGGTTTTCGGAACCTAACGTTGTGAACCTGTCTCGATGGAACATCACAATGACACAAAACTCAAATTAGGTTGAGCGGCTACCGTAGAATACCACCATCGTCAGGTACCCTACCTTAATTTTTCATATTGGGTGAATATGGACAAATATATTCGTTCGAAGGTGTCGGACATCATTACTCTCGTTTCGAACGTTTATTTCAATTGCTAGTATCTGCCATCGTCTTGAAGAATGACAAGCTAAGTTGCTACTTACTATTTCACATGTATGTCGTTGCACCTGCTCGTGTAATTACGCCATATGGTGCGTGAAGTTTCCAAACGTTCCTGAACCCAATGCTTCGCTAACAAAAGGCGTCATTGGCTAAGATGGTGGCGGTCTCCTTGAACTCCCGTTTGCACCAATGCTCCTCTCTATGTAGAACGCTTGCATTGTTCCATATAATTTGATGATGCTCAGAAGAAGCGTGGTCAGTTATTCTCGATTTTGACGTCACCCAGCGTTGAGTCCATTTCTTATGTTCAGCAAATTCCACGGATAACGGTCTCTCTGATATAGGAATTTCCGCATTCACATGAATGCTGTTCTTGCTGATTTCGGTTCTGTTATCAGGTTTGGTCTGGTGAAATTACTGTCAGATTGAAAGCATTAGTTGTTCAACTTATTTCCTATCCTTCTTATCTCCTTGGAGGTACCTCTGAGAAACGGAAAGTAGATCAATGTACTTTGCTGGTGATCTCCGGATGTCTTCGATCTCTCGTTGTTTCAATATTTCCCCTAAGATTTTCTCGGGGTTCATTTCGGTGTGGATAATTTCGGCATCTAGTGACTCCTCCTTGAATATGTGCATAGCTATTTCCACAAATGTTCTCACGATTTTTTGTCGAAATAGGATGATTGGAGCTGTAGTTGAGATACTGTCCCTTAAGTGTCTTCTCTCATAGACAGAGGTCTGAATGCCACCGCCTGTTCTCTCAACATCCATATCCAGCAAAATTTGGATTCTATTACCATCGTGGAACTGATGGAATTTCTAATGCTGTTTATTCAACAAAGCACAGTGATCTCTTTTTCGTACTTCAGAGGTATCTCCGAGCAGAAAAGTACAACATCAAGAGCATTCTTCCAATCTGGCAGTTCTTTACGAAGCCTTGTCACCAAGTTTAATCCTGAAAACAGAATCGGAATTTACATGAACCGCATTCATGAAGTACCATATGAATGCGGAGACTCCCATATCAAAGAAACAGAAGGGCTGTTTTCCGTTACAAGAAATGGACTCAACGCAAGAAGACGTCAGATTCGGGAATTGCTAACCACGCCTGGACTGAGCATCATTGAATTCTATAAAACACGGCAAGCGCTCTTCACGGAGAGAAGCGTTGGTTCAAACGAAAGATCAGGGAGGCTACCTACAGCGAAGCCTATGACGCCTTTATTCAGCCAGGCATTGTGTTCAAGAACGTTTGGAAACTGCCCATCTCTTTTTCTGGCAGAATACGGAGGCGCGAAACTTCACGCACTACCAGACCGCAATAAATCACACGCATCACTGCACGTGAAATATAATGGAATCCGTGAGCTCCTCAGTATTATCCAAAGCAATCGAGATGTCGTGAAAACTTTCAAATCCATCAGGACAATGGACGTTTGCATCAAGAGTGATCTTCAAATATATTGCCACTGGGTTGTCTAGTCCAGGCCGGCCCATATATCTGCATCTTCCAAACAGAATCGTCATAGATATCTGCTCTTGCTCCGATGTCGATCATGTTCATATCGATTCTAGTTTTTTCAATATGATGGGTTGGTAATGTTTGCGTTAGTTCATCAATGAACTTCTTTGCTATCTCATCCCGGCGAATTATTCCACCATTCAAGGGATTAGTTTACATACATGTTTATATGTGAGTTTTCAACAAATTTTGCTAAATGCTAAAGCACTGAAACTTCATGCAGAAAAGGTCGGAACACGAGCAAAATTCGGATCACTTGATGGAAATTTTTAACTCACAAACCTTCCAACCAGATGACATCCTGATAAGCTGTTACGTAACATCGTTATTCACACAGGTACCTACTCAAAAAGCTCTGGAAATAATCAGAAACAGGTAAAAGCCCGAAAAACACTTTGGCGACACCCTGCATCAAAGATACCCATTTCATTATTGATAACCAACGATTCAGAGAAGTAGAGGGAGCTTCAATGGGATCACCAGTCATCGTAAACCTTTTCATGAAAGAAGTAGAAACAGAGCACTCACAACATCGAGCTTGAAACCCAAACTTTGACCAAAATATGTTGATGGTATTCTCACAAATTTGGCCACATGTACATCAGTAACTACCAACATCCTTCAACCATCTTCATGGAATTCATCCGCAGATGAAATTCACTAAGTAAGCAAAATAAAATAACAAACTGTCCTTTCTATGATTATGATCATGAAAAAACCCGACGGCACCCTGAGTCAGACAGAATGTTGATAGAAAACTCACACCAATCGATACTTGAACAAGAATTATCATCACCATCCACAACAAATCCACTTAAGAGAGGAGTTGGATAATATCGAAATGACCTTTCAGATGGAAAGATACTCCAAGAAAACTATCAAATCAGTATTTATAGTCGAAAAGAAACAACAAGAAGTTCAGGGACCACCGATTGGCAGAACATTCTTACAATACATGTACAACGGACACGATCAGTAGAATTCTTCACCGACACAATATCCTTAATACGTTCACAACAGACCGTTGAATGAGTTCTACTCTCAGAAATCCCGTATAACACTAGAGTGACAAGGAGTCTGTGCAATAGTATATGGAAATTGTGAAAAGACGTACATCGACTAAACAAACAGAAGAATCAACATCCGCAAAAAGAATCACAGATTTCTATCCGAAACAAGGAGACCATATTATTACTATTTCAACATGTACTAGCAACAGGATACATAAAAAAATCTTAAGACACCTGGACATTGGCAAGTGATGAGAATTTTTAGTCATGAACAACGAGAGGAGCCATCGAAATAAAAAAATGACCACATAATATTAACAAAGACTACCAAGCATATGGCGATCTAGTTTGACTCACGGATAAATAAATCAACAACAAAACGTCAACGAGGATGGAACATCGTCGATTCCAGCAGAGAGTTCACCCACCAACTCCTATATATATAAAGAGAGAGAGAGAGAGAGAGAGAAGGAATAAGGAAAATTTGTTGCGAATCCAAGAGAGCCGACCATCCGCCAACAGCTGTTTCATGGTTTCCCAATCATCAGCACGGCTTGTGGTCTCTTTCAAACTCGTATCAAATATCTCATGTGTTAATACCTACCGGCAAGTACAAACATGGATGGTGACACCTATAATCTGTGTGTTGAAGATGAACCTGTTATCGTGGAATTTTAATGACACGAAATTTCGTGCACATTAATAGGTCACCAACAAATGTCAGCATAGGCCAATCCACGACACCAATAGTCGTACTCCTAGTGCGTTCTGAGTAACGTGAAAACAAATAACGAGAATAAGAGAAATTTGTTACGAATCCAAGAGAGCCCACCATCCGCCAACAGCTGTTTCATGGTTTTCCAATCGAAACGGCTTGTGGTCTTTCTCAAATTCGTATCAAATATACGTGTTAATACCTACCGGCAAGTACAAAAATGTGGGAAGCATCAAATTATAGATAGTGATTCGTAACAAATTTCTCTTTTTTCTCGTTATTTGTTTTGCGTTACTCAGAACGCACTAGGAGTACGACTATGGTGCCGTGGATTGGCCTTTGCTGACATTTGTTGGTGACCTATTAATGTGCACGAAGTTTCGTGTCATTAAAATTCCACGATTACAGGTCTAAGCTTCAACACACAGATTATAGGTGTCACTTTCTATAACTTGATGCTTTTCACATTTTTGTACTTGCCGGTAGGTATTAACACATGAAATATTTTGTACGAATTTGAAAGAGACCACAAGCCTTCCTGATGATTGGGAAACCATGAAACACCTGTTGGCGGATGGTGGGCTCTCTTGGATTCGTAACATATTTCTCTCATTCTCGTTATCTGTTTCGCGTTACCCAGAACGCACTAGGAGTGCGACTATTGGTGTCGTGGATTGGCCTATGCTGACATTTGTTGGCGACCTATTGATGAGCACAAAGTTTCGTGTCATTAAAATCCACGATAACAGGTCTGAGCTTCAACAGACAGATTAAGGGTGTCACTTTCTATAATTTGATGATTTTCACATTTTTGTACTTGCCGGTAGGTATTAACACATGAGATATTTTATACGTTCTGATGATTGGGATACATGAAACAGCTGTTGGCGGATGGTGGGCTCTCTTGGATTCGTAACAAATTTATTTTATTCTCGTTATTTGTTTTGCGTTACCCAGAACGCACTAGTAGTACGATTATTGGCCTATCCTGACATTTGTTGGTGACCTATTGATGTGCACGAAATTTTGTGTCATTAAAATTCCACGATAACAGGTCTAAGCTTCAAAGCACAGATTATAGGTGTCACTATCTATGATTCGATGCTTTTCACATTTTTGTACTTGCCGGTAGGTATTCACACATGAGATATTTGTTACGAATTTGAAAGATACCACAAGCCGTCCTGATGATTGGGAAACCATGAAACAGCTGTTGGCGGATAGTGGGCTCTCTTGGATTTGTAACAAATTTCTCTTATTCCCGTTATTTGTTTTGCGTAACCCAAAACGCACTAGGAGTACGACTATTGGTGTCGTGGATTGGCCTATCCTGACATTTGTTGGTGACCTATTGATGTGCACGAAATTTCGTGTCATTAAAATCCCACGATAACAGGTCTACGCTTCAAAACACAGATTATAGATGTCACTATCTACGATTTGATACTTCTCACATTTTCGTACTTGCCGCTAGGTATTCACACATGAGATATATGATACTAATTTGAAAGAGACCACAAGCCGTCCTGATGATTGAGAAACCATGAAACAGCTATTGGCGGATGGTGGGCTCTCTTGGATTCGTAACAAATTTCTCTTATTATCGTTATTTGTTTTGCGTTACTCAGAACGCACTGGGAGTACGACTATTGGTGTCGTGGATTGGCCTATGCTGACATTTGTTGGTGACCTATCAATGTGCACGAAATTTCGTGTCATTAAAATCCCACGATAACAGGTCCTAGCTTCAACACACAGACTATAGGTGTCACTATCTATAATTTGATGCTTTTGTTATGTGTTATGTTATTGTTATGTTTAGACGTACGTTGAAAATTAAAAGAGTTGAAATAAGAATTGTTAATTCAAAAAAACCATAAATATGAAAATGTTCATATTTAGTAATCTGTGGTATGTTATTTTACAGTTTTTACGATGATTCTACCGTTTTTCTGAAACCTCATATAATATTAATCGATACCTATGTTTGGAATAAACATGTTTTCAACATTACAAGCAATTGGCATAATTTTAAAAATTATAGAAACCAAATTTTACTAATATAATTTTGAGCACAAGCAGATAACAAAATGTTAAAAGTTCGAACATTCTGTGTATGAAATCGGATCTGAACACAATAGCCAATGAGATGCCAGGTAAGACCTTGATGCAAAATTAGGAATTTTGAAAATATGAAAAGCAGAAATGTCAAAAAAATGATTTTTACATGTCTTGTATATAGTATGTGAGGTAGTTAGAAATGTTTCGTAAATAAAAACTGTCAAAAACGCGAAAATAATGAAAAGTGCAACAAAAAGGTGCGTGAAAATAAAGAATTCAAGAAGGGTACAAAGGATGTTGGTATCAAGAGAAAGAAATCAACAAGCTAAGCGTAGGAGAATAGAAAAATAATTTTGGAAGAACCGAGTGAAAAAAATTGGAAATTTAAAAAATCAATCAATATGTATTAGAAAAACACTTATTTGACAAGACAATAAGAACAATGGCGGAGTTAATCTTCCTTTTTTCCATTGGAGATTTACCAGTACGAGGCGAAGGCACAGTCGACAAAGGGGCTGCAGTTTCCAAGAACGGGAGAAATCCGAAACACTGAACATTCTCGTTATGAGAAGTATTTTCTGAAACCATTAAAAGTTACTGTAGTGCAATTAAAATAAAACTTTCGAACAACCCTTTTGATAGAACTCTTCATGAATTACTATATTGACCACATAACCTATAAAACTACGTCAAATTCCACTTCTAGTATCACAAAACCGCACATTTCCTGTATGAATTAGGTTATTTATCGCAGAATAGGTAGTAGTAAGTTTTTCCTGAATAAAGGGAATTATTATTTTGATGAATTTCTGCTTTATTTCCAATGATTGAGCAATAACAGTTGCCTTTTTCTTGAATTGACGACCAGAGGGCTCCACAGTAGGTTCGACTTCTGATATTCCATAGGCGTACTGATTGGGTTAGCTGAGGTGAAGGAATTGAGGTAAAAGAGTGGATGGAAAGAAGGTAAAGTGCATAGCCGGAGATATAAAATATTTATATGGGTATTCATTTGTCAATATATATTAAATTGAATTCAAAGGGCAAATAGCTTGAAAATTTTTGAAAAAGGTGGAAAATTAAATGGAAAAAACAAAAATATTGGTAAAATAAAAAAACAAAAAATTTGTTATGATGTCTTGTGGAAAGAAAAAATAAAAATAAATATAAAATAAAAACGAACCGCAATCAAGGCATCATAACAATATATATATATATATATATATATATATATATATATATATATATATATATATTATATATATATATATATATATATATATATATATATATATATATTATATATATATATATATATATATATATATATATATTATATATTTAAATATATTTATATATATATTAAACTATTTTTCAACCACAGTATTCCGTTATCAAATGGCATTATACACTGGCATTCACGGGTGTGCAAGAGGTTAGATTACACCCTGTATATTTCCAACGACCTCATGTTACTTTTTGGTTCAGGGTGTCTATGATTCGCGAATATGTCCCCAGTAGGTAGAAGCTCTATGAAATAAACTCAACAAAATATAGAAGATTCTAGGAAATAACATTTGGAATCAGATGTAATGCCCAAATTTCTCAATTCAAACAGTCCTTGTTAAATGAGTCTTTGGAAGGCACTTAGCTGGTGTATAAAAAAATGATGTAGCAATTTCTCAAATCCATATCCATTTCACATTAATACAGAACACTCATTATGCAAAGCTTGTATTCGTCTACCACTTTGTATCAAACCAATCTTTCAATCAGGCTATGTTTGGGCGTCAGTAATAGTCCATATTTGCACAATTGAATTTCATCATCAATCATTCACTTCAGTTGTCTCAATTATTATTCAAGTGAGACGAGGAGGATGATACAAAATCAGATTTGGGCGGCTAATGAGTTTTGTATCATTCTAATTTTTCGTTAATCTATTCAGAACAGTTGTTATTGCTTTTATGGTGGACATGGAATGGCGTAAAAAAAATTTCTCTAGGAAACGTTTCCGAATTTTTTTTGCCCAAGATTCATTACATCTCATGACTACCTCTGTTTTTATGTATATAAATAATTATAAATATATATCTATATATATATACATATAAATGTATATATATATATATACATAAATTATTAAAAACATCTGTCTCTGTCTCAAAATTTATAGTTTGTCAAAAATCAGTTATTCTTTTATTATATATATATATATATATATATATATATATATATATATATATATATATATATATATATATAATAACAAGGATCTTCAGTCAGTCAGCACAAGTGTTGAAATGTGAAAAACTCTTGAATACTATGGACCAAGCTTTCGTTTCAATTTTGAAACTTCTTCAGGGTCCTGAAATATGTAAATTACATTATTGAGAAAAAAACCTAAAATGGAGGAATTACTTACAGTAATGTGGGTGGTTGATTGATGAACATAACTTTCAGAAAAAGAAATCGTAAAATATGAAAACATTGGTCTGAATGGTGTTACAGCTTTGACGTTTCAAGTGACATTGAAAGATTTGAAATTACTGCCTATTATGATTATTCGTCAGAAAAATATAAAATATTGTAGTGGGTGTTTAAATTTTTATTCTCTGAAAATCATCAGTTTTGATCTTTTCGTTAAAGATAACTGTAGATTTCACTAAGATTTTCGATATCTTTTTTTTTTCATCTTTTGATTGATTTATTAATTTCAATCATTTCAAGAACTAATCTTTTAGATATCTTTTTTTTAATGTAAAACTCGTGCTTTTTTGAATGATATTTCATGGCCTGTTTCAATAGCATGTTGAGCCAATGCAGATGATTTCTTGTTGAGTCTTATATCACTTCTATGAGAGATAATACGGTTTTTAAAAGTTCTTGTACTTGTGCCAATATAATTCAAATCACAGTTGTTACATGGTATGCTGTAGACAACATCTGATTTCTTTAAATTTGGTGTGGTATCTTTCACTCGTATTTAAATTTCCAATGGTCTTGATAATTCTTTGTGGGATTTTTATGTTACATTCATTTCTGAATAATTTAATTATATTTGATGATAGAATTCCTATATATACAGTGCGCGTCAAAATCATAAAACAAATTCGATATTTCGCAAGCCATGTACTTTTGACAAAAATCCTAAAATAGGTCGCTTTTATTTCAGAATGCCGATTTTTTTATGTATATCCTGAAGAGGTTATGTCACTGGTTTTGACATGGTGACGTAATGGGTAATTTTTTTTAAATTAGAATAGATGTCTTGTGATACCTCATCTGGAAGGCCTTTCAATACTGCATTCAATGATAATAATCAATTAGATATTCTTTCACAGGGTGAACAAAAATTAATATTTTATTTCAATAAGAGGATAACTTTTATATCCAACAAAATGGAACAGTTAAATAAGATGTTCGAAATGCCATCCACCAGTCTCTTGACAATAAGCAAATCTACGGACACATTCCTCCTGCACATTGCGAATAACTTCCGGAGTAATTCTGTTAATTTCGATCCCAATTCGATTTTTCAACTCTTGTAGATTTTGCGGCCTATCTACTTAGACCTTCGATTTCAAATAACCCCACAAGAAAAAATCCAGGGGCGTAAGATCTGGAGATCTTAGGGGCCACTCTATCGGTCCGCGTCTACCAATCCACCTCATAGGAAAACAGTTATTCAAAAACTCGCGAACATCACGTGCATAGTGCAGGGGTGCACCATCTTGTTGCAACCATATACTCCCATGTGGTTAGTTAGTTAGGATTGTTGGCGTTTGGATTTTTTTTTTTTTATTATTACATTATGATTATGAAATTCTTGTATTGTCATCGGTCCTTGATATGTGTGACAAGTTGCAGATTATTCGGAAGATTGGAAGTGGGTGAATATTTACTTCCAAGATTTAATTACATTGTGAGTTATTTGGTTACAAGTAAAGATAATAAAAGCGTATTAAAAAATGCAAAATTTTACTTGTTTGAGCCAAGGCTCTAATCCCTTAGACTGCCTTGGCAGACTAGTGAGTCAGTGCTCTACTACACCAATGGATCCTCTCCAAATATTAATAGTTTCCTAGTCTAAAATGAAAACAAAAGACAATCACCAATTAATGCCATAATAGGCAAGTTAATGTCAAATAAATGTCAGTTGAAATATCAACAAATATTCTCCACAAATTCTGAGTGAAAAGGTTCTAAAAGTAAACTATGGCTACTTTGAGTGAAATCCAACGCATAGAAATTTTAATTTTTATTGGATGCGGAGATAGAACCAGAACTCAGCAAGAGGTATGCGACTTTTCCAATGCGAAGTATCCAAATAGACCTATCAGTCGTTCAACAGTCAGTAAGATTGAGAAAAAATTTAGAGAAACTGGTCATGTCAAACATATTCCGAATGCTGCACGTCCTAAAATAGAAGAAAAGTAAAACTTGATGTTCTATTGGGTGTAGAGAATAATCCTCACAATACTTCACGACAAATTGCAGCAGACCTTGACATATCCCAAAGTTCTGTATTACGTATTCTAAAAGCAGAAAAGTACAATTCATACAAAGTACAGCTACATCAACAACTCAATGATGATGATCCCGATTGCCGTGTGGAGTTCTGTGAAATAATGCAGGATTTGTGTAACCGCAATCCACGTTTTATAAAACAAATTCTGTTTTCCGATGAAGCTACGTTTTGCCTAAATGGTTCAGTAAATCGTCAGAATTGCAGATATTGGAGTAGGGATAATCCTCACTGGATGATGGACGGGCATACTCAATACCCTCAGAAAGTCAATGTTTGGGCAGGGATAATAAACGACAGGATTAGTGGCCCGTATTTTTTCGAAGGAAATCTCACAGGGGAGCGTTACTTGGAATTTTTAAGAAATGAACTCATACCTAGCCTTGCCGATATTTTTCCAAACGTCAACAATCCTATTTCATCAAATGAAAGTATTTGGTTGCAACAAGATGGTGCACCCCCGCACTATGCACGTGATGTTCGCGAGTTTTTGAATAACTGTTTTCCTATGAGGTGGATTGGTAGACGCGGACCGATAGAGTGGCCCCCAAGATCTTCAGATCTTACGCCCCTGGATTTTTTCTTGTGGGGTTATTTGAAATCGAAGGTCTATGTAGATAGGCCGCAAAATCTACAGGAGTTGAAAAATCGAATTAGGATCGAAATTAACAGAATTACTCCGGAAGTTATTCGCAATGTGCAAGAGGAATGTGTCCGTAGATTTGTTTATTGTTAAGAGACTGGTGGATGGCATTTTGAACATCTTATTTAACTGTTCCATTTTGTTGGATATAAAGTTATTCTCATATTGAAATAAAATATTAATTTTTGTTCACCTTGTAAAAAAATATCTAATTAATTATTATCATTGAATGCAGTTTCGAAAGGCCTTTCAGATGAGGTATCAGAAGACATCTATTCCAATTCAAAAAAATTACCGATTACGTCACCATGTCAAAACCAGTGACATAACCTCTTCAGAATATACATAAAAAAATCGGCATTTTAAAATAAAAATTTCAGGATTTTTGTCAAAAGTACATGGCTTGCGAAATATCGAATTTGTTCCATAATTTTGACGCGCACTGTATATATATTAGGAATTGAAAAATGAATTATCGTTTTAATGTTATTTTCCAAATTTTGATTATTTGTGTCTTCATTATTAATTTGTCTATCAGAGTTGGTATTGAAAACAATTCTGTTAAAAAGTTTTTTGGGGTAAAATTAAAATTTGGGAATTTTAAAATGTTTATTTTTTCAATGATTGATGAACCAACATCTCGATTCTTTTTTTCATACAAAGAATCAAATTTATTTTCATTTTTTTTTTGAGTGGAAGAAAGGATAGTTTATGTATCTTTCAGAGTTTGTTGGTTTCATATACCAATCTGTGATTAGTGAATTGTATTCTCTATCTAAGAACAGAATTTTTTTCGCATTCAATTATGAATTGTGAATTTTTATTGTAGTTATTCACTTTTCTTGAAATTTCATCGGATTTATCTATTGGTATTGAACAAATAATATCATCTACAATTTTTTTTTATCAATGGAACTGTAAAGGTCAATTGGTAATATTTATCCGAAAATGTCATCCATTACATACGAAGCAATGATGGGTGAGATAGTAACTTCCTAGGTGTTCTGAGAATTTGTTTGTAGAAAGTTCCTTCGAATGAAAAGAAACTTGATTTTAATATGAAGTGAATAATTTAAGAAAAATTTGTTTGTGAAATGTTACAATGTTCTTCTATTTCACTCCATCTTCAAGTCATACTTTTCAACACTAATTCTATCGGTATGTTACTGAATGAATAAATAACATCTAGACTTATCAAGACATAGCTTTGTGGACGTTGTTTTTCGTTGTTGAATTAAGAAAAGAAGAATCTTCAACATAAAACTCATTTTCAAAGTCATATGCATCTGTAAGGATGTCTGTGAATAACTTAGATATTTTGCTATTGGGTGCATCGATGGATGAAATGATAGGTCTGAGTTTCATGATTGGTTCATGAATTTTGGGTAAACCATCGTATTTTGGTGATATAGAACTGTATATCATACATTTTTTTGCTTCTTCTTCAGTGATCATTTTTGATTTTTTTAATTCTGGAGTCAATTTATTTGCTTTTTGTTCAATGGTTGATCCTACTCTATTTAATTTTGTGTAAGAGTTTTCATCATCAAGAATATCATGTGATTTTTATATATATTCCGTTTTTTTTAAATGACTGTTACATTACCTTCATCTGATTTCGTTAAAATAAGATTAGGATGGTTCTTGAAGAATTATTTGTTTTTTTTATGAAGAGAATTGAGAGTTGTTAATTTTTTTTGAGGTTTTTGAAAAAAGTTAGTAACCGTATTTGTTATTTTTGCTCTGAAAATATCTTTCTTCTTAGTATTGAATTCACTTATTAGTGATTCGATATCAGACAAATGTTTCGAAAACGATACGTCTTTTTGAGTAGGAGGTAAACTGAATTTGAATCCCTTAGCAGGAAAATGTTCAATATCCTTTGGTATAATCATATCAGGCAGATTTTTTGTGCTCTTTGTTTTGATATCATTCTGGAAAAAAAACTTCAATCTATTCATCTTGTTGATATTTTTAATTTAATATTTTTGAATATTTCATTGTAGGAAATCGTTTGTCTTTCTGTATAATTTATCCAGATATCATTGGGTAGTTTTTTTATGAGTAAGTTAGAAAGTTTCGAAAAGTATATTTCAGATGATTTGGGGTCATTATGTGTTACTTTGATTTCTAAATTTAACATTTTCTTGGTTATTTTTTCATCGAATGTATGAATTTAGTGTAAACTCTTACCATTATTTGTGTCAATAAGGATGTTAAAATCTTTCATATTATTCACAATGTGTGAAGGTATAACACCATCACGCCTACATTCTAGTAAGAATATTATTCTATTTCTGTAAGCAGCCAGTTTCTTGTTGATGTTGCACCATTCCTTCATTGTCTGAGAGACTTTGGAACCATATGTGATTCGAATGTCTTTCAAAAAACCCCATGGTAGATGAACAAATTCAGATATAACGACTGAAAATTGGTATGAACAGAAGGGAATAACGAGGATCTTCAGTCAGCACAAGTGTTGGAATATGAAAAATCTTCAATACTTTGGACCAAGCTTTCGTTTCAATGTTGGTACTCCTTCAGGGTCCTAAAATATGTTAATAACATTATTGAGAAAAAATACTTGAAATGAAGGAAATACTTACGGTAATGTGAGTGGTTGATTGATGAACATTAACTTTTAGAAAAAAAAAAACGTAAAATATGAAAACATTGGTCGGAATGGTGTTATAGCTTTGACGTTTCAAGTGACATTGAAAGATTTGAGATTACTGCCTATTATGATTATTCGTCAGAAAAATATAGAATATTGTACTGGTTGTGTAATTTTTTTATCTTTGAAATCATCAGTTTTGCTCTATTTGTGAAACATAACTGTAGATTTTACTAGGATTTTCGATATCTGTTTTTTTGTTCATATTTTGATTGGATTCATCAATTTCAATCATTTCAAGAAATCATCTTTCAGATAAATTTTTTTAATGTGAAACTTGTGCTTTCTTGAATGATATTTTATGGCCTGTTCCAAAAGCATGTTGAGCCAATGCAGATGATTTCTTGTTGAGTCTTATATCACTTCTATGAGAGATAATACGGTTATTTAAAGTTCTTGAACTTGTACCAATATAATTCAAATCACAGTTGTTACATGGTATGCTGTAGACATCATTTGATTTCTTCAAATCTGGTGTGGTATCTTTCAACCTCGTATTTAAATTTCCAATAGTCTTGATATTTTTTTGTGAGATTTCTATGTTTCTTTTATTTTTGAATAATTCAATCATATTTGATGATAGAATTCCTATATTAGGAATTGAAAAATAAATTATCTTTTTATTGTTATTTTCTAAATTTTGATTATTTGTGTCATCATTTATAATTTGTCTATAAGAGTTGGTTTTGAAATGAATTCTGTTCGGAAGTTTTTTGGGGTAAGAATTATCTAGTGAAATATTTCTGATAGTTTTAAAATTTTTGTTTTTCAATGAAGGATGAACCAACATCTCATTTCTTTTTTTCATACAAATAATAAAATGTATGTCAATTTTTTTTGAGTGGAAGGAATGATAGTTTATGTATCTTTCAGACTTTGTTGGTTTCATATACCAATCTGCGATTGGTGAATTGTTTTCTCTACGGATTATTCTAGTATCTAAGAACGGAATACTTTAATTTTTTTTATCCATTCAATACGTTACTTATAAAAAATAATTCGGCGAATACACCAATGGATGAAGGTAAGTTCAACAGAAGCTTAAATCCCCACTTCATTTTGAAGAATTCATCCATTGCTTGATCCATTCTGTGTAAACTGTACAGATGATAGATGAACATGAAAAAAAAAAGATTATGAAAGTAGTCCATGTTAGGTGGAGTTCTGATTAATTAGTAGAAAAAATTAGGTCTGCTCCACAGTAAGAAGCATTTATTTCTAGGAAAGAAAATAGCAATGCATTTCGGCAAAGTATTTTGCCATCTTCAGGCTCTCTAGAATATACATAGAAACGATACAAGGGTGAACATCGTAAAAATTGGTAGGAGACTTAGCACAAAAATAAACATAACAACACCGACTTATACAAACATTGAATTTGAAATGTCAACTCATTGATTCAGTCGATAACCTATGTTATATCAATCAGTTGATATTTTAACTCCAATGTTTGTGTAAATCAGTGATGTTATGTTTATTTTTGTTGTAATTCTTCTATCAACTTTTACAATGGTCACTCTTGAATCTTTTTTATGTAGATTTCAGGGAGCCTGAAGATGGCAAAATACTTTGCCGACATGAATTGCTAATTTCTTCCCTATAAATAAATGCCTTTTACTATGGAGCAAACTTCATTTTTTCTTCTATCTTTTCAAAGGATAAACAATACTTTTTTGATGAAAAATCAAAGTGGTTTCAAATATAAATTAGAAAAAAAACAAGCATTTTCACTTTATATTTCTTATGAAATAACCAGAGATTGTGAAGTATCCCATGTTCAATTTTGATATAAAGTATCATTTTGACAAACTTGAAATAACTAAATAAAATAATCCTCACCTTTATTGGCAAATGCTTCACTGGGCCAACCAAAGGAGCTTGCGATCTCAGGGATTACACAGTTCTTTGATATATTCTGTATTCTGTGCATGTGCTGAAACATGAAAACAAAATCAAATATTAATATATATATATATATATATATATATATATATATATATATATATATATATATATATTATATATAATGCCTGTGGCTTCCCGTTTTCCATTCTCTCGTTTGGGTGCCATAATTGATTTTACAGCAAAAGTAATTTTCAAGTTAGGTTAAACACGAATTCTTTATTTGTAATAGAGAGCCAAAGCACCAATGTTCATGACCGTAACTCAAAAACTAACCGAAACCCCATAAAAAAATGTACCCCTTATTTGACCCCTTTAGGGGATGAATTTCAAAAAAAAAAAGCTCAAATACCAGTTTTCATGACATCAACTAATGGTACATTCATACAAACTTTCACCCAAAATGATTTCTGAATATGCTTTTCTATTGAAGTATTCCTGCGCTTGAAGATTTTTTTCAAATTGAGCAATTATCGAATCTGCAATACAAACTTGATTAATCTGCCATACAAACTCAATTGGCAATCACAAATACTGCCCTAAAATGAAAATACAAATGTATAAAGCTAATTCATGGATAAATTTATGAAACAAATTTGTCATCACTAAATATGGGTTTTGATGAATTGACTACAGCACATATTATCATGAAAATGTTATCAATTTGAGGTATCAAAGAATATGGTTATGGTTTGCCGAAAATCTCAAAAGTTTTTATTCGCTGATCGACTATTTCAATGTGAACTCTTGCCCTTGCAATTTTGGCGTTTGATAAAGCTCCTTCTTTGGAAAATTGTGATTTATTCTTTAGAAAAGGTAACTGAATGATCCTCATGCCACATTCATCTGTAATATCTGTTATTATAAAACCTTTGTCTTTCATTAAGTGATCTTCAAAAGCTTTCAACTTCTCAACTATTCCATTCCATACTTTGTCTAAATATTTCCTTATCAGAACTTCTTACACCACGAGCTTCACTAATATATGTGAAGAGACCACCAGGAGTGACTGCTGTCATGATTTTAATAGTATGCCCCTTTTTATATTGAGAATATGTTCTCAATCTACAACACAAACAACTCTGTTCAACTGGTATCACGGTACAGTCAATAACTGCTCTGACATTCTGAAAAGGAGCGAAACATATTGGCATATTTTCTGATAGCCAATCGGTGTATGGCTAGATTTTCAAATGGTTTATTTTCGAAAAATAAAAATATTCCTCCAGTTCCTGATAAACTCTTCACTTCATTCAGAAATTATCCTTGTCTGTTTCTTAATTCAGGAATTCCTCTGTTCATAAGAGCCTTCAATTCAATAATTTTATACTCTTTTCCCATTGTTGATAATTTTGATTGTTTCCAGTAGCATGTCTGTGAAGTTACAGAGGGTTCTTCACTTCTTCTATGGAGCCACATCAAAAATGCCAGTCCATGTTTACATGCACCTGGAAAACACAATGCATCGTATGAAACACATATTCTCCAATTCAGTTTTAGAAACAAATTTCATGCATCTTCCCAAAATTTCAAGAGTTTTTTTGTTCTAATTTTTTGTCCCAACCCACAAATTCTTCAAATTGGTCTTGGGCATTCTTGATGTTATATGAATAGCAAATATTTTGGATCTCATCTGAATTGTCAAAACATTCTTTCAATATACACATACCTTTAGAGGCCGGACAGTCTAAACACCGACATTCTAGGACATTGCATATTCGTCTACGTGCACCAAACAATTATAAAAAAAATTGTGGTATTTATGTTCCGGTGTGAGCTTTGCTTTCACATTGCAGACGTTTTCTTGGCGTTTCAACTGTATGTAGACAACAGCATTATCACCACTGGAGTCACTTGTAAATCGCAGAAAAGATACCATGTGTTGATTTCTTTTTTGATGCGAATAAGTCAGTTGAAATATGATCTCGATATTCATTTTTGCTATATACCTAACACAAATTACTTATCGTTTCGTACTCACATTTTTCATTCCAGCACTCAAAAAATTCATGTTTGTTAAATAAAAAGAGTCAATCATCTCATAATCCACCTTTGGAAAATTTTCTGAACCTACTTTTACGAAGCCTTGTTTCAGTATAAACACATTAAATCGTTTATGATATTAAGAAATTAATAAGTTGATGAAAATAAACATTAAACATTAACCTCAAATCTCAATATTATTTTAATGGGAACTGGGAACTGTCTTTAATATTTGCGGTGTTGCCATTGGTCGCTCTTCATCAAAAGGAAGGCCCGTTCAGAAACTTTGAATGTTTTAAATGAAGAAAACCGTTGTTGAAATGGGATTTTTTTTCAAGAGTCTATCAATAAACAGAGTTCAATTATATATTAATGGTGTATATCAAGCAGTGAGTTATATTCTTGACAAGAACAGTAATGCGTGTTTCTGAACGTGGATTATGGAGGGGGTAGTTTTCGATGAACATGACGTCACGGGTATACTTTCAAACCCAATATCTCTTAGAAATAAAAAATATAGGATGGCATTCTAAGTCAATTGGACGTTTCATATAAAATACAATCGACCTATATAAGTTTTGGAATTTATTTTTCCTAAATGGAAAGGTCCATTATCTGCAGTTGGCAATCGGTTTCGCCAATGTGGCATGAACTCAGGTTTGGACGTCTACTGCTTTGAATATCTTTGAATTTGCACACGGTACAGTTGCTGAAGATACACTAGTGAAAACAATAATAGGAGCAGATGAATCAAAATACACCAGGTATATGAAGAGAGGGGGAATTTAAGAAAAAGATGTCCTCAAAACTGTGGGGAAGTAGTTGAATATAAGATTCAAAAACTACGACTTAATCATACTTCCATATCATCCACCATTTGCTGCTTCATCAGATGCCATTTCTTCAGAGTTCATTGTTGAAGTGAAATGTCCAGCCAGTTAAAACTCAGTGACTATGTGAATAATGGCCAAATTGCTGGAAAGTTTAAGGCACAAATGCAAATACTAATGTTTTGTACCCCAAAAAAACATAGCATATTTTGTGTAGCTAGTCCGGAGCATGAACAAACTAACAATGTTCAAATTTTTTATAAGAACTGTGATCAGACATTTTCTACGAACTGGAAAAAAATTGTATTTCCTAAACTGTACAAATCTGTTTGTTAAATAAAATTATTTTTCTAAACATCAGGTATTTGTGTCATTGTGGTACTTGTTGACTTGATGGAAAGGTAGACAAATGAACTAGGTGAATAATTATAACTTAAAAAAACAAAGTAATCCTCCTGGACTTCACCTGCTATACGGCATCATATTAACATCTTTTTCAATATAATAGCTTTGGAAAATCCAATCATGAAATGTTGATACGTCCTACTGCATACAAGATAGTCAATAAAATTTTTAGCGCAAGAAAAATTACTCCATCAACAATATAAACGTATTTCAGGATGAAAAAAATTACGCAAAATTGTGGATGAAAAATTATGCAGATATAAGACAATATATTTTAGTTTGTGTTGTTATGAGATTTTTATTGTTGGGTAGAAAATGTCTTGTGCCAACCGATGGTGATAATTTTTTGATTTTGATAAATAATAACTTTGTTATCATATTCATTATCAAATGAAAAATATTCGAACTTTGCTTTTGAAAAAGTTTGAAAGTTCTTACCATTTTATGAGGAAACGTCAATATATTTCTCTTCATATTCATGACAAAATATAAAATTTGAATGTGTTTCATCATCGAAAGTCGTAGGGGGTGACGGATGAATTTAATATGAAAACTATTTGGGTTTCATTGAAAATTTATTCGGTTTCAATGGAAAATATGGTTTAACAGACCTGGAAATATGAGAGTGTTCGAAAATATGAGAGCTACAAAATGAAATCATAGTAGAAAAGGGAAACATTCTCAATTGAATATTGATGGAAATTTTTTTTTGTTAATTGAAAAATCCACGATTGAAATGATTCCACATCTGATTTTATGAACATCCTGTTTATATTTTCAACAAATCAACGAAATCATAGTAGTTTCTTATTCATCCTTGTTTTACATTTCCTTGAACAAATTTATATTTGCTTTATATCAGAACATGTTGTTAATTCATCAATGCACATGCAATTTCGATAAATTGGGGGCTATCACAGAATGTGGTTGAGTATGCATTATTTGGTAATATTTGGAAAATATTCAGAAATATGGGTTCAAGGTCTAGAGAAGTGAATCAGAACTGGGGCTCATTTTCATAATAGAATAGAATCATGATAAGAAAAATTGGGTTTTCATTTGAAAGAATTGAGCTTTCCAATGTTTTTCTGGACTCACTTATTTGTGCACCCTATAAATTATGCAGTGGATGTGATGATGGTAAGTGATCTGTTTAACCTCCAATATTCAAAATTCAGTAATTTCATATCACTGAAATTGGTAATTCACATGAATAGTGCGCAAGGTTCAATAGGATGCATTTGTTACAAAAAAAAACTCAAAAACGGTTCGTTTTGGGTAAAGAGCATGATACACGACTTTGAATCAGAATCATGGAAGGAATTCAAAAATTGTATAAGACACAGGGTGAACTATTGAACAAACAAAGATAATGTTACTTCCGGAGAAACTGAGAGAGTCACAATAATGAAAAATTCTCAGTTGGATTCCCAATGTTTCCTTCACCGTCTCTACAATTTTTTTGAATTATGCTGCTTGAGTTCTAATTGTATATCGGGTAAACTCATGAAGTCATACTCTATATATATCAATTAGTTTGTACAACACAAAATAATTTTTATTCAAATTTTTTGCCACATAAAATAAAATGAAATTAATTTTCATCGGACACTCAGACAAACAGACGAACTAGCAGACAGACTATGGAGTGAGACGAACCCTCAGACAGACTATGGAGTGACACTACTAGCTTTCATTTCCACCGTTCACATGCTAAATAAGAAAAAGATGTAACAATACCCATACCGATTCCATTCGATTTCTCTCCATTGAATATAGTATGAAGGAATGAATAAAACGTAACATCAAAGATTCTCGCTGTTTATTCTTTGGAAACCAGACAAGGACATTCATTAATCTTCGTCTGCTGGTAACGAACAACAATGAAATTTCTCATTGTCGTCCCATATTCCCCGGGGAATCTTTGTAGGATAAAAGATGAGCCCCTATTTTCCAAACGGAATATATATCATGTCACCCGCGTTTCCTTTTCATTTGTAATAATATTCATTCTCTGGAGAATTGTTCGGTGACTTCGTCTTGATTTCAGCAAATGGTTGAAGAGGATTCGAGATTTCGCGATTTTGCTTCATTTTTGATAAAGCTGGTGGCCGTTATTTGAAGCTATTCGAGCAGAACAAAAGACCACTGTTAATATATGATGTTATTCCTATTTAAAAAAAATAGAATATTGTCTCAACATATGAGTGGGACAAGGGAGATATGAAACTGAATCAAGACATATTAATCAGGTAGATCGAGTTTGATTTCACCAAATGGACCCATTCACTTATCACAAAATCCATTTCCAATTTGAAGTGAATATACAGTGCGAGTTTCTAATTCGGAATAAATCCAGTTAGTCAAAAACAGTTGTTTTGTTGGAAATATTCCTGGACAGGACGATTTTTATTTTCAATTGCGCTTGTTTCCTTGTAAAAAAATGTTATACAGCGTGTCTCAAGTTTGAGATATGACGTCATCGACTATGGCAATCCTTTTTTTTATATTTATTCTTGAAGGGTATAGTAAGTTACACATGCGAACCAAATATCAAATTTTCATTCCTTGTCGTTGGACAGATATGTAACAAACATCAACCAATGCGAGAAATGAAGGAATCTGACTCAATGAAATAATTCAGGAACTTTAAAAAATTGACAGAGAAGGGCCCATGGGGGAGGAGTACGCACCACCCCAATAGTTGGTGAGTTGGGAGATCGGCCATCACAAGTTGGCAAGTTGACTCGGGACTCACATAAACAAGGTGTCGTTCACAGAAAGTGGGGTGTGACCTTTTTTTTTTTATTTGTTTAGTTATGAAGTTGGAAGAAAATATCCATATCCCCCCCCCTCCCCCAATATTGTCAAACTGGGTTGATGTTGACAATGTCAAACAAAAAAGTAAAATAAAAACAGATAAAGAGAGTAGCATCGTATCTAGCTTGGATATTTACCAAGGTTATTAGTTTGTCGTTTTGTGAGAAACGACATTTGTTGAAAAATCTATTCAGATAGAAGTATCCTGATTCACCACCCATATCGCAAAGCACCATAAGGAAGATTGAAAAATAGTTTCGGGAAAATGGGCATTTAAGAAAAACAGAGAATCATCGTCAGAGGGCCCTCAATGGAAATGTCGAAATGAATGTACTCCTCTCTGTTGAAGGATATCATCATGTTCCTACTAGGCAGATAGCCAGTCTTCAGTGATGAAAATTCTGAAAACCCATAAATTTCATCCTTTATGAAATGACAATCCCCAGGATCTCACCGAAAATGATATAGAAGAATCCAATTCTGCGAAGAAATGATCGATCTACTAGACAGAAATGTTGTTAACATAGAAAACATCCTGTTTTCTGACGAATCAACGTTTACGTCAAATGGTGGGGTGAATCATCAAAATTGTCGTTATTGAGCAGACAACAAACCACACTGGATGAGGGAAGGCCACACTCAATATACAGCAAAAGGTAATGTTTGGGCAGGGATTGTTGGTAATCGAGTAATAGGCCCAATTTTATTCCAAATGAAGCTCAACGGAGAGAATTCTTTGGGGAAGAACTAGTTCCGACTTCGACTACTCTGTTTCCTGCTCCGGATGAAGCCGATGTTCCGAATGGAAACATCTGGTTTCAACAAGAAGGTGCGCCTCCCCATTTCAAGAGACCTGTCCGTGCGTATCAGAATGATGCATTTCCAGGCAGATGGATTGGTAGAAGAGGAGCTGTTGAATGACCTCCTAGGTCATCGGATTTAACACCCATAGACTATTTCCCATGGGGGTGCTTGAAAAGCAAGGTTTTTAACACCAAACCGGAGAACATTGAGCAGTTACAAGAACGAATACGACAGGAGTGTAGACTAGTTTCTGGCCAAGTAATTAGAAATGTTCAAAACGAGTTTAAACTTCACTTAGAATATCGTCAGTTAGTCAATATACAACATTCTGTGCATTTATTGAAGAAAAATATTTGAGTAGATATCAGATAGATCAGGTCAATCTCATTTTCGAATCAGTTGATGTTTGCTAAATATCTGTCAAACGACAAGGAATGAAAATTTTATATCTGATACGCATGTGTTACTTACTATACCCTCCAAGAATAGTCATAAAGAATTCAGCATTGCCATTGAAAAAATAGTCGATGACGTCATATCTCAAATTTGAGACACGCTGTATAACATTTTCCTACATAAAAACGAACGCAATTCAAAATAAAGATCGACCTATCCGGGCATATCTCTAACAAAATAACTATCTTTGAGTTATTGAATTCATTCCAAGTTAGAAACTCGCACTGTATCTGCTTATTATGATGAATACTCCATATTGAAAATTCTCAAAATACAATGAATATAACAGTTGGATTCTAAAAATATGGAGTTATCATGATAAATACTTTTATGTCCAACTTTCTAACTTTTACAAGCAATGAATATTTCAAAATGAAAAATGAATAAACGAAAAAAACAACAAGCTTTGATTAGTTGGTAATGAAAACAGAACTAAAAAGTTAAAAATAGAAATCATAAGAGAAAAAAAGGCATTCATTTATACAAATGCACTAAAAATGAAAAACTAATTTCTCTCATCATTTGATAAAGGTTATTCGGTGAGTAACAGATTCAAAAGCTTACCGCGGAAACAAAATAGGTAATTTTGCGCGACAAGATTGTGAATGTTACTCACAGAATAACCTATATCAAACGATGAGAGAAATAATTTTTCCCTATAAGTGCATTTGTATAAATGAAAGCTTGTCTTTGAAAAATTTGTTTTTATGATTTTTATTATTGACTGAATTTGGCAATTTTGGAAATTCGCGTGCATATGAAGTTAGCGAGAAAACTTCGAAAATTTTGAAAACATAATTCGTTGCCAAAAAATTAATATTGTCTAGGAATTTTTAAAAATATCGGATATCCTAAAGCAACTTCATAATTTTTCTAAATATAATATTACAAAATTTGTAGCTAGTTTGGTGACTTTTCATTATGGAGAAATATCTCCAATCCTATAGAGAGTACCAAATGAATTCGTCTTAGTTTCAACAGAATGTCATAAAAAAATTGTTGTGACTACAAAAGTATATTGATTTTTTGTGACTGAAGATGGGCATGTAGAGTCCCATTTACGACATAGTGAGACAATGGCATCATACGCATCTTTTGCCACAATACCAAGATATATGTGAGGTCACTATTTGAATTTTCAAGATACTTTAGAGTAAGTTATGGATGTTTATTGAATCATTTTCATAATATAGCAACTAAAAGCGTGTTTGTAATTTTTCAAAAGCAGGTTTTTCGACTTTTCTGTTTCAATCAATTCACATTAAAATATTGCTATGATGCAGGCGATATTTAATGCGTTGAAATTTTTATCTTGGTTTTCATCAGGGAGTGATTCTGAAGTGAATATCTGTAAACAAACTTCTGGACCTTGTGATATTCAATCTTCAAGTGATGAAATGTAATTTTTTTTCAAATTCAGATCCTTTCCCGGAAAAAAAATTATATTTGACTTTTGATATTTTGGGAATAATTGCCCAAAAACTAATTTTAGGATTGGTTCCTTCAAAATATACTTCTATATTCATTTTTCGGAGTACTATAAATGAATATCAGTGGAATGTTGGAAGGTTACAAAAAAACTGAAGGGCCGCCTTCAACTTAATTTTTATTGTAACACATCCTTATTCCCTGTTTCAGCTTGAATTTTGATTTTACTTTGTACCATAATAGCTGAACAGTGTATCTTCCATAGCTAACACGGCGTCTCTGAGACCGACGAATTAGAAATTTTTCTTTTATGCCCGAAGAAAATGCGAACCCGTTTGTCCATTCTCAGTAGCTGATTTTCTAGGACTAGCGGTAGTGTCAAAATACAGTGGAGGTGAGTTATTTATGCCTGTGTTATTGAATATTCGGTCTCTGAGATGGATGTTAGTTGTGTTGCTACTTTCTGTTGGTGAGTTTTCATCTCTTTATTTTGTAAGAGTTGAAATTATTCATTGTTTCTAGAGATTTCCATAAATATGGCTTTTTCAACTCATGAAGAAGGACAAAGGAGGCTACGACGTATGTTGGATGAAGTTGATACAGGCGTAGACGTAGCAGAAGATAGCTCAAGTTTGGGAGAAGATGATATCGAGATTCAAGAAGAAAATTCAGATAATGAACAAGACATAACAAATTACGAACTAAATGGATGTGGAAGCTATGAACAGGGTAGAGAAACTCGAATACCTTGCATGATTAGAAAATATGGAATTAAGCGGAGGAAGCATTTTCCCGTAAGTCAATGTACAAAAGCAATTACACCAACAAAAATATCCTGTCAAAAAATTATCGTGAAATATATAGAACAGTGAGAATGACAGATATAGATGAACAGCATTTCTGGTGATTCTAAATATTGGCTGTGTAATGGAGAGCTATTTCCAAAATGATGCTGATTTACTCAGATCAGACGGTATGAGTTCAGAAATATGTAGGTTGGCCATGTCTTAGAGAGGTTTAAATTTTTGCTTCGAAACATTCGTCTGGACGATAAAAAAACAATACCCTAAAGACAAGAATATGGTAAATTGGCAGCAATCACAGAGTTTCTTGAAGATTCAAACGATAACATACCAACACTTCTCCCTTTCATAGTTTATAGTAATCGATGGAATGTTATGGGCATTCAGAAGACGATATAGTTTTCGAGTGTTCATACCATCGAAACCCAACAAATATGGACTAAAAGTTCATTCACTAGTAGATGCAAAACTGTTTTATACGGCAAAAATGGAAATTTATGTTGGTGAATAATCACAGGGGCCATTTTATGTAAATACATCGATCATGTTTCTGGTGCCGTGATTATACAAGACAATTTCTGGATCTAATCGTAATCTCACAACAGTCAACTTCTTTTCAAGTATCCCATTGGCATATACTCTCCTCCAAGAGCATGGACTGATGATTGTAGTCAGTTTAAGGAAATATGAATCGCAGATGCCATCTGATATGATGATAAAGAGGCCCCAGAAGTCGACTATGTTCGCATTTCAAGAAAAACGTACCTTGGTATCGTACATCCCTAAACCACGAAAAAACGTATATTTTTTGTCAACTATGCATTTTGACGACTCCATTGATGTGAAAACAGAAAAACCATCTATTATAGTCGATAATAACAAAACCATAGGAGGAGTTGATACGGTGGACAAGTTATGCGCAGCTTATAACTGCGCTTGGATTACACGCCGCTGGCCTCTAGTTCTTTTCTATGGCCCATTGAATATAACAGACATTAATTCTTGCATTATACACTGCGACTTTTTTTATTTCCCTTCACCATGTTAACTTCTGAACGGTTTGACATAGAACCGTTACCGATACCGATACTACTTTTTGAAATAGATGACATTGTGATTGCTCGATAGATGACGCGGGGGTACATAGAAACTGAAAAATTTCAAATAGCCTAGGGGGTTGGGTGGCACATCGTTGAAAAGATAATTCAATCCTCTTTTCAACGATAATATTTTCATTCAATTTCGTTTGAACGTTTATTCACAACATGCATTTGAATTGTCAAGTATAAGTACGGATCTGAATGGTTCTCTTACTTCGATAACTTCTGAACGGTTTGATGTGAAACAAAGTGCCATGAAATATAATGGTATTACTAGTCTAACTTTTTGAGAGAAGATACATAATAATCACGCGACAGAGGGCGCTGGGGACATAACAACTTTAAAATTGCGGAAAGCAGAGAGGTCGAGTTTCACATCGTTGGAAAATTATTTCAATGTTTTTTTCAGCTATGGTTGTTCTACAGAATCAAAATTGCGAGTGCGACTTCTTGAAGTCCCCCCCCCCTCCCTCACTTCAGGACGGTTCGACATAGAACAACGGGACTAAAACTATTTTGAATGATATCACTGATACTGATATCTACAACCTTCAAACATCACTGATACTACTCTTCCAAATAGAATACATTGTGAATGCTCGATATATTGCGCGGGGAAGTACATCAACTTGAAAATTTCAAATAGCATAGGGGGTCAAGTGGCACATCGTTGAAAATATAATTCAATTATCTTTCGAACATGCATTCCATTAAATTTTGTCGACTTCATTTTTCACCATAGGCATTTTAAATTTTGTTAACCATGACATTTCAAATGCATATTGTGAAAAGAGTATTGACGAATTCAGAAAAAAACTAAATGGATAAAAAGAGAATGGCGTTATCTTCTCAATAATGTATAATCTGACCCCCATGCTTGAAATTTTAGAGTTAATTTGCCCCTCCGCGCCATCTATCGAGCCATCACAATGTCTTAAGTTCCAGGAAGTGGTATCGGTTATATCATTCAAAACAGTTTCTGTCCCATTGTTCTACGACGAGCCGTTCAAACGTTAACAGGGGAGGGGAAGGGGGGCAAAAAAAAGAGCCGCACTGTATATAAAAATAATATTATAGCAAAAACATTCCAAGGAAAGTTTTTTCAGAAACACTGAAAAAACAGTTAGTTGATAATCATACAAAAAACGTTTCAACTGTCATGCTATTCTGAGAACGTCCAGATTGCGGTTTCAAGAAATCTATAATATTCCAACTACTGAAAATGCACAAAATCATCCTTCCACACATGGTCGGTGCTCTTACTGCTCTAGTAAAGAGAGTAAGAAGACTAGTTTTAGTTGTGTTAAATGCAAAAAATTCATATCTTGAAGAATTTTTCTGCTATCTCTAGGGAATATGCTGGAATTAAAAGCCAATTTGTATAATTTTTTCAGTTTATAAAAGTGTATTTGCAATTATTTTTCATTGACAATATTTTCTGATGTTTTGATCATGACATCATCATTTTCGGTACCAAAGAAACTGTTTCAATTTTCATTTATTCATATTTTCAGAATTTCATGTTTTTTTTCACTCCATTTTGTTTGTTATTGGATAATTTTATCAAAAAATATGTTACAAATGTAATTTCTCCAATTGTCTTTTCAAATACCTCACCCATTATGATAATATTTCAATAAAGAGTTTTTCAATTATTAATTATTTTTTTTTAGTATGTCTAAGAGACAAATATCTGCTTCCTTTTTCAAATTAATCATATAGCTATGGACCGTTGACCTATACATAATATCTGACTTTTCAACATATATAAAAAATGTAGGATTTCAAAATAGGTGTGAATTAACTTGTTGGCCTTCCGCTTACACTTCATAGTCCATTGAAACAGAATATTTCTTCCATTAAATAATCACGCAGAAGTGAGAAAATGAATAATTGAAATTTTGGAGAATGGCCAATGCTGAACCACGACGACATGACCCCAATTGATGAACGGTCGAGGATCAGTAATGCCCCATTACTAATCTTTGGCCAAAGAACTCATCTGGTTGGTCAGAATCAATGACCATTACCGTGTGGGGTACACTTGCAGTATCGTTGTTTTCCCTTTGAATATTTTGATTTGTTGCTGATTCTGAAATTGTGTCATTTGACATAATTTGAACTGGTTTGATAGCAACATATTCAATTGTTACATCCACAGACTCTTTCTACTGTTGAGTATCAAAAGGCATTGAATATTTTGAAATAAATAGCTTCCAACAATAATTATAATCCTAGCATCATCAACACTTTGATTAAAGTAATTCAAAACAAAAATGAATGAAACTTATCTTATCCAAATTTAAATTCAATCGACAAATTTGTTTCAATTCCTTTTCCAAACGACAACATTTCTAACAAAGTAGCTAGTTGCATTAAGAGTAACCCTGACAATATTAAAATTTCTTTCAAAACAATAATAGCTTGGTCAATACAAAAGAAAAAATTGACAAACTTCCCAGAAGTGGCACACATAATTAAATAATACTCCAGTTTCAATTCTAGCCTCTTCCATTTACAAACTTATAAAAGAGTTAATAACATCAAACACACATTTTTGGTAAGTTATTCTTTAGATTTGATCAATAAACTTACGAATTTAGATCTACCCCAAAATTGTTTAATGATTTCCTTTGATGTTAGCAATCTCATCACCTCTGTTCCAAAGATAGAAACTTTACCAGTAGTCAACGAGGCTCTAAGTTTTGCAAAAGTTGGTGAATTTCACTACTTTCATAGTGACTATTTTGAATTTTTGATTTTCACAAGATTTTTTTATATTTGATGCAAAAAACTATCAGCAACCCGAAGGTCTAACTATGGGTAGTCGTTTATCCCCTTTTTTAGCAGATATTTCCATGAACAATTTAGAAAACAAATTCATTGTAACGTATATTAATCCTGAAATCCTACACTGGTACAGATATATTGATGACTGTCTAGTGTTTGTGAATGGTGGCATTGAGACTGCTCAATATTTATTAACTAAAATTATTCAAATACACCCTAACATAAAATTCACCTCAGAAATAGAATCAAACAATAAATTCAATTTTTTTGATCTTACAATACATAAAACTATTCACTTTGTAGATTTCAATATCTACAGAAAACCCACTCAAACTGATCATGTGATACCTAGTTTTTCGAATCATCCCCATAAGCACAAAGTGGCGGCCTCCAATTGTTACATCCACATACTCTCAAGGCCCGATATTTTAATGTCAGTTTGAACTCTTGAGTGACGTTATCGAGTTTAAATCTTCGACCCTACCCCAGGTATGGTTTGAAGGAAATGAAACGAAACGAAACACTATGAGGCTAAGTGACGATGACATTTATATACATGGAAAATAAAAATCTTATGTGTTTTTAAAAAACGACTTTTTCACCACCTTTGGTTGAAACTTGGAGATAAACTGGTTCGACGTTTTCGGAGTTCAAACTGATATCATAATATCGGGCCTAAATGTTCCTCTTTCTACTGTCGAGTATCAAAAGGAATTGAATATTTTGAAACAAATAGCTCACAACAATTATTATAATCCTAGCATTATCAACACTTTGATTCAGAAAATTAAAGAAAAAATGAACACAACTTATCTTATCCAAATTTGAATCAAATCGACAAATTTGTTTCAATTCCCCTTTCAAACGACAACATTTCTAACGAAGTAGCTAGTTGCATTGAAAGTAACCTTGACAATATGAAAATTTCTTTCAAAACAATAATAGCTTGAAAAGAAGGAAAGAAAAAATTGACAAACTTTCCAAAAGTGGCATATATGAGTTAAATTGTGCGATGCAGCCTACATTGGTGGAACTTGTAGACTTTTGAAAATTCGTATTATGGAACATTTTAACAGTAATAAAGTTTCTGCCTTCGGTCATCACTTAAGATTTAACAATCATAATTTCAGTTCAAATGGAAATTCACAAATATTACATGAAGTCAGTGCCAAAAATTATATAAGATTAGATTTTCTTGAAGACTTACACATTAGTAAGGAACTACTTCAACAATAACCTTCGTCTCAACACGCAAGTCAATTTGAATAGATCCAATAGTCCACTTCATAGACGTCCAAATCAAAATAATATTGAACTCTCTCAGCCTTTTCACTCTAATTCACATTTTAATTTTCTTGTTAATCATGCTAATAATCTTTAATTTCCATTCTCTATGATGATTTCACTTGTATCTTTTTGCAGTTTTCCAGCCTATTTTTCAGACACAAGTCATGTTCTGGATTTTCACCTTTTAGACTTTGTTTTACTTCAGCTGTGGGAGTTGTGAAGTTGGGTCCCCCAGTTGCGGTTCAACCGAGCCATGGTGGACAAGGATTCTTATTTGTATCAAAGAAAATTTTAAATTCATTGTCCATGGACACTACCAGAATTATTCGATTGTTTGTTTTTGATCAGGACAGGTCTAATTATACTTCTTCCTTAAACATATATTTAATTTCGATAACTTGAATGTGAGAATTCAGGAGTCTTGTCTGGTCTTCGTTGGAATATTGGATTATATATCCGACAGATGATAGTCATCATTAGATTGATCATCTTCTTATGTATATTTCGTATGACAGAGATATTCCTTTCATGATTCTGATATTTCCATGGTTCTGTGTTCCATGTTAATCTACTTCATCATTCACTTGTCAATCTTGTCAATTGGGTCCAGCTATCACACCTCAATAATGGCTTATAAAAGATATCAAAATGTAATCTCAATTCTCATCCTGGCCTAGGATAGTTTTTTAATATGTTTGTCACGTAAACTCATGCAACACTCATCGATCATTAGATATTTTATGGTCTCGTTAGCTTCATGTACACCTGACGAGTGACCCCACATTCAAAATATTTCAATTTTCTTTCTCAAAAAAAAAATCAGTCACTTGTTTTCTATCAATATTATTCACTTTCAGGTACGAACTGATGATGACCCAAGGGTCGGAAGCGCTTTGCTACGATGTTAATAAATTATTTTATGCACGAAATACAATCTTCTTTCATCGATTTATTGTAGAATATGCCAAATGATATCAGAACAATAGTATTGCGAAAATAAGTACAGTGACCTCCTGCGTGTTTATCATAAGCCAGACGGTGTAATGATCGGAGATGTCCGATGAGGAACATGGCATCAACTGGATGTTTCCACAAACTGCTCGAAGATACTGGAAACCAAGAACGAGAATATATTAGGTCGGGTGTCATCCATTCTAGAAGTATTTATTCAAGATGAATATTGATTTAGTGCACTTGAGATACATTTCAGTCGTGAACTGTGATCGAGTATTTTATTGTCAAAGTGCACAATCGTGTTGTTTTCGAAGTGTTATAAACGGACATTAATTTATTCGAGTATTTCCAATTTAAAACGGACACAGTTTCGTATCATCTAATGTCAGAAATGAAGATTTTCAGTAACTGTTCGAGAACTATTGATGGTGAATATAAGGAAAACACCCCTTGACGAGATTAAAATGATTCAGCAAGCAGTTGGCCAATCGAGAGGAACGTGATCAGAGGGAGGAGAAACATCAACAAACGGAGGAGAAACTTTCAAAGAAGGAGGAAGAACGTCGAAACAGAGAAAAGCAAAAGGAGAAGGAACAGAGCCAACCCAGGAATGGAAGCAATAGAAATATTTTTTTCGAAGACAAATCGAAGGACTGGAGATAAATGTTAATTAAATTGGGGCAAAAATCGACAAAGTCTGGAAAACGAAGGAAGGAAGGGAAAGTCAGATGAAAAATGAGTCCAAGGCAGTCCGAGAAGTGTAAAAAAAAGTGTAGGCGGTACTAGAAGAATTGAAAAAACCATTCAACACTGAAGATCCAAGACCACGTGACAGGGTTGCTACATCGCACAATTCTGTGGAACCACCAACATTCGATGAATGGTCAGCATTGTCTCTATATCTTCAAAAATTTGAAGCTGCGCCAACTGCCAGTAGATGGGGCAATGAAAAAAAAACTTGGAGTGGACCAGCTCTGAAAATATTACAGACCATCCCAGAAGACCAGAATCGCAAACATAAAGACCTGATTGTGGTTTCGAAATTGATGTACGGCAACCAACATCGAGAATCGGGCACAATTGAAAACACAATCTCAGAATTGGGGTGGAAGTCTGCAGAAATTTGAAACAGACGTGCGGAGACTTATCCAGCATGAGATCAACACACAGTGAAGCTCTAGTTTATTCTCCGGAAGTAAAAGCGGCCCCAACACCTCGAAACCAGAAGCGAAGATTCATGTCAGGAAAATTGATTGGGCGGCAGCATAACACAGATGCTCAGGATGTTAGACGAACTGAAATTCTGGAATAACAGCGCTAATTGCCAATCAAGAAAAAACTGCTTCTGATGTGGTAGGGCGGACATTTCGAGAAAAGATTGCGGGGTGATCGTAATCACCTGCCAGAACACCCCCATGATATCACTCACCTGTGAGGACACGCTCATCCAGAGAGTCTTCGTATAGGTATCATGGAAAATGTATACAAACAATATATCGAGGCGCATGCTGGCTAGCGATACCGAAGCCTCCAGTGTTATCCACGTCATCAGAGTCAAAAAAACCACTGATAGTTTGACCATCAGAGGGATTGGTTAACCAAAGAGATGTTATATGCACAATAGACACTGATGCATCAGATTCCCAGATCCGCACTGGTATTCTAGAACCAGACAGCGTGAGACCACTTACATCCAATTGCGTCCTACGAAGGTCAACCAGAGAGAACGCACTGATATGAGTTGGAAGCTGGATATCATATTGACTTCCAAAGATTGAGAGATATGGAAAGTTTTTTTTGTGGCAGACACAGAAGACCAGGTCACACTTGGGATGGATCTGATAGGTGACTATGAATTATCTTTCTATGGTAAGCAGAAAACCATGGAAGTTGAAGGCGATTAATGTATTTCAACACACCATCTGAAATCTAGCATTCTCCAGAATTGCATAAAGCCAGGAGTATGAGGATACCTGGTTCATCTGAGATCGTTGAGGCTTAACTAGGAGGAGACCATGTGCGCTGCGGTGAATTAGCCATGTGGTGAACTTCCCAGCAAATTATTATTTCCGCAAGCTTCAATTGGGACAAGACACGACAATGCAATTACTGATGGAATGACAGTCTGGATGTTGAAAGACATCAAAGGAGTATGCGAGCCTATTGAGGAAGAAGCAGACTGAAGAACAAATGGATATCAGGATGGAGGAGGCACAGCTGATGTCATACCGGGAATCATCCAACGTATTTGAGTCCTAAAGACCACCAATAGGATAAACCCACATATTCCAGCACAGAATCAAAACCAGTCGAACCCATGAAGTTCAACAACCACTAAGGAGTATATCATTTGCCAAACAACAAAGGATGGAAAAGCATTCACTACTGGTAGAGACCTGTATCAGTTATTCGTTATGCCTCCTGGTTTCTGTAATGCGCGACGACCCTCCTAATATTGATTGACTCACTCATTGTATCTGGATGATGTCATGGTTTTGGGAAGAAGATTTCAGGAATAGCTGGCCACTTTGCCTAAGAATTTTGAACGTTTGAGGGGTGCCAACCATAGGTTGAATTTCCAGAAGTGGTCTCTATTCCAAAAGCGAGTGGATTTTGTCTGCCACATAGTCTTGGTAGGAAGAAATCAGACAAACGAATCCAAAATACAAGCTGTTCGAGAGTGGCCGACACCGAAAAACAAACACGATATGTGGAGAGATTTGCAGAAATCCAAACTCCATTATATAATTTGACAAGATATCGGGTCAACTTCCACTGGTCTATCGAGAGTTATAAAAAAAACCTGTTCATACTTCACACATATGTGAGCAAAACTGGACTTGGAGTTGTGTTGTCACAGGTGCAAGATAGTCATCAAATACTATGACAGGGTGATATCCAAGCCTGAAAGGAATTAGTGTGTCACATGGAAGGAACTTCTAGCAATAGCCTGGACAGAAGTTCACTTCTATAAATACCTATATGGAAAGGAGTTGATCCGGGAAATCAAATATTTAGATGGATAGTGATAGTAATAGTGTCACCTCAGAATTGAACATCGCCCAGAACGTCTGAATAGTTATGCGACTGCTTTTTCTAGAAGACCGTGTGCATTATCATCGTATTGAATGCCATGAAGGAATCCACACATAAAACTGAACCAGGAAATCGATCTGAACATTGGGGACTCTCTACATTGGAAAAGGGAAAAACCAGCAGATCCATCTGAATAAATATTTCTGCGAAGTAATGTGAGCACAATGCAATTCCCTCGTTGTGGAGAAGGGACTACTCGAACAGGTGTAGGAGTCAGCTGATGGAAGGAGAAGGTTGCCAATGTCCCAATGGCTCTCACCCAGGAAGAGCATAAGTGAAGTCTAGAGATGAGTTCATGAAGGAAAATCAGGGGGACATTTGGGAGTCAATTAGACTTTGGAAAAAAAAGGCAATGGCTGTAGTACGTTCTTTGTAAAGACGATTAAGGAGGCAAAAATGTCCTGAGTGTGGCTCTACTGAAGGTCTCAGAATGAGGGTCAGCCGACTGAGAGGTCTGGAAAAAAAAAATCCGTATTTTTGACGAACGAATTATCTTTGCCCCATTTTTTCCCCTCTTGGAATATGATACTAATTGATTCTTTATATGAAACATATTACAATACTTCTGCAAAATCTCAAGTTATTTCTCCATTCGTACCTTTCGTGACTGGGGTCAGAAAAATCATCATAGCTGAGTCACCCCTTTTTCAGTCCGCCTCATCATTTTCATTCTACGACTTATCATCAAACAGGAAAATCAACAAGTTAGGATGAGGTTTCAGATCTATATGAATAAAATGAGAATTCGTATGTGTGATTTCTTTTCCTAGTAATGCTTTGCAATTTTCCAATTGTGATTATACATATGAAGATTCAGAGAAAATATTTTACCTGTTTGAGTAGTTATTAAATTATTTTCCACCCATCAGAAGAAAAAAAAAGAAAAAAATACATTTTATCTCTCATTCATACTCTGAATTTCCTGCTTTGTAATGCTTCTGCTGGGAAAGCGTTTTTATGAGAGTGTATCTATCTTCCAGATACTGATGAGTGAACTGCATAGTTTCTACACAGGAAAAATCTAAATCAATATGATGGGTTCTAGCGTTTTGCGGCAGGGTTTTATTGAAATTATTTTTTCAGACGGTGTCTCATTCAGTGATGAAAATTCAGACCCCATTTTATACTGAAAAAAACATCATTAGAAATTCAGTTCTTCAAGTTTTAGATATACCTACAGTGAGTCAGTCGGTTAATCAGTCAATCAGTTGAGTTAGTATGTAAATCTGTCAGTCAACGGTATTTTGCTTTTATTCTTGATTCATCTGTGGTTTATATAAAATTGAATACAAGGATTTAGGCGAGGCTTGATTTGAAACGATTAAGTTATTTGAAAAAAAATTATCTCACTGTATTGAACTAGAATGATAATTGTCAACCAAGAATCTACTACGGAACATCTGAAAGTTTTTCACAAATTTCATAGTATCGCCCATAGATTTTTCAGCTATTTATGATTATCAATTGAAGAAATGATGGATATAACTAACAATTATTCAGTTCTTCTTGGAATTCTTTATCGTATAAACATTGTCATGTTTTTATCCATCAGTTAAACATTCCACCAGCTTCGATACTATACCTGATGTTCATATTTTGAGATTTTCCCAATGAAACCACAGGATATGAGTGGTGAGGCATTCATCCAGGGGCAGATTTTTTAATTTTTTTTTGGTCAATTATTTTTCAAACGCTTTTTTTTTCACATCATATTCGCTTCAATATTCATGATTCGCTCTCCTGTGACATGAACGAAACACCATTGTTTCTATCAGTCTCTATCAAATTCCATTTTCGAATGAAAATAAGTATTTGAAATTCTTTGAGGAATAGTTAGATTTGACCAAAATTCATAGGTGAAAATATTCAAATAACACTCTTTCACTCATTGATATTATGAAGTTTGCTGAAATGAATTGAAAAATCGAGGTTCGTAAAATGGGGGTGATGTTCATGGCATAGTATCTGTTCAGTCGTTGAATTCTTTCCAAAGTTTGTTGAACTTGAAGATATTTTTCTGTTCAGTCGGAAGTGGGATGTTTTCCAATAAATAACTATAAACCGAAGAGGCTTTGAGGGGTTTGTTTGAACTTAATGAATTCTGTTATTTTTCCATGTGGTTGTTTGTTTCTTGAGACGATTTGTTGTTCTCATTTCAATTTTCATAATCCAATCACTTCCTCTGGAATAATTAGAATGACAGAAATGAATATTGATTCAATTAAAATATTTTGGAGTCATATCTCCCATTTGCTCTCTATGATTCTCCCCCAATGTATTTGAGTACTAGGTGGCACCATAGTGTTACAAACGAAAAAATATCGGGACATTAGATATTCCATGTGAAGAAAACTATGTTTTGCCCATGAGAATATTCTTTCGAATCTATTTGAAAATGATTTCAATATGCGACAAAAATCACACGAGAACAGTTGTGCATAAATCAATCAGCATACCACACTTTTGTTTCAGACTATCGGACATGTGAGCGGCTGTCATATCAATCCAGCAGTGACAATGAGTTTCCTCATGACAGGAGATATCAAATTGCTGAAAGCCTTCTTCTTCATTGCAGTCCAGTGCCTAGGAGCTTTGGGTGGATCTGCTCTACTATATGTAAGTGAAATCATGTTCAAATAATGTAAGGGAGTTATTCCAACTAATTTTGCTTTTGGACTATATTCCAAGCCGTGAATGAATCAAATAGAGCTATACAAAATAAAAGGTGCGTTAATAAAAAATCTCTGCATGAATTATTTTCCTCATTTCTTGGCAACGATTGATATAAAACTATAGGTTGTCTCAACTACATAACACAAGAAAACATAAATAACTCAATGAGAGAACCGAATATGCCCCCCACTTTGAAAGGGCTAACTTTCAAATTAAATGAAAATAGAAAACTTAAATTTTCCTATCAATTTGTTCATCATTCGTACATTGAATCACTTAGGCGGCAATGGACATATTTTCGCAAATGTCATTTTGATTTTTTCGGATTCGGTCCGTAGAGTCGCTAGTTTAGTTGGAGGCTGGTTATCTTCTTTTACCAAAACTGGTGCGCCTTCTTTGAGATCGTGATAATGAATTTTCCATTTTGTTCATTCTTGGAGTTTGCCTATGTATTCTCTGCTCCATCGTCTCCACAGATGCTGCGTAACTTGGTTATATGTTTGTGAAAGGATAATCGGTTTGTTGGTATCCCTGTGACATTTCGCTCTGGGATACTCAGCAATGGTCGGCCAACCAAAAATGTGAGGATGTGAGACGGAGTTAATCATCAGGAGAGGAGGATAGAGGAGATATAGGTCTTGAGTTCAATATCGCCCCAATATCTACTAACAAGATGTAAAATTATTCAAATGTTAAAGGTGTTTTCTTTGTGACACCTTTGAGATATTTTCTTACACTTCTGGCCACGGCTTCGCACAGCCCTCCAAAGGGAGGTGAGTATGGTGGATTGAACTTTCAATTAATATTATTCTTTCGCAGATGATCTGTCAATTCTATTTCATTGTTTTCAATGAATTTTCCCAAGTCATTCAGATTATTGTTAGCCGCTACAAAATTAGTGGAATTATCACTATCATGAGAGTTGGTAATCCTCTTCGTGATAAGAATTTTTCCAAGGATGATAGAAATGCATCTTTACTCAAATCTGTAACCAACTTTAAGTGTTCAGCTTCAGTCACAAAACAGATGGAAAGACTAATGTAAGCTTTGAAAATTTTGCAGCCTCGTCCCGAACGACTTTTCATTGAGAAAGGACCTGCGTAATCCACAGCTGTTATTTCGAAGGGGTGTTCAGGAAGAGCTGCCATTATTGGTTAAACTTTAGTGATTTTGAAACGAAAACAAACTTGACATTTTCGAATAAGACTTTTGATCATGGATCTTCTTTTTATGATCCAGTATTCTCCACGTAAAACAGCCAATGTATGCTGTGGCACCGAATGCAATAATTTGTGATGAGTATGTTTCACTAATAAGAGTACAAGATGACTTTTTTTATAAAGTATGACGGGATGTTTTTGTTGAGAATCAAATTGCGCATTATTCAGCCGAACTTCAACTCATATTAATCCAATATTGCCAAGAAACGGATTCAGATTAATCAATTTACTGTCATTATTCAGCTATTTATTCCTTGATAATTTATCAATCTCCTTTCCATAGAACTCACTATGTGATATTTTCAAAAAATTATTCAGAATATTTTTTGTCTCGTTTACTGAAAGGGCTCCTATTTCTTTTTTCTCAGACACACACCGACAATTATTACAGAATCGCGAAATCAATGCCATAATATGCGTAAGCCTAACAAAAATTGAATAGTAAGCAATGAATTTTTTTTCACTTTCGGTTTCAATGAACACTTGTCTCTTTCCCTTCTCCGTCTCTGATTTTTCCTCTGTGAACCATTTTTCTGACCAAAGTATTTCATCCCGAAATAACGAAGCTGGCCAATACCACTTGAAATTATATTCTTTGAGCGAGTTGGGTTTGACCCCCCTTGAAACAAGATCAACTGGAGTTTGTTGTGACGGTATAACGCCAAATGTCTGATTCTGTCAAGGTTTGAATTTCAGCATCCCTATTGCTGACGAAAGTTTTTAATTTATTCGGTTCCGTTTTCAGCGACCCCAAAACAATAGAGGAGTCAGTCCAAAAAAACACTGATTGAAATGCAATCGCATTGAACCCTCAACTTTTTGTGCTGATAACTCGAGACGAAAAAGTGTAATTATTTTCGAATGGGCAATTTTTTCACACAACAGCCTTGATATCATCCGACCATTTGTATCAATGGACCGAACATGAATACACGCACCATAATCTTTTTCTGAGGCATCGGATAACCCATGCATACGCACGGGATTATCACACAACACCGGCCTATCAATTGAAATATCATTCAACATAGGTTATTCATTTCGGTATTCACGCCAAATTGGATAAATTGCTTCTCAGAAGTCCCCTCCCCCCTCTTATTTTTGGAACGATTATACATAAACAAGTGAAATTTGGAAACTGAATATCAAAGGTTGTAAACTTCCCTACTAGTGACGATAGATGACGAAATCGTCAAAGATGACGTCACAAGGCCATTGTGACCAATAATTTCAGATGGAACCCAATTCTCTTTCAAAAGCTATCAAAAAAACCTATTCAATGATACTAATTTTGTTTGTGTTTATGGCAGTTTTAATGGCTCATTAGTAAACATTAAAATTTAAATTCAATTCAGTATGATATTAATTACAGATTTAAGGATCAGTATCTACTCATAGAAATTGCTCGAAGTGACCTCCATTTACTTCCTGACAGTGAAATATCCTATTTTCAAACTCTTCTCGTACTTTTGCAAATGTGTCTGCGGAAACAGCCTCACATTCTACAACAATACGTTGTTTTAGAACGTCAGTATTGTCAGGTTCAGTGGCGTAAACCTCCGATTCAAGGTACCCCAACAGAAAAAATCCAAAGGTGTGAGGTCCGGTGATCGAGCTGGCCATTCCGTTGAACCTCGTCGTCCAATCCATCTACCACGATACTCCTCATTCAAATACCGTCTTACTGCAACATGATAGTGTGGAGGAGCACCATCCTGTTGGAATGTAACTTCCAAATTGCCGAATTCATCTGGATTATCTTCCAAAATTTCAAGGATTAACGGTTCTATTGCGTTTTGCAACAGCTCCAGATAAACCTCACCAGTTAAATTAGTATTCGGAAGAAGAGGCCCAACGGTGTGGTTTCCCAGGATACCTGCCTAAACATTCACCTTCTGGAGAAATTGGGTATGTGTTTCACGAAACAGGTGAGGATTTGCGTCACTCCAATACCTCACATTCTGTGTATTTACATTTCCATTCAGATAGAAAGTACTTTCGTCACTAAAACAAATTGTTTTGACATAGTCTGGCTGTTGGTTAGTTTTAGTTTCCATATTTTCACAAAATTCTAGTCTTCGGTCTGGGTCGTCGTCTGAGAGTTGATGAACCATTTTTGATTTGTATGAATGAAATTTGTTTTTTTTTCAACACCTCGTGTACTGTACTTCGGATGACTTCACAGGTAGATGCAACGTGAGTTCTTGAAGAAGTAGGATTAAATATTACTTCTGCCAGTATATCAATTTTTTTCTCATCAGAAATTTGTGGTCTGCCAGATCGTTTCGCATCATTGATACTACCCGTTGTTTCAAACTTACGGAGGAGCTCCCTTGGATGAGTCTTCGAAACGGGGCGATCGGGAAACCTCTCATTGAAAATGCGTTCTGCTGCATGAATGGTTTGTCCAGTTTCACCAAGAATTAGGATCGCTGCTACTTTATCACCTGAAGCACGTACCATTTCGCTTCTTGGAGCACTTGAACGTTCAGCTCAGTACAGTTTAACAAATTATTATAATGTACAGAAATATTAAAAGTACCTAAAGCTGCTAAAACAGTTAAACGTTCGATCAACAATACACAAATTATTAAATGTACAAAAACTTGGACAATAACAAAAACGTCGAATTAGGGAGACCAACAAAAACGTCAGCTTATTTGACAACTATCCAGAGGCGGAGCTTGAATTTGGAATTTGAGTATTAACTGATTCAATTCATCACAGCTTTGCGTTTTTCAAAAGCGAGTTGCCAAAACTGCCATAAACACAAACAAAAATAGTATCATTGAATAGGTTTTTTCGATACCTTTCAAGAGAGGTGCCGCTTGCCGTAGGGTTCCATGTAAAATTATTGGTCACAATGACCCTGTGACGTCATCTTTGATGATTTCGTCATCTATCATCACTAGTAGGGAAGTTTACAACCTTCAATATTCAGTTTCCAAATTTCACTTGTTTATGACTAATCGTTCCAAAAATAAAAGGGGGGGGGGGCTTTTGAGAAGCACTGTATACTTCTGTGGGAACTGTCTCATCTCAATCTACTTCCTCGAGCCATAATTTTTGCAAAACTAATTTGGCAAGTATAACACAAGGTGATGATGTACCTAACGTGTGAAAGGTTTGTGCAATATTGGATACTATTATCCTTTTTGAAATCCGAGATTCATGTAATTTTCCTGAAATTTGGTATCTCAGTTCGTCTCTACGAGGATTCCATGTGGTACCTAACGTTTTTGATTTTCGTTCCCACTGAAATCGACAATTTACGATTCTATATCTGCATTCTCGACATATTTCAACACTATCTTATCATTTGATTAAAATGTCCTCAAATAAAAGCACCCTTGCTTCAGTACATTTGAAACCATCAAGCATATTTGCGATGCATCCCAATGAAATGGGCACCACTAAATGAATCGTCCACGAAGAAATCCTCTTTTATGATTTTTGAACTGATCGGATTCAATTCAATTCAATTCAATTCAATACTTTATTTTCCTGAGACTTTTTACAAGCATGGAAATCGTCAAATACACAAGTAAAAATAAGAGTTAAAAATCAAGTGATAAAATATGGAATATACATGTGAGAAAAAAGATATTGAATGTACATAAAAATAATTCAATAGTAGTGGTAGGAGATAATGATATAAAACAATTAAAAAAATAAATATATATATATATACACATATATATATATATATATATATACATATATATACATATATATACATACACATATATACACACCTATACAGGTATCAGCTACACTATGGCAACCCAAGCATATTCCGAACTTGTGGCACATTTGATAATATACTAGGTGAAGGTAGTGCTCTTTCTGAGAAATATTCAGCTATTTTTATTTTTGAAGTACACCCCGTTTAACAAGATAAATTGATATTTCACACTACGGCTACCTGAGCCACAATGTTGTGTGTACAAGTAATGTGTAAAGAGTTGTCATAGTGCAAAATTAGTAGCCATAGTGTTGCAAGTTCGTGAGGTGTGTGAGAGCGGTGTTGCCACATTTTATTTACATTTCACCACGCCCACTTACTTACGTACACACGACTCTGTGGCTACTACAAATTTATTATGGTTCTGCGCAGTGAGCAGTCATATCGTAAGTCGGAACATAAGCGAAAATTTCTTCTCGTTGATACCAAAGTTCATTATTGCGGCTGAATATCAGAAATTGGATGTTGACAATTGAATTTTGAATAATCTGAGTTGAATGTTAAAGGATGAAACAAAATTTAATTAAATTAATATGGAAAATTTTGAAAATTGAATACTGAAAGTCATCTGTCTAAAATTGAAGGTTGTAGGTGTAATTTGAAAGTTGATGGTTGGAAATCAAATGATGAAATTCGAATGTTAAAAATATAATCTTGAAAATTGAATGTGGCAAGTTGAGAATTGAGTTAATTGAAGTTGAGGTGTTATTTTGAATGAAGTTGAATGTTCAGAATGTTGAAATTTTGAATGAAGTTGAATGTTCAGAATGTTGAAATTTTGAGTTGAATAATGAATGTATGAAAAAATAAATTTTGTATAAAAGTCGAATTATGCTTCGAAATGAAAAATTTCGTGGAATCAAATGATGAATGAGCCCTGATTCCAAAACTGATTGTAAATTTCACATAAAAATCGGGGTAAAAAAGGAAAAATGTCGTTAGAAATAGCAGTTTGAGAAAGTTTTCGAAAGAAAAAAACATCTACTTACTTATATTGGGATTAAAATTTGAATTATTGAATAAAAGCGAATTTCATGGAAAATGCTAGGTGGAATGTCAAATAAAAGCTTATTTGAATATATCGAATTACTCCTTAAATTCGATTTTTAGGAATAATGTAGCTCTACTAACTTACGAAATTTCGATTCAATCAGTTTTCTCTTATTAGAAGTCTCAAATCGTTAACACTGAGTGTTGAATGTTATAAGTTGAAATTCAAAATTTAAATTTCGAAAAACGAATATACAATGAAGACATTTTGAAAACGGTACATTTTGTGAAAAAAAAATACTCTGAAATAAAAGATTGTATGTAAACATCAGGATACTATCAGAGATTGATTGGAAAAAAATACGACACCTAATCTCGTGTAAGAGATTTAAGTTCATTTATAATTATGGTAAGTTTGGTGATCCACGGAATATTCTTCAATGGTTTGTTGGGATAAGAATCAATGTTATTGAAGAAAACTATTGCTTTCTCGCCAAAGTTACGAACTTTAATGAATTCGTCATCAGGGCTCTGTAAAACTCATTGTTACAGAGCTCTGTTGATGAATTTATTATAGTTCGAAACGTTGGCGAGAAACCAATAAGTTTTCTTCAATAACATTGATCCTAATCCCAACCAATCCGTTTGAAGTTAATTTATAATGATAAGGTGGAAATGGACTTTGGAAATAAAGAGAAACAAAGAGTTCCTTGCGAATGAGGTGTTTAATGAAATGAGTTTTTTCGAGCAAAACTCCAAATTACGAATGAAATTTCGAAAATTATAGAAAAAAAAACGAATTTCGTGGGATGTCAAATGAAAGCAAGTATATTAAAAGTAAATTAATTTGCTGTAAATCCCCAAATGAATCAACTGAGGCTCAAATTCCCAGTTCAACTTCGATACATGACACAATCACATTTATTGGTATAAAGATGTACAGTAAACTTTCTCTGGGTGTTGGAGAAGTAACAGCACTTAGTTTATTTAGAAGAAAAAAGTGATGAAGCCTACTATGATCTTGAAGAATATTTGGATGGCACACTGAATATCACTATTAATTGAGTATACAATTCTTTATTGATTTTTATATTATTCACTCACTACATAAGACTTGCTTAACTTCTTGAAAAATCCATTCATCATATCTAAGTGATACAATTTTGAATTATAAATCATATTTTTATCATTTTTATTAAATTGATGTACCCCATTATCATTTAACGATAAGTTTCTTGTAGAACTGCATGACAATTCATAATACGCCCGACGTATCTTAAAAATGTCAATTGGAGATCATTTTGGAGTTGTTTTGTTCTATCACGGAAATTTTCAGGGCCTTACTGAATTACCTATGAAATGATTCCATTATAACATTTTTTATCTCTGGTTGATTTCCGGAAATAAATGATTTGTTACACTCCAGTATCCATTATTGAAAAGTTTTTTCAATTTCGATGAATCGATTAAATCAGAAGATATCGAAAAACGTGCGTGAAAAACAATAACCAGAATTTCAGAGATGCTTCACTTAGAAATGGTTCAAAATAGTTTTACTTGTACCTTTTGAATCTAATTGGAGACAGCACCGTAGGCGACTATATAAATCTGTGAAATGTAAATTGCTTGGAAAAATTGCTCATGATATATGGTGCACACTGCATTACGACAACTCTTTCCTTACCTAACACGTGCATAGGAGAATCCGCGAAAAGTATCCCATTGTCATCTGCAGAAGAAAGTTCCGCCTTCTCCTGCACTTGCTCCGACATTACGGGAACTGGCAACAAGAAATTTGTTATAACCACCAGAAAAAAAGCAATAAGAATTCCTAGCTGACCAAAATGCCCGAAAATTATTTACGATTAACGGATGTGACAACTTCAAAAATGGATCCCCAAATGAATGCTACGCTAGCGCCAGTGATATACGGTTGAACTAAAAACTTCTTGAAGGGGTAGGAATGGGACCTAGTGACCTCCGAACAAATTTTTGATATTATTATCCCTGAACGCTCTAGAACCTATACGTTTTCACCTCTGAAATCGGAGTTGTTTCCGTTTTTGAAATGAGCACTTAGGAAGGATTTTTGCAAATTTAACTCCTAAGGTGGATGAGAGTTTGTAGAAAATCCGTCAATTTTGAATGATTATATGTGACAAACTGACAATTCTCGAAGCTAAATGGAATCACATAAAGAGAACCAGGAAAAATAAAAATTCTCGCGGGCACCAGCTAGTATATATATATATATATATATATATATATATATATATATATATATATATATATATATATATATATATACAAAACTAGGGATATTGGGGTTAGCAGCAATGAAAAAGTAAACTCTTCAAGGTTTACCCAAGCTTTCGGAAATGTTTATTTCCATCATTAGGGAAGAACTTTGTTGAGGTTGATTTCAATGATGTTAAACATATCTAACATAGTGATGCAAAAGAAAAAAAACGTAGACCAAGGAATAGAACGAAGTATAAAGGTACAACAACCGCAGTAGCGTTGTTTGAAATTATATAAATATAAAGGTGTACTCTATGTGGTGTGACAAGTGGAATTGACAGGTTAGGAATAAAACTGACTTGGTAGTGTTCTTGATGTCAGTTTCAGAAAAATAGCAAACTGTTTTGACCAATTATTGAAAATAAGTCAGAAATTCATCAAAATAATAATTTCCTTTATTCAGGAAGACTTACCTATCCTGCGATAATTAACTCAAATTAGTGTTTCATAGCAAAATATACATAAAAAGTGCAATTATGTGATAATAAAAAAAAAAAATGTAACCCATTTCTGTAGGTTATGCTGATTTTAGTGGAATAGTTAGTCTATATACCAATTTATGAAAGTTTTCCATCGGAGGAGTTCTCAAAATGTTTATTTTTGAAATGCACTGAGTTTTGTAACTTTTATGGTTCTAATGTACCTGTGGTTTCTTGAAATACAAATGTTCAGTGTCAGCCAACTTTGTTCGCTTGTGAATTCGTCCTCGGACTAGTATATGTATGGAATAGAAGGTAAGAATCGTTATATACCTGGTTTTCATCAGCTAATGTTCTTTCTGGTATTTTCTTGTGGTGTAGTGGCAAATAACTGTGTTTGTAGCAAAATATGCTTGATTTTCTAAATACAATTTTGTTGAGTTCCTTCTTCCAAAAATATTTTCTCAATTTCTATGGCTTGATGATTTTTTTCCCTGGATACCGCATATATTTTGTCGTATTCTTGGTTTTCACGCACTTCCTGTTGCACTTTTCCTCATTTTCGTTTATTTGACAGATTGTATTCACTGACAGTTTCTAAATACCTCACATATTCATGGTATACTGAAAATCATTTTTGACGTTTTCTGTTTTTCATATTTTCAATATTCATAATTTTGCATCGAAATCCTTCCTGCATCTCATTGGCTATTGTGTTCAGATCTAATTTCGTATACAGAATGTTCTAACTTAAACATTTTGTTGTCTGCTTGTGCTCAAAAAATATATTAGTAAATTTTGATTTCTATAATTTTTATAAATTATGCCAATTGCTTGTCATGTCGAAAACATGTTTATTTGAAACATATGTATCGACTAATATTATATAAGGTTTGAGAAAAACCGTAGAATCCTCAGAAAAACTGTAAAATAACATAGCATAAATTACTAAATATGAACATTTGTTATTTATGTGCTTTTTCAGTTTATAATTTTCATTTTAACTCTTTGAACATTTAACACGTACTTCTAAACATAACAATATATTTATATATAATTCTAGTCCTCATGTAGACTGCAGAGGGAGTTGGTGTCATAGTTCGGTGTGTACGAACACAAGAATAATCCGAACTTATGGCAACTCTGTATGAGGAGTAATTACTCTTGTCGAGAAGTAGAAGAAGTGGACTGCGTGATACGGTTTTCAATCTTCCATATCTTTGAATTGTGAATGTTACCATAGATCAAGAATATGCACGCACACCAAAGTATTATATATATATATATATAGATATATATATATATATATATATATATATATATATATAAATTTAGATATAACGACTGAAAATTGGTATGAACAGTGGGGAATAACGGGGATCTTCAGTCAGCACAAGTGTTGAATTATTAAAACTTTTAATACGTTACCGAGCTTTCGTTTCAATTTTGAAACTTCTTCAGGGTCAGTAATCTGAGTGGTTGATTGATGAACATTAACTTTTTTTAAAAACGTAAAATATATGTAAACATTTGTCGAAGCTATAATACCATTCCGACAAATGTTTACATATATTTTACCTTTTAAGTTAATGTTTATCAATCAACCACTCAGATTACTGACCCTGAGAAAGTTTCAAAATTGAAACGAAAGCTCGGTCCAACGTATTGAAGAGTTTTTCATAATTCAACACTTGTGCTGACTGAAGATTCCCGTTATTCCCCACTGCTTATATATATATATATATTATATATATATATATATATATTATGCATTCCATTCCTCATGTAGACCGCAATGGAAGCTGGTGTCATAGTTCTGTGTGTACGAACACAAGAATAATCCGAACTTATGGCAACTCTGTATAATGAGTTATTACTCTGGGTGAGAAATGGAATTAAATAATGAGCATTTGCCATAGATCAGTAATATGCACGCACACCGAAATAATTTCTATATTTACATAAAAAATATATATATATATATATATATATATATATATATATATATATATATATATATATATATCACCTCAAAAACGGAAACTGTTAAATGTGTCCAGAGGTCACTAGGACCCATTCCTACCCCTTCAAAAAGTTTTTAGTTCAACCGTATATCACTGGCGTCATCGTCGCATTCATTTAAGGTTTCATATTTTGAATAGAAGAAGTGCATTGATTGCCACCAGAATATTATATAATATATATATATATATATATATATATATATATATATATATATATATATATAATTCTAGTCCTCATGTGGACTGCAAGGGAAGCTGGTGTCATATTCCGTGTGTACAAACACAAAATAATCCGAACTTATGGCAACTCTGGGAAAATCGGTTCTTGTAATAAAAGAAATGATTGCTTGCTACCAAAATATAATATATATATATATATATATATATATAATATATATATATATATATATATATATATATATATATATATATATATATATATATATATATATATATATATATATATATATATATATATATATATATATATATATATATATATATATATATATATATTATGTATAAACAACAATATTCCCAGTTTTAATTTATATCTTTGACTTGTAAATATCAAGCAGTTGCCATAGATCAGGAATATGCACGCACACCGAACTATATATATATATATATATATATAAATGGTCATGGTTCGAGGTCAAAGATCATGGCAACATTGCATTCTAGTTCTCATGTAGACCGCAAGGAAAGCTGATGTAGTTAAATGAAGAAAGTCATAGCTCTGTGTGTACATACACAAGAATAATCCGAACTTATGGCAACTCTGTAAAATGAGTAATAACTCTGGTTGAGGAATGGAATAAAAGAAGTGGATTATGTGATACGGTAATCAATCTCCCAAAGAAGCTATATTTTCGAATTGTAATCAGAAATAGGACAAAATATCGTCAAAATATACGAAAGACACTATGGCACGGAGTGCGAGTTGCCACAATGTTTAGCAGTTGCCACAGTTCAGGAATATGCACGCACACCGACGCCACAGTGTAGCCAATACAAACACATATACACACATACACACATACATATATATATATATATATATATATATATATATATATATATATATATATATATATATATCAGTATACACAGTAAAATAGTAAATAAGCAAACAATCATGATGTCAAGCAGCCAGATCAGTTTGAAAATATTCATCTAGTGAATAAAAGGCATTTTTGAAGAGAATGCTTTTAACGCTATTTTTGAAATTGATGGGATTAGACATTTCCTTAATGAATATTGGAAGTTTATTAAATATTTTTATAGACATAATATGGGGTCCATTTGATACAGATGTTAATTTGTGAACAGGAATTATCAGATTATAATTTTGTCTAAGAGTATAACCAGCGGCAATGCGGATAGTATCCCTTTGCTGAAACTTGTGGTAATGATTCTTAATGTAAGTGACACAATTCAAAATATACATGGATATCACAGTTAGAATTTGTAATTCAGTGAATAACTGCTTACAAGAATCATCATATTTCTTAAAACACATGGTTCTTAATATATTTTTTTGCGAAATCAACAGATCATTCAATCTACTGCAGTTACCGTAGCAGACTAAGCAATAATTTAGACTTGAGTGGACATAGGCATAGTAGTAGCTTAATAAAATATTAATGGGGACAAAATTTCTAAATTCCAAATAACGAAACAATGTTTGGATAATTTATTAGAAAGAGAGTCAATATGATCATTCCAGGATAATTGGGAGTCAATGTTCAACCCTAAGAATTTGACTGATTGTTTCTGTACAATAGATTTAGTATTTGCTCTAACCAATATACTACAATCCATTTCTCTGAGCGAGAAAACAATGGTATTTGTTTTGTTGCTATTTAGTGCGAGGCCGTTTCTGGAGCAGTTATTAAGCATATTTGCAACTGCAGTACCTGCTTGGTCAGATAACCCTTCACATAAAGCAGAACTCAATATGAATGACGTGTCATCAGCAAATTGTACAGTACAATGTTGTTGATTAATATTGGAGATATCGTTAACGAATAAGAGAAAGAGAGTAGGACCCAAGACACTACCTTGGGGAACACCTGTTGAGATGTTACGATTTTCAGAATGATATATTCCCGATTTGAGCCTAACCTTAACAGATTGTGACCTGCCAGTCAGATAAGTCTCAATCCATTTGAGACTTTGGCCGCGAACTCCAATGTCATAAAGTTTATCGAGCAGAAGTTGATGACTGATGGTGTCAAATGCACGTGACAAGTCAAAAAGAATACTGATCGTTTTTTCGCCATTTTCAAATTTGGATAAAACCTGATTTACCAGAGAAAGAGTAGCATCTTGGGTTCATGAACCAGCTTGGAAACCATATTTGCTCTTAGAGAGCAAGTTATACTTTTTACAGAAGGATACAAGTCTGTTTAGATAGGATTTTTCGAAATTTTTTGAAAATGAAGATAGCAATGCAATACCTCTGTAGTTGGAGATTAAGTGCTTATAATTTTTCTTGTGAACAGGAACCACAATAGCGTGTTTGAGACACGAGGGAAATGAACCCTCAAGGAATGACAAATTAAGTAAGTATGTAAGTGGTTCGATAATTAGTTCAGCAACAGTCAACAAGACTCTACCAGGCAATTCATCTATGCCACTAGAGTTCTTAGACGATATAGATTAGATGATATCAAAAAGTTCAGTTTCGTCAAAAGCATGAAGAAAAATAAGTTTATTTTTATATCATGATGATCTTCACCAGCAGGCTCAGTATCATTGATAGAAGATTTTACAGAGTCAACAAAAAAATCATTAAAGACTTGAGGAATTTCAGGGCCACCGTGAACCCGAGTTCCATCATCAGTTTCAAAATAGTTCGGTAAACAATTGCCCGCATTATTGGATGACGTATTCTGTTTAATTATATTCCAGGCAACTTTAGATTTGTTATCAGCTTCAAGAAATTGGTTGCTGAAATACTCTTTTTTTGAATGGTCAATTTTTTTTCTATGATTCCTCAACAGGATTTTATATTGCTCATTAATGACTTTATCAGATTGAATTCTGTTCATATTGAAAACATCACGAAGAAATATACCATCATTGATGATTTCATTGGTGATCCAGGGTTTACCTTTTTGGAAGTTGGGTGTTATTGATTTTACGTAGAACAGGCGGAAACGCTTTGTCGAATAGATCGAGGAATAAGGAGTAGAATTTGGAAAATTTTGTGTCGAACTCAATTTGTTTAGATATACAAAGTCCCAAGATTCACATGACAGTGAAGTTTTGAAATGATGAATGTTTAGGTCACTGAACGTTTGCTTGAGAGTGTAATGGGGCTCATCAATAGTGCAAGATTTAACTGAAGGTTTAATAATTTGGAGTGCATGGTCGGAAAAATCTGGATGAATGACAACAGAGGGAATTTGGCAAGGGGTGGACGAGAAAATATTATCGACTGTAGACCTACTGTTCCCCTGTATTCTCGTATAATCAAAAATACATTGATTTAATCCATATGAAGCTAGTAGATTGCGAAGGTACTTTGCGTTTCTGTCATTGGAATTGACGTGAAAATTGAAATTGAAGTCACCACAGATAAATGCCATAGATTGATATTGCTTTCCAAGAAATAAATCTAAAAATGCATCCATTTTAGAAAGGAACATTTTACTGTCAGTAGAGGGAGGTCTATAATGACAGCTGATGAGAAATTTAGAATTGTAAGCAGTTATTTCAGTAGCAGCATATTCAAAAATATCTTGGACTTTATCAATATTTAAGCGAGATATTTTGAAGTTGTGATAAGATTTGACGAATATGGCAACTCCACCACCATGTTTGTCATTTCTACAAAAATAATCAGTGAGGGTATAAGAATAGCGATTAACTGAATTGATTCCATGATCACTGCACCAGGTCTCTGTTAAACATACTACGTCAGGATAATCGAGTGATTGCAATAAGAAGTCGAGTTTGTCAATTTTTTGTCTCATACTATGAATGTTTAGATGAAATATCACAAGATCTGTTGAGTTAGGACAGTGATCATGAGACATATGAGATATATCATATTCAGAGTTTTCACGGAAAAAACATAAATTCCTTAATTAACACATTTTCAGGCCATAGGTCACTCTTCAGGATCAGCTGCTTCAGGGACTTCGAGACACCAAGTTTGAATGAACTGTTTTTACCCTTGGTATTCAACCTGAAGCACTTGATATCCTGATTAGGGAAGGACTCGTTGAGGAAGGACCGCATTACTTCATTATCAATAATACCTTTGATTTTAACCACGTACAACCATTCCAAATCATTGTCACTGGTGACGCCCTGTATTTTTTGATTTGCTCTTTTGCTTGAGCCAGTGAGTAGTATTTTGTTATTGTTCACTGGTCTATCAACAGCTGATGGGGGATTCCGGTCATTGCCATTTACCTTTTTTGTGCCATTTGTTTTATTGGCAGAGAGATAATTCATATCAGATTTAGGAGCGTTAATTTTTTGTTCGGTAGAACTACTCGGCTTGGAGATTTTTTTGCCAGACCCAGACGGAGTGACGGTTTGTTGATTACTGTTTAAAGTACTAGAATTGGCTATCTGGTGTTTTAGGAGAAATATTATTTCTTCTTGATCTTGTAATCTTTTTGTCATTTGATCACATAATTTCTCGAGAAGTATTAACTCACGATCAAGTTGCTGACATTTTCTTAAGGTAAACAAGCATTGTGATTCAGAACAGTTAGCTGTTTCACCGTTGCTGAATCTGGGATTTTCCACTGATTCGGCACTACGGGATAAGTCACTGACAAAATTTTTAAGAATCAAATTTTCTGAAGCACTGTCAGGTAGCACTTTAGATACCACTAGATCGATTATTTCACTTTTCTTTAATTTATTGAGCTCAGCTGATAGCACAACCTTCTCGGTCGGAGCCATGACCACTGAATTGATTGTGCTACCTCATTTGCTAATTGATATAAACTCCTTATTGCTAAAAATGGTGCTGCTACTATACCATACGTAACTGTTTTCATCTCATATGTTTCAATATGATCACCGAGATTTTCCCACCATAGAATTCGTTGAAGATATTTTTGTTCCGAGTCAATTGTAATCTTCCAGTACATTTTGGCAATATCTGCGGAAATAACGAGTTTATGCTGTCTCAATCTAATTGGTATACGAAATAAATATTGCTGAATAGTTGGACCTACATATTGCAAATTATTCAATGAGTATTTCGGAGTGGTGGATGCGCATGCGTCAAAAACAACGCGGAGTTTCGTAGTGAGGCTTTCTTTCTCCAAAATCCCATGATGTGCCTCATAATAATGCTCAATTTGAATAATGAATCTTTTGCATGTGTCCTATCCATTTACGTTCACTCATAAATTTCATATAAACCCGTGTGAAATCTGGCTTTGCTTGTAACATTTCTTTTTCCCAATTGTGGGTTGCACAAAATACTAAACAATGAAAGTTTCATTGATACTGATTGGACTTGAGACTACCCAATCAAATTCAGTTTTTTGCAATACTGGCTTATTCTGGCCCAATGAGATTTAGCCGACACATGAAACATTCCAAAACAGATCCGCACCTAACAACAAATCTATTATATCAGACTTGAAGAACAATGGATCTCTCAACTTTATATGATTTGTAGTAACCACATTCGACATATCTATATTAATAGTTGATATCTTTCCAAAAATTGTATCTATGACATAAAAACATGTTTCAATTGAATATTCATCATGCATTGCCTGGAGGTTTAATTCACATTTCACAGAAACATCAGAAGAAATGTCCTTCAATCCGTTCACCGAAAGTTTCACTTCATGCGAATTCAAATACAACTTTCAACATGAATCCCTGGTGATGGAACTTGATAATAATGCTCGAACACATCCATTTCGATCGAAAACTTGAACTAAAGCTGTGGATAATACATGATCGATAGTCCCACAAGCAGACATAACAGTTACACTGGATTCTACAGTATTATCAATATTGAGGTCTTCAGAAACCGGTTCAACGTTGGCATTGCTGGTGCTTTGCTGAGGAATTTGGCGTTGTTCAGAATACAATAATGGATTATGTTTTCGATCACACTTAACGCATGGTGCTCGTCTACAAACTTTACTATGATGGCCTTTTTTCAAGCAATTGAAGCATAGTCTCAACGACCGTAGTTCTATATCACGGTCCGGTATCAATATTTTCAAAGAAGTTGTACAATTCTGCACATAGAGACCTCTGCAACAAATTATACATTGCATTTGATGATGGAATGAGATGTCTGCTGCGAGAAATCCTTTCGAATTTGATTTGTTACCTTAACGTCTCTCTAGGTGATTTTGTGCTACCATTTCTGAAAGATCAGCCCTAGACTTCGAAAAATTCTTCATGTCATCGAATTTTGGATGATCATTGTCTCCTTTGTGAATTTATCATTCATGCAGTTTATTCGAATCCAATTTTCTGGTTATCATATTCACTAATAGGGTATCCCATTCTTCGACAGGCTGATTCATTGCTCTAAGCAAGTAAGTTCATCATCAATTAGAGGGCACGCACATGATTAAAAATCAATACCTCATTATTGTCGAACCTGTCTAGTGAAGATTTCCACGCAAGAACCTTATAATTCGCCGATGAAATTTCAAGTGATCTCATGACTGAAGCTACATCACCCTCTGAAGATGCTTGGAGATAATGGAATTTTTGTTCATTATTCACACCCGTATTATTGTGAATAAAAGACTGAAACGTATCCCGGAATTCCAATCAACTTTGAAATGATCCACTGAACTTTGGTGAATTTATTGTTGGTGATTTAATGTGCTCCAATATTTCTCTGACCGCTTGTTGCATATTTGACAGTTACCTCCACTCACTTTCATTTGATAACAGTATCTCATTGATAGATCCATTGTTATTGACATGGCGTTCCGAGCGAATGCTACCACTAGAACAATCGTCTGTATATTCAGACAAAATTTTCTTTGCAAGAACTAAATCACTGGAATAATCATTTTCAAAAGTTTCCCGATGCAAATAGTGACTTCCGAACTCGGTTTCATCACTGGTTAATTCAATACTTTTTTGAACTTCTTCAAAATAATTTTTATTTGTTCTAAAACTTCATTCTATCCATCAATTGTAAGATATCAATATTTGAAATATCTCCCCTTTCATTCATACTTTTAACAAATTTTCCAAATCCAGTTGATTTCGTTCTTATTGTTCCGCGTTTCATGGAAAAATCACTTAACTGATCTCAAACGTGTGAAATATATCGAAAATGGAATTACTTTACTAGAAAATGCGATGATAAGCTCGTTATTGAGGATAGGAAAAATATTGGGAACTCACAATCCATTCAAGTCGACGGTTTATTCTCTGGTCGTTCTGTTCCCCCTGTCTCCCTGCGTCGAAATCTAATGATACTCCACTGGGCAACTGGCTCTTCAACTCAACGATTCTAATTGTGCCTACGGCTGCCTTTTATTGCTGAATATGTGTGTACTGCACAACCACGCTCTGCTACCATGAATGTTGGGGAATAAATCCAACTAATTTGGCTTTAGGACTATATTTCAAGCGGTGAATAAATCACAATAAGTTATACAAAATAAAAGGTGACGTTAATAAAAAATTCCTGCATGAATTATTTTTCTCATTTCTCGGTATAAAATTGATATAAAATTATAGGATGTTTCAACGACATAATACAAGAAAACATAAATAACTCAATAAAAGTACCGAACAATCAATCTCTATCGGTGATATGACAGAGTGTATTGTACATGAATTATGAATTCCTAATCAAGATATAGAATCAGATAAATGAAAAGTGTAACATCATTACTTTTGGATATCAAAAAGGAACATAATGCATACAAATGGAAGTTGCGGTTGAGAAATCTCAAAAGAAGGACCTCTCAACTCTCCGTATGTGTGAAGTGGCTTGTTAGTTTCCTGAAAGTTTCAGGAAGCGCATTGTTATATCAACGTGCATGCAATGTTACATCAAGGTGCAGCATCTCTAGTCCTCAGCAAACTGGGTTGTATAATATGTGGATCTTAGGAAATTCCATATATTTTGTTGCTGAATATGCATATACGTAGCATTATAAATCCAGTCTCCTGTTCTTCGAGATGAAGTGAGCACCCGAATACGAAAATACGAGGGATTGCTATTGTTTTGAGATAAAAAAAGCTTGTATGTAGTATTATCTCTATTCGAGTCCCGCTATCAACCTTATAGACTGAGACTTAGCTACGTAAATTGAAAATGATTAGGTACAAGGACAATCTTTACATAGAAATCTTCCTCAACTTCTGACAAGTGTGTAGCTTTACTAGAAGAAGTCAGTCCCGGGGCTGAAAGCGGGGGCGAGCGATCAAAGATTCTTCCAGAGCGCAGCCCGGCACTCACATAACTCCAAACATTTGATCATTTAACAAGGCCCGGTAGCCCATTTGTATAAACGCTCCCTTTAAGAGTGAGAGGACCTGGGTTCGATCCCAAGCAGGGTCCTTTTTTTATTACTATCACACTCAAATCAACCACAAAACTTCTACAAGTCACCAAACTATATTACCTCAGAACATTAACCCTCACAACCCCTCAAGACAAAAACAGCATTTTCACAGAGCATGACTTGCTCCGCAGCGGACGAAGGCTGCTGAAAATTCCTCTAAACCTGGTTTTTCGGCGTAATTTTCCCAGGAAATAGCTCTAATTTGTTCAACGAAAGTATTATCTGTAAATTCAAATTGTTCTATCATGATCGGAATAGCAGGAAGGGATGTGAAGTTCTATCCGACTTGAAATAATTTATACATAGGGTATCGCAAAACATCGCGAGGCGACCTCCTACTGCCTCTTCACAGAGACATTTAGTCATTTTATTCTTGAAATACAGAATTGAATATCTGGACAAATGCACACATAACAGTTCCAGCGTAATATATTTCGAACTATATATTTTTGAAGAATTATTTTAGTGCATACACTTCAATGCATACATTTCCATATTTTTAATTTTAGTGTTTTAACCTGATGATGACAAATACCATGTCAAAACGTAGTTAAGATAAATTATATGAGTTGACTGAATCAGACCTTCATTCCTAGAATCTGAAGAAAATATATATGTGGTCAAGAAACTCAAGAAAAAAAACTATATTTAGAGTGACCCATTTGAAAGCGGGCCACCTCTCTAAAACTGTTATTTATTATCCGATTCAGAAGTATTTTCTTTCAGTAGATAGAGCATCATTGAATGCCATAAATTCGAAGTAAAAATAAATATTTCACGCCCTACTTAGAATTTTTCTGAAGGTCAAAAAAAAAATACAATAAATTTTTTTAAAATGAAATTTGACGACGCCACTGGAATTGTGATGCTTTCAAATGGCTGTTACCAGAATTTCACGATGAAATTATTTCTTTCAACAGAAATATGGCATAAGTGAAATGTGAATTTAATTTCTAACCTGTCAGTTTTGATTCCAACCACATGGTTGAAGAGATTTTAACATGTTTCATGTATAATTTTCAACATATAAGTGTGGTAATTGAACATCAGTTCATTCCTCTGTTTTACATTTCTCATTATTTATTACCATAATGTCAAAAGACAAAAATTTTTAATATGAAATCCTTACATTATGTTTTATTTTTGATATTGCTGCATTCCCCACTATCAACTAGTTTATATATATATATATATATATATATATATATATATATATATATAAATATATATATATATATATATATATATATATATATATATATATATAAATATATATATTATATATATATAAATATATATATATATATATATATATCTAATTTTCAATAACTGAGTGAAAAATATCATTGTCATCTAGTTCATGAATGTATTTAAATCGAATTTGGATCTCACCTTAGTAAGTTACCATTTATAAAATAAATTTTTATTCTCAAACCATGCATTTGTAGTTGTTCTGAGGAAGGCAATAAACGTTGCCGATAGTTCGGCGTATTTCAAAGAGTATTTCTAATCAATCAATATTTCTCTCTTCTATATATATATATATATATATATATATATATATATATATATATTCTTCATAAATTTATCGATATATCACAGTTGCGTTTTTATTTCGAAGAAAAAAGGGGAAAGAAAAAGGCATCTGGAAAATATTATATATCGAGACTAATCAACACGATATCTTTTCGTTTTTTCGTTATCTTTGCCAACGCCCTTTCGAAAAATTTTCGTTTTGCCGCGCTCGATCGAAAATCAAAATGAAATTTTCTGCTGCGAGCGAAAAGAAATATTTGAAATTAAAGTTAGTTGGGAAGGAAGGGGTTTGCCACCGCAACCCTTCCACCCCAAAACGTCAGTATTTTTCATAGATCAAGAATATTCAATTGGATTTGCCCTCCGACGCTGCATATACTCTGCTCATATTCCATATGGGCGAAAATGCGAACGTATGTACTTAAATATATAATATGGATAAAATCATCCCATCTTCAGATGAAACTGTGGATGTCGCGATTGGAAAGTGTCGAAAAATATAAACCAATTAAAAAAAAGCCGTTATCCGTCTCTAGATATCGATAAGAAAATATCTTAAGACGAATAACGACAAGCGTTAATTCGACTCACATAATGTCGTGGATATGACTGTGTCGAAAGAAATCATACGTGTGCATACACACATATGATACGGGTAAAATTCGGCATCGGTCTGGAAAAACTGATGAAAGTGTATGATGTTTCTTGATTTCAACATACAACTCAAGGAAAGGGCTTCACTCACTATTTTTCTCTATAGGAATTCAGGAATGAAATCACCTGGACCTCCTGGATATTCCATAGAAAAAAGGAGTTGGGAGAAGTGAACGAATATATATTGTACAAAAAAACATGTTTGAGGCATAATGAGGGTATAACGCTAATATAATTCTTTTTTTTTTCGACAACAGGAATACAAACTATGTCATACATATCAATTCAGAAGAATGAAAATAACAAGTCTCTCATAAGAAATTTTAAAAAAGCCAAACAAACTCCACAGATGAAAAAACATGTGTTTTTGGCCATATTTTTTGCGGAGATCGGAGAAATTCGTTGTGATTGTGCATTCGGCGCATTTTGAAAAACTGGTTAACACTTTCCGGAACTGAATATAATACATTCCGCTCAGTTATCCTGGAGCAATCTCACTTTGAAAAATATTTCAATAGAATTTTTGCTGTCAGCACTGTGCAAGCCGCAAAAATAGGCGAAACAAACTCGATGGACTTTTATTGACCTGCGCCAGTCTCCATAGCAAAAAGGATTACCACTAGGTACATATGTGATTGGGAAAAATGAAATATCCCCTGGAATGCGGTGGTGAGCACACATCACCCTTTACTTCAAAAAATTTTATTCATTTCAATATTCTGCAGACTTAAGTGTCCCTTAACACTGTCAGGTCCTCTACGAATAGTTTCTCAGGGGCGAAAGAGTCAGGCGGGAGGAAAGATGAATATGGAGCTTGTTGGTAGGATATTACCTGCTCATGAAAACAATATTTGCACATAACAAACTCGACAGTAGCGGTGCGTTAATACGTTGTATTCATGTGTTTCTATATAATATGTTCATTTCAGACAATTTATTTTCTTGCATTTCTGCCATGTTTGCCGTGGCAGAGGTAATAATATTTTTTTAAAGTATCCATGTCTCCCAAAGCATCATCAGTAATTTTCGAGAGTACGGCCGGTGCGTTTCCATGTTTCGACAACATTAATAGATTCATAGGTGGGGAAAGGATGAGTGCTTAGTGATCTCAAAAAGTGCTCCGGAGCACTATATTGGCACTGGTTGGAGAAAGTGCTCGAGAGCACAGCGCTCACGAGCACAAAAGTGCTTTGGGTGCTTTCACGAGCAATAAGCACAGTGCTTTGGGACAGCTCTGGATCATTTCTATCCTAAACGTTGGATATGCAGAGTAGGTACTATTCCTTGCCCGCGCGATTTCCAGATCTCACTCTCATATATTTCTTCATTCTGAGGAACTGCAGGTGATATGAAAAACAGGATCACGGAAGCCTCTCCTTCAACTGATAAAGCAACGCTTGTTAGAGTTCTGGGCTCATTCACTTGAAGACTGGCAGCTTTTGTGGAACATGATGGTGGCTCATTTGGGTATTTATAGGTAGCCTTCTCCCCAAATGTTCACATTGTTTCCTGTTAATCGCATTCTCATGTTCTTGTTAATATTACCAGAATTGTTTCCTTCGTGATGTACTCCTGTTTTTATCACAATTTCATTTTGTTAGAACACGTTCTTTTCGGAATTGCATAGATATGTCAAATTTCACGACATTGGTCTATTCCATCCCATTTTTTTTTCGTTAAAATTATCAACATTTCTTATTTCACAACGAAACTCGCAAATTTGACCACACAAACCCCATTTTGGTAAAGAGCTCAGAAAAATATAGGGTACTGCATTTGAAAAAGTCGAGTTATTGCCAGTATAAAAGAATCGTAGTTCCATCTCAAAAGATGCGCTGAAGCCTGAGGAATCGACTGCGAATAAGAAAAGGTTCAGTTATCTTGAATTGTTTTGCAGTCATGAATTTCTACGTGGGCCTATGCTCGACGCTATTTTGACACACAAATCAATATAAGACAGAAACTATCCCGAATAGATCTAAGAAACTCAGGTGCTTTAAGTCGACAATTCGGTGGCGAATCCAAAAATGTAATAAAAATATGGCGTTGAGATTTGAAAAAACAGAACTCAGTTGTGTATCTTATTTGAAGACATCCTGTTAATGGATGAAAATACTTTTGGAGGGTGCCACATTGTCGGACCTATTTGAAAAAAATCAAGTCGCCAGCTTGGATAGAAACAAAGTATGGAGTATGCACGCACCCCTAGGTCACCCTGTATGATTTCACTGAATATATTTGGGAAAAAAATATTTAAATTTCCTTAATATCAAATTAAGGTAGTTTCTGGATCGATTATGATTTGAAATTTAGGTAGTGTAGAATACGTTATTTCAAATTGAGAACTTTTCAACATTCTTATCTCTTCATTTCCTTTTCTGAAATCGAACTCTATGATGAGGATGATGGAAGGTTGTTTGAGATACCATGCACTACCAATTTGAAGTGGAGGATCCACATACTACTTTTTTGAGAGAAAAATGCATAAACTAACTGAATGTGAAATGAAGGATCAATACTACATAATAAATAAATATCCTTCGAAAATAAATGATGCACTTTACCGTCTAGGTATATGTTTACGTCTGCATTATTTTCTGTCAATATTGCATATCATAAGGGAAAATAAGATATCAGATGCTAATTTTCCGTTATTGTTTTCCAGGTGACCAGTCCAGTGAATGAAATGGGAACATTAGGGCTCACCACTCTCAGTCCAAAAATCAATCCCGGACAGGGTCTGCTAATGGAAATCATATTGACCTCCCTTCTAGTTTTTGTTATTCAGGCTGTATGTGATCCCCTTCGGAAAGATATCACAGGTTCTGCACCCCTCGCTATTGGATTAGCTGTTACAGCAACCCATTTATGTGGGGTGAGTATATATAAAACCAGCACTGAGAATGTTATTGAGATAATGAAGTTGATGATTTGAATATACATGATGACTCCAAAGTCCAGAAGCCAAACCGCGATTAAACGAAATTAAGTGTAATTTCAGATAAATGTCATTGGTTGTCAGAATTATAACGTCTATAGTATATATGTCGACAACTTGATGTGATGTATATCTGAAATTGACGCGATAATGGAATTTGATGGAATAGTTCAGGAAACGATTCCTTGGAAAATATGAATAAGGTGTTCATAAAATCATATGAGGAATCTCTTGCGCCTGAAACAGAGACTTTGGTAACCTTCAAGTTCAAGGATATTTGATCTTCTTAGGAGAATATTTTTTTCAAGTTATTATTTGATAAGAGTTTCATTTGCTTCCACACGGTTTAATTATCATGTACTCAAAATGAACCATTTCTGAGTGATCCGTTTCCTTGGAAACAGTGAGAGATATAGATTATTCCATTTCAGTTTTATATGGACGCTGGTGATATGGATCCAAAAACATATTTCACCACCGACAGTTATTATTTATGGAAATACAAATGCATCGAAGAATTCACGTATCATGTTGGATGGAATAATTTGGTTGGGGAATTCGAGAATCAATCTGCACTATAAGGGTCACCAAACAAATAAAGATCCTGCTGTCATGCCACTGGCCTTTTAAAGAGGGTACTCCCCATCAAAGACCAATAAACGCTGAGTATTTTTCAAATATTATGAATAAATCACTTTACTTGTTCACTCCTTTGTTGTTAGGTTGAGTAATGAGAGCATCGACTATCTGAGGATGGTCGAATCGAGATCATTTCTCGAGAGCGGCTTCAAGAAATATCCCTTTCTCTTAATACAGGGAATGTGGGGCGTTTAGATAGAAGCACGTGGCTATCTCAGAAAGATTGTTATATCATGCACTTAGAAAAGCATTATTATATACATATATATTCTATAATAGTGACAAAGCATTCCGATCAGTTCTATATTCTGATAAAATGATACAATAGTCAAAGAACAGTTAAGATTTTACATTAGGTCAGTTTTTGGCCTTCTCAAAGTCAGTGGACTGAATATAAATGAAAATGCCATCCATTGTTGAGCAGTCTGTTGATGAATATTATTTGAAATATATGGGAACATAAAATATGGAGATACATTCGAAAACATATAAGAATTCAGAAAACAGATGACTTTCCCTAGACCGATTCGATTCAAAATTGGTATATGGGATTTTTTGGGATCATGGAATTTGTTTTTTTTTTTGAATTTATCAATTCGAAATAGCGGCCCCAAGATAAAGGAGTTTTGTGATTATGGACCGATTCGATTCAAAATTGGTATGTGGAGTTTCTCGGGGTCGGAGATTATGATTTATTTCAGCTCAAAACTTACAGGGACGACAACTCGTAATAACGATGCCTTACAAGAAAAGAACAGATCAACGCGAACTTACTGAAAAGCAAAAAATAAAATAACCAATGGAAAAACTTTTTGAAGACAAGCTTTTATTCAAGCCGTGTACTAAAACATATGAACTGAATTAAAATCATCACTGACAATGATTTAATTTTTTTTTTGTTGAATTATTTAGTTTCAAAGAGCTTGTGTCACATGATTTGTAATGAAATCAATACTTTCACAAGTTCTAACTTACCAACCAATCACTGCCCTATCAAATTAATTGGTACCCACTTTTATAAACACTTCGCGCGACAAAATTTTTGATACCAAATAATTCAACAAAAAATAATTGAATCATTGTCAGCGATGATTCGAACTTATTTTATACGTTTTAATACATGGCCTACATGGAAGCTTGTCCTGTTGAAGGTTTTTTATTACCTATTTTATTTTTTGCTTTTCAGTTGATTCACCTTAATCTGTTCATTTCTTATAGTGCATCGTTATTAATTACAAGGTCTCTTTCCTGTCAGTTGTGAGCTGGAAGAAATTATGATGTCCGACCCCGAAAACTCCCACACACCAATTTTGAATAGAATCTGACCATCATGACAAAACCCGTCTGCCATCCTCCATCTTGGAGCCGCCATCTTGAATTTACAAATTTCTGACCAAAATGTTATAATCTCCGACCCTGAGAGCCCACATATACCAATTTTGAATCGAACCGGACTATAATCACAAAACTCGTCCTCCATCCTGTGGCTACCATCTTGAATTTGTGAATTTTGACAAAAATCCCATGATCTCCACATATCAATTTTGAATCAAATCGGACTATAATCACAAAACTAGTCTGCCATTTTGGAGCCGCAATCTTGAATTTATGAATTTTGTACAAAAAATCATAATCTTCGACCACAAAAACCCTCACATACCAATTTTGAATCAAATTGGACCATTATTACAAATCTTGTCCACCATCTTGGAGCCACCATTTTGTTTCATTCTCCAACTGGAGTTATGCCCCTGCCAAATTTCAAATCAATCGGACGACTAGAAGTTTGTCGAAACTCACTTGCAAGATTTCACCTTAAAGAACGAACTATCGAAAGAACGAACTAACAAGTGAAATTAAATAAAAGCTTGTAAAATATAAGAATGTCGAGATTATTCAAAATGCAAACTAAGTTCTGTGAAGAATTACCATGCCTCTTCCATAGGGAGCGGTATAGTTCTATCCTATTAACTGGTCAGGATGTGTCAGGGCTATAAATGCTCTATAGAGCATAATATATGTTATTAATTTTTGTGCGGTTATTCTAAGCCAGTAGATATAGACAATCAATTACCATTAATTCCAAAAGTTTTCAAACTTCAATGGTATATAGGAGTCTGCGATGAACGGAACATTGTTATAATTGCAAAAAACGTTTTCATGCTTTATTATTGGACTGAAAATTGCAAAAGTTCTGCAAACCAGGCATACCTATAGTAATGGTGTCTCACAACATGCATTGAATTTGCAACCTTGTAAAAGTTACGGAACCTTTGTGATTTTTTTGAGTTTTTTATTTTGAGTTGTTGAAAAAAATAACTGATTTCTGCAAATTGGATAAGTGAACGGAAAAAAGTTTGAAATATCCAAGTACATTTGCAACCATTTCTGAAAAACGATTCATTTATTTATCAAACTTTTTTATCGACGCTTCCATTCTCAATACACACAAGCATTGAAATAATTACAAAAGTTTTTCATTGTGGTTACAAATACAAATAATATTGGTCTTAGTGGATACGTAACTTTGCAACCTCATACGAAAAATTGAACCTATTTATCCACCAATGTTTTTTTTTGCATTTTTACAACTTTTGGAATAATTGCGAAAGTTGTGCAAATTGCAATTGAAATTACGACGAATATCCCACGTGGAGCAAGAGATTTGCAACCGTTTCTGTTCAACGGAACAGTTTTTTTTTAATTTGGTCATAAATGCAAACGTTGTGCAAATAGATTCAAGATATATATTAGACCGATATATTTATAGTGGTCCAGTTGAATACTTGATTATTCATCGCGTATATCTGTTATATGTTATATGTTGATTGGAATTGCATCCGAAGAAGAATATGGTTACATAGTTGACCATTAAAAATATTGATCTCGGAAGCAATCACTGTTTCAGACTAATCAGCGAAATAATTTGAATCTAATATTCTCGAATACAACAATCGAAAGAATACAATTTTTTGCTAAATTCTGCTAAAAGACTATTGTAAGACATTAATTCTTTATCGAATAAGAAATGACATGCAATCATTATTCATTTGGAATTTTCACTTCTCACAACATGACTCATTTTAAGATGAATAATCGATGCTCTATGGAAGGAAGGATATAATTTTCATCATCAAACAGAAACGTTGCTGAAAAATAATAATTTATGAAATCAGTACTACCTATCAAATTTAATTTTTACCGGTATGTATTTCTTGAATTGAGTGAAATTATAATTCACCTCCACACTCTACTTTCTCACTCCAATTGTGGTTTCGCATGGAAAATTCTATTGAATCCTACTAAAGGACTGAAATATAATCGACATTTAGGAATCTTTTCTTGAATTATTAAAATTTTGAAAATAAGGAGGAAAAAACATGTTGGTAGGCAATTCCATTTCAGTTGTAGCTCCAGGACTATTGGATGAATGTGCATTGTTTTTGGTTATTTGAATAGTTGTCTATCATAAGAATACAATTGTCAGTCTTCTTGTTACTCTGGTAATACATCATGTTATTAACTGTTGCATTCATTACTCTCTAAACAGTTGCAGTTCAATCGTACTAATGTAGAACTGAACGAGTATTTTTTAAATCTCGATATTTCCTACATGTTTCAATGAATCAAGGAAATCATGAGAACGTATCGAGAGATTTGTTATTCTCCATCAAACGTACTCAAGGGAATTTTTTTATGCAAATTCCTAATTGTAATATGATGTTTTGAATTGATATCGAAAACGTTAGCTTTCAACATTGCATGATTTCACCCTCCGTTGACGATCTTATTGGTCGATAGTTTACTTGGTAACACAATGAATGTCATTCATTAGGTATAAAAAATATTTATTATTCAGATAACACAAGTGTTGTGAAAATTTATATTTTTTCAATTCCTAATGTTCCGCATTGTAACATAGTTTACGAATTATTATACTGCCACCAATTGGAGAAATCAGTTGTCCGCCCGATTAGAAAAACTTATGCTTTTTTTGGCAGAGTACAAGTAAGAAAATATTTTTCTTTTGATTTTACCCTCATTTCCGTGTTGCAGACGAGGTTGCAAATTGATGTAAACATTTTACGGCAGGACATCTCCACTTGCAACCATTATTTTAAACTTTTGTAATATTTTCAATAAAAGAATCAATTTAATGAAGAAATATATTTTCCGTTTGATGCAAGAAGTTGCAAATTGAAACTCTTGTCAGAATTCAGTATTTTTTCGAGTTTGCAGAACTTTTGGGATTTCCATAAAAAAATTGGGACTCACAACAATTTTTTTCGATGAAACAGTCATTTTCGTTTTGTTGAGTGGTTGCAAACTCATCAGGGGATATATATTGCTATTTTTCACAACTTCGGAAGTTTGCAGAAATATTGCGAATCCCGATTTTCAACATCTTCCGTTCAGAAAAAATGGTTGGAAAATCAGAGAAAGTCCTCCTCACTCTACTGAAGTTTTGAAACTCCTGTAATTATCATTTGATTTTGGGAAAATCATGTCTATCTCTACTGGCCTATTCCACAACAATGTAAGTATTCACAACCATGCCTCTATCGTCTGATGTGAAGTGTTGTGTCTTTATGTTAAACTCAAACCTCTTCTCCAGATTTTAAGTATAGGCTGAAGACTACTTTTATATTTCATGCGTGAAGAACCAAACATGTTTTATGTGTCATGCCTTATATCTTTCCTATTTCGGAGAAAAAAATATGAAGAAATTCGAAAAATTTTAGTTGACTTAGTTGAACTTCTTCTTTTTGGTTTTTTTTTTTTTCGAAAGTAGTAGTTGATCATATTTATAGCATATTGAACATGGAATTCATTAAGAATATACAGCAGAATTGAAGATGAAGAAAATTAAATGTTTCCATTTGAAAAAAGTAAGTTGTCTTACTGTTTTTTGGGGACACCCTGTATAAATAAAATATTTCCAAACTGAAATCAGGACTGGGAAAGCTGCGGAATCCTCTTTCGTATTCATTCCTTGAGGATCAAAATCAAAGAATTCCACCAGAAATGTCTACGATATGTTTGTTTCAGACGATTTATTTTCTTGCTCTCCTACCATTCTTGCCGTATCAGAGGTAATATATTTTTTAATATTATTATTTCCCAAATCTTTCGAAGACTCATTAGCTATTGCTGGGAGTGTAGCCTGCCGCGTTTTCCGACAACATATACAGGGTGATTCAAAAGTACTTTGACAAACTTCAGGAGGTGATTCCTCACAATATTCTAATATGAATTGTCCGAATAAATGTATGTCCAGAAACGCTTCGTTTTCAAGATACGGGGTGTTGAAATTATTTTTTTTTCGAAAAACTGACTTTAATTAAACGAAAATTGGTATTGAGAAGTTTTTTGGGGTGTCGAATTCGAACCTGATGTTATTATTGTTCTTACTCGTAGGGGGCGCCACCTACACGTCTTTCTCTTTTTTGAAAATTCATGGCTTTTTTGAGCGTACTTCTAGCACATTCACAGTGAAAAAATCAATTCCTTTATCATATCTACGTAAAAAAGCTATCCTTGTTACAAGTCGCTATAAGCAACCGATTTCTAGATAGTTAAACGTATTGTTGTTTTGTTGAAGTTTCTTCAAGTTTCAGAACACTCAGTTTGAAAAAATGGATTATTTGAACAATAATGCTCATGCAGCCTATATGCATTTCGTTTATGGCCTTGCAGATGGCAATGCGCGGGAAGCAAGACGTATTTACCAGAAGCGATTTCCTGATCGAGTACTGCCTTCAGCACCAAGTCTCCACTGTCGTTTGGCAGAAACAGGTAGCTTTAAGAGGGCGCTGATATTAGTGAAAGAACATGAGCAGTAGGAACCCAAGTATTGGAAGAAGATGTTCTGAACGCTCTCGAGGGGAATCCAGAAACAAGTTCAAGAATAATTGCTGGAGCTCTCAATTCTACTCAGTCCACAGTTTGGAGAATAATCCACGATATACAATTATATCTGTACCATATTGAAAGGGGACAAGCTCTTTTGCTACAAGACTTTCTCGAACGCATTTCTGTGTGTCAGTGGTTTTTGAGAAAAATGGCAGGATATCCTCAATTTTTTTTCACGAACGAGGCAAAATTCTTCCGAAATGCTATCACAAACTTTCATAACAACCATGTTTGGGCACTGGAAAATCCGCACGCAGTTAGTGTAAGACATCATCAGTATCAATTTCCTGTAAATGTATGGGCGGCAATAATTGATAATTACTTGATGAGTCCTTTCTTTCTTCCGTTCCGACTGAATGGCGCAACTTACAGAGACTATTCAGAAAATTAATTGCCGGGACTACTTCAGAATGTACCATTTGAAATTCGTAATCGCATGTGATTTATGCATGATGGGGCTCCGGCCCATTTAAGCGTTGTAGCCAGAAAATTCTTCAACACTGTCTATCCAAATCGATGGATCGGTATGGGTGTAGAAGAACCAGGCGTGGGCCCCAAGGTCGCCAGATCCCAACCCACTTGATTTTAATTTTTGGGGACATTCGGATACACTAGTTCATAGAACTCCAGTAGCGAACGAGGAAGATGTAAGAAACCGAATAGTAGACGCCTGTGAAACATTGAGATACACACCAATAATTTTTGAGCGGGTTCAAGATTCAATGACTAGAAGACGAAATGCCTGTATCTTTGCTGAAGTTGGACACTTTGAACAAATTATTTCAATAATTGGAAGAACACGAGCAGTCCGGAGATATTATTGGAAGAACACGAGCAGTCTGAACTCCAGAATTGGAAAAAATATGTTTCGAACGCTCTCAAGGAGAATCCAGAAACAAGTACAAGAATAATTACTGAAGCTCCCAATTCTACTCAGTCCACAGTTTGGAGAATTATCCACGGTCAACAATTTCATCCGTACCATATTCAAAGGCGACAAGCTCTTTTGCCACAAGACTTTCCCGAACGCATTACTATGTGTCAGTGGTTTTTGAGAAAATTGACTGGAAATCCTCAATTTTTAATATATGTACTCTTCACGGACGAAGCAAAATTCTCCCGAAATGCTATCAGAAACTTTCATAACAACCATGTTTGAGCTATGGAAAATTCGCACGCAGTTAGTGGGAGACATTATCAGAATCAATTTCCTGTAAATGTATGGGCGGCAAAAATTGATAATTACTTGATGGGTCCTTTCTTTCTTCTGTTCCGACTGAATGGCGCAACTTACAGAAACTCTTCAGAAAATGAATTGCCGGGACTACTTCAGAATGTACTATTAAAAATTCGTATCCGCATGTGATTTATGCATAATGGCCTATTTTAGCGTTGTAGCCAGGGAATTCCTTAACACTGTCTATCCAAATTGATGGATCGGTATGGGTGTAGAAGAACCAGGCGTGGGCATCAAGGTCTTCAGATCTAAACCCACTTAATTTTTATTTTTGGAGACATTTGAAGTCACTAGTTTATGAAACTCCAGTGGCGAACGAGGAAGATCTAAGAAACCGAATAGTAGACGCCTGTGAAACAATAAGAATTACACCAATAATTTTTGAGCGGGTACGAGATTCAATGACTAGAAGACAGAATGCCTGCATCTTCGCTGAAGGTGGACACTTTGAACAATTGATCTGACTGAAATTCAATTTCCTCTATTTTATTTTATTCTACATATTCAACATTTCTTGAAATAAAATGTTGATATTTCTTGCAAAAAATAACTATTTCAAACTAGTAAGAATGAATAGAATAGGTACCGCCCCCTACAAGAAACCAAAACTACTTGAACGTCAAATTCATTTCCTAAGCATTCTTGTGAAAAATGCAAAATAATGGTAATAACTTCAACACGCATCGATTATCAAATAATCGACTTGAAATTTTCAAGTCCAAATATCTAGAAATCGGTTGCTTATAGCGACTCGTAACAGAGATAGCTTCTTGACATAGATATGACGAAGAATTTTTTTTTAGTACGCTCAAAAAAGTTATGAATCTTCAGAAAAGAGAAAGACCTGTAGGTGACGCCCTCTACGAGTAAGAGCAATAGTAACATCAAGTTTGAATTTGACACCTCAAAAAGCTCTCAAAACCAATTTTCATTTAATTAAGGTCAGTATTTCGAAAATTATTTAAAAAAAAACGAAAATTAAAAAAAACTTCGGCACACTGTATTTTGGAAACAAAGCGTTTCCTTACATTTATTTGGACAATTCATATTAGAATATTGTGTAAAGTACTTCTGATTCATCCTGTATAGATTCATGAGTGTGAGGAAGGCTTAGTGTTTAGTAATCCCGGAAAGTGCTCCGGAGCATTGCAATGCTCGAGAGCCATTTTTGGGATTACTAAGCACTAAGCCTTCTCGTGAAATGGTTGAAGTACTAAACAATAAGTTCTGGTACAAAGAAGTGCTCGGGAGCACAGTGCTTGCGAGCACAAAAGTGCTTTGATTGTCTCTACAAGCACTGTTATTTGATTTTCTATTCCAGTCCTAATTGAGACTGGAATAGAAAATCAAATAACTATCTGAATAAAAATGCCAATTTTCAATTTCAGATTTTTTCTTTCGAGTTAGGGTCTTTTCAGAATATCTATCATATGTTGTTCAATATCCAGCGTGGCTTTAGCCGGGAAAGTAGTTGTTTTCTGTTAGACATTCACAAAAAATAACTTCATTTTTATCGTGGTTATCTTGACGATGGAAGATAGTGACTAAAGTTTATCTTTCAGTCGCAGATGATTCCACATCTGATTTTATGAACATCCTGTTCATATTTTCAACAAATCAATCAATATTTAGTTTTGAAATCCAGAAAAGTCGAAATAAAAGATGTTATGTTTGTCGGCGACAGGAATACTGAAATAGAATCTGATTGATACGAGCGAATAATCGATAATTCAGTGGCAAATCCAAAAACGTAATGAACATGGTAGGTTGCTTTTTCAGAAAACAGAACACATTTTTGTATATCAATTTGTGACATCCTGTATATAAACATATTTCTGTAATGTGCCTCATTGTCGGACCCTTGGGTCACCCTGTATATATAAATAAAGATATTTCGAATGCAAGTGAAAAAATGATTTGATAAATGACATTGAGATATTATATTATATTATATTATATATATATATATATATAATAATATATATATATATATATATATATATATATATATATATATATATATATATATATATAATATATATATATATATATATATATATATATATTTATTCGAGAAATGTCAGGCATCTCCCAATCATCTTACAGCAAGAATAATATGCCTGGTATCCATTAAGTGAGAATAATTATTTGTTTGATTGCAATGACCTTTTGGAATTAAAATTTCTTCAATATTGAAGACGTGTGATTGTTTTGTTTGTTTCCAATTAAATTGTTGATTAAGATGATATTGGCGCCGTAATATTCCAAACTTGTGTATATTTTCAATTGAATTTACAACTTCATGATGGTCAACAGAACATTCAATTCAATACAAATTATCTAGGTCAAAAAGAAATCCAAGAACAAAAAAAAATATTTTCATAGATTGGCGAATGGATATTTCGTTCCATTTTGCCACTCAAATGTTTTTGACGGTGAACTTCTTCGCCTACAAAAGAGGCTTAGACTCAGGGGTAGGGGTATTATGTAGGTATGCACGAACACAAGGTACGCAATATTATATATATATATATATATATATATATATATATATTATATATATATATATATATATATATATATATATATATATATATATATATATATATATATATATATATATAATATATATATATATATATATATATATATATATATATATATATGAACTGTATCAGATTATTGAAAGTGACACCTATAATCTGTGCAGTGAAGCTTAAACCTAATATCGTGGAATTTTAATAGCACGAAATTTCGTGCATTTCAACAGGTCACCAACAAATGTGTCAGATAGGCCTACCCACGATACCAATAGTCGTACTCCTCATGCGTTTAACGCAAACAAATATCGAGAATAAGAGAAATCTGTTTCGAATCCAAAATATATTCTATATATATATATATATATATATATATATATATATATATATATATATATATATATATACACATATATATATATATATATATATATATATATATATACAAATTGTAACGTGTATTTCTAGGGTCGGAAATACTATCTATCATCTCTAGATTCGTTACGTCATTTATGACAGCGAGATACTTTTCCAAAATATTTTTAAACTCAACTTTCTCCTCGGGCGCCAAATTTTTCAGTGGTACACTCCACTTACCACGGGAAGCAGCATATGGAGATACCGATATCCAGGTGTCTAGGTTTTTTGACATTATTGAAATATCCAACGTTCTGTTGGCTTCAATTACATCCCTGGAGTCTGGAATCTGGTTGCACAGAAAGTCAGACAGACCTGTCTTCATCTCCATCTAAACACTGTTCTGATCCTATGGTTCAAATGTTTGAAAAGGGGGAGGTACTTTCCGTAGGAGTTTCCAAATGTAACCACAATACAACTATTTTATTTATACTTCAACTCATTCAGTTTTCACAATTTTGTATTTATTATACAAGGTTATGAGACTATCAACAATATATTTTATTTACTGAATTGAACAGATGAATGTGAAGTTCCAAAAATGAACAAGAACTAGAACACCTATAATAAAATATAATTATACCATGTCTTTGCAAGATGCTCGCTGATCTTGCTTTGACACCCCCGAGACCGATTTTAAATTTTTCACAATCAAAGTTTGAAAAGTGATTTCTCTGGTGTGCGTGGGAATTGAATTCGTCCACTTCAACTTTATCATTTCATGATTTACTCTCAATACAAAAAAAAATTTCACGGACTGCTCGTAATGTTTACTTCGAGCTTCGAGGAAAAAAAACAGTACCACTTTTATAACTCGACTCGCCCTCTGTCACACTCCTGATCTACCCCTAGCTGAGTATCAACTTAGCAGGAAGCAGTTATATATGGCAGGGTTCTGCGTACGAAATATCAACGTGTTTTACTTATTCTATTCACAAATACTTTAACTTATTCAAATGCAAGTATCTAATAAAAGCACCTTCGAAAACTTCATTCTGGATCAAAAAGCCCTGATATATTTCAGACGGCTATCATACACAGTAGGTGAAAATATTCACACAGAGTAAAACGATTATGAAGGTGTCTTGATGACACAATCAAATGAACAGGTTATCAAAGGTTCATACACATATTCCACTTACTGTTACCTCACTACTTGAACGAAGCTCTTGCATGAATGCTTGTACTTTACGAGAAACTAATTTATTTGATGATCACGACTCGCAGAACGATTTAAATAACTTGTTCTGAAGATGAAAAAAAAAATTTTTTCGGAACGGATGCCAAAAGGGCTTCATTTTGAACTGGAAGCAAATAGCACACGCTCCCGGATGGGAAGTAAAGAGCTTGTGCTCGACAAGAGAGTAAAGAGAGCGGTCCTAATTGAATCTTGGCTTTTATCACCACCGGTTTCAAAAGAAATACAAAAACTGTTTGAAGGGAGACCTTTTTGTCTGAATGACATAAGAACTGGACCGAAAAGCAGCTTATCTTTTCGTCCCCTTATGAAAAAGCATACTACGTTTTCACTTATATAAATTCACCTCTTTGTACCATTATAGTAGAAACAGTCAGAAAATACTTTTAGTCATTCTTTATGGTGCAAAAAGGCATCAGCAGTTTCTTTTGCTCCGTTTTGTAATCGTTCAAGTAGCTTTGTATGTTCACACTTATTTTCTGAACGGGCATTATTTTGTTGCCAGGCCATAATTAATAATAACTCCAAATGGACAGGGACGTACCAAAATTACTTCAAACTTTTGGTTAGCCGTTCTTAGTAACGGAGCTTGAAAAAAATGCTTCGTTACAAAATATATCAGTATTAGTTTATTCCACTTGAAATATTCCGATAAATGAATTTTGATGCGAGTTGTGTCAATTCATCTGATTTATATTTATATTCATTTATATCTATGGTGATAATATATCCAACAGACAAAAGAGTCCAATTATAGGAGTATATACGTAAAATTATGTAATTTCACGAAAATCACATGCAAATTCTGGTTGAAATGAACATTGGCAATAGGTTAGCATAATCCCCGAAGGTATCGATTGCGAAACCTTCCTCAATTACTTTATGGTAACGGTTTGTTGATAACTGACCTAGTGAAAACGGATCTCATAATCATAAACGAAAATTATTTATTGGTAGTTTTTCCTCTTGATATGAAAAAGATCAGATAACTATGGCGAATCAGTAGATTTTCCCAATTCCAAACTGCGTTCAGGTATTATGAATTTGCCAATGGACATTCTTCATTTCCATGAGGAAAGAAACCAAAAACAAAAATTGAAATACGCAATGAATATTTGGGTTGTATTCGTGGTAACGATTGTTTATAATGAGAACTGAAAACACTGCGCTGAACAATTATTTTTTCAAGCATCATTTCGGTTTTAACAGAATTATTTTCAATCATAGAAAACATAGTTTTTTTTCATGAATTGATACCATGCATATTTTTTTTTTTTCACAGATTCAATATACTGGATCTAGTATTAATCCTGCTCGGACCTTTGGACCAGCTGTCATGATGAATTCTTGGGAGAATCACTGGGTGAGTTACAGAAGAGATAGACAAGAGAAGGATTGAGTCGGTCCTTCGTGAGATATAAAAAAATGAAAGACTGAAAGCTACCGTAACTGAATGCTTTTGGCCATACATGAGACGGAAAATGTGCATACATGCGAGCCTCATAGATTATCTGTTCCTGTCAGGATGGTATGAATATGATAATTTCGAGAATAACGGTGTTTTGAATATATAACACAAGATGTGTTCATAAATATGAATGCATAGTGAACACATCAGTGAATAAATTCCATATAAGGTACATGATTCAAAAGATTTCGGCAATATTGAAAGTATGAATATACAATATTAGTGAAGTAAAACTAGCTTGCAATTATGCATAATTTCGGAATCCTGGGGTACACCATGTATTTTCCTAAAACCCCCTGATATTATCCAGAAATAACTTGCAGAGAAGAGTTAAAAATTTATATTTGTGCTCTGGTTGTTCATTAATTGTTTAAACAATGAAAACATTTTTTTTTAGTCGAATTTGAAATAAGTCAATTAATTTCGAAGCAATTCCCCCAAATTCATGATATAGGGGTTTTTGAGGTCGATGAACAAGAATATGATCATTCGATTTTTTATTTATGTGTACATTATGGAGAAAAACTTTTCGGGTAGAAGTTTAGGACCCAATGAAGCTCTATAATTTGCCGATATTGGTATGGAAATGGAAAATTGAGAATGTTACGCTGCAAATACTTCGTTTAAGGTGGTAATGTTGGTTAGGTAAGCATACAATTTTTCAATAAACATTATGACAGTTAACTTAACAAAAAATTTCACGGTTTTTGGGTCAAATTTGTAACGGGTTTTTGAAAACACGCTTTTGTCCTATCAAATGGTGTGAAAATAAATAAGATTTGGTATAGATTGGAGTGAACCAAATAGTCTAATCAACAAGTTCAAAAACGTGTTAAACAGATATAAAGCTTCTAAAAATATGAGCGATAGCTCATTCGATTCGGAATGACGTCTAGAAAAATATTTTTCAAGGGTTTATTGGCACGTAAAAAATTTCGATTGTTATTAACAAAATAAGATTAAAAGAGAAGGTATTTCGTTTTTCGTTAATATTTTCTAAAATAATGATATTTGAGGAATTATGAAAAAAGGTCCTGAAAGAAGAGGAAATTTCCAATGAAATAGTCCTACCTTCCAGAACGCTGAATATAGGGCTCCGCGAGGTCGTTACGGCAGAGACGCGCCGTCTGAAAAGCCGTTATATCACCTAAATTAATTTTTTTATAGTATTAAATAACAATTTAAAAATTTGAATGATTTATGGTGTAATATAGACACTTGAACGAAAAAAACTTAGTGAAAACAAAAATTTCATGTCGATTTTTCAGAAAGTTACACCATTGTTAATTAACAAATTTTTTTCCAATCTCTGTTTTTATAAATTACGACATAAAAGTTTAAATAATTGGTCTATAAAATTTTCGCTCCGTAGAGCTCTTTTCATTTAGGTACTCAATAAAGCAATGCAATTTATTAAAGTTTATTATTTTGTTAATTATAATTTTTTTAAATTAAAAAAGAATAAAATTTCTAAAAAATGTTATCAAAAAATTTTTATCCCAGTAATATCTTATGATTGCTGTTTTTGCATCTAATATAGGTATTAATTAACATTGGAAAAAAAAAATAATAATTTTTTTTAAGAAATTGTTTATAAACAGACTATTATGGGATTTTGGAAAAAAAAATTTTTACCATCTCATTGCATAGGTAAAATCATGATTTAAAAATTTTTTTTTCTTAAATAAATTTTTTTATTGTTTATAATCGTTTCTTTTATATTTCAATTGTTTAAATAATTAGTTAAGTAATTATTTCATTCTTAAAAATCATCATCGACCTTTTTCGAAGAATTAACAGAGAAATAATTTCTTTTTATTAATAATTTCATTGTTTATTAACTTAACAATTTGTTATAAACAAATAATATTAACCGTTATATTTTTTATCGTAAACTCAAAAAAATTGCAAAAATAACTGTGTATAACAAAGTATAGAAAAACTTTTTTTTGATTTTTTACAACATTGTTACATATTATATGATAATGAAATTACAGCCGTTCCACAATTATAAATTATTATAACTTTTGAACTATGAGAGATACGGTAAGGGACATTCAGGTCATTTTTAGGAAAGATTCATTTATCTTTGAAATGAATTCAAAATCGATTCTGTAACCATTGTTTATCAGTTGTTATAAGCATTTGTTTATAAAAAAATTATATTTTTTTATATTTTTTTAAATTTCATAGCTTATAATTTTAAATAATATAGATAAGCTACGGACTCAAGAACTTTTCTGTTCTATGATGAAATATTTTTCTAAATACGTATAGTATAGTATATATAGTATAATTATAGTAATATAGATTTTTACCTCCTACAGATTCTGCTACACATTCACATTCTTATTATCAAGTACAAACATGGCTGGTAACCCCTTGAATGCAGAAAATTGGGGATGGCAAACGACCGAAACGATGTTTCTACCTATCAGAACAACCGCACCCTTGGCACCCGAAAAAGTGCTGAAATTAATCCATTGCAGTTGTACAACTTCGAGTTGCTCGAAAAATTGCAGTTGTCGTAAAAATGGGATAAAATGCACAAGATCTTTCAAAAAGTGTGAAGGAGAAACTTGTAGTAATGCGTCCGACCTCCTCGAAAACGTACAAAACAGCGAAGAAAATGAAGACGAAGAAGAAGAAGACGATGATAATATTGGATACAAACTAATTGGCGATTCTCAAAACCAAAAAGTTTGCAGTATCGTCAGATCATGCGAGAAATCTACAGATCTGACGATTCTGATTCAGATGAAACTGATGACGAATCCAAAAAATCGAAAGATGATGATGGAACTGAGAAACGAGGAACCGAAATAAGAGAAAAGGAAGAAAACAGTGCAGTTCCAAACATTGATGCACCGAGCTGTTCAGGACTTCCACCCGTTAAAAAACGGAGAACTCGTAAAAATTGGAAACTACTGTATTGTTTATAAAAATATATTTTGAAATGTTCTTCAAACAAAATAATGAGTAATTAATAATTTCCTTTTATCCGTACGTTATAGTTGTTAAGTTTCTAACAATAAAAATAATCAAAATAAAATAATTTAGAAAATATACTTGAAAAAAATATAAATATTAGAAAATAAATTCAATTATTATTTCAGTAATATTATTTTAGTGAATAAATAATTAAACTTTAGCAGAATATTAATAATTCTAGTGATAAATGAATGAAAATGATCAATAGCAGCATGTAAATTAGGTAAGTATAAATTTAAACTTGTATATTATTCAAACAGAAATCTATATTACTATAATTCATACGTAATCAGAAGGATATTTTATCATAGAACAAAAAAGTAATTGAGTCCGTAGCTGTATCTATATTATAGTTATAAGCTATGAAATTTCAAAAAATATAAAAAAATCTAAAATTTTAATAAACAAATGCTTATAACAACTGATGAACAATGGTTACAGAATCGATTTTGAATTCATTTTGAAGATAAATAAATCTTTCATAAAAATGACTAATATGTCCTATACCGTATCTCTCATCGTTCAAAAGTTATAACAATTTATAACTTATGGAACGGCTGTAATTTCATTATCATATAATATGTAACAATGCTGTAACGAATACAAAAAAAATGTTTTCTATACTTTGTTATACATAGTTGTTCGTGTTATTCTTTTGAGTTTTCGAAAAAAAATATAACGGTTAATATTATTTGTTTATAACAAATTGTTAGTCAATAAACAATGAAATTATTTATAAAAAAAACAATTCTCTGTTAATTCATTGAAACAGGTCAATGATGATTTTTAAGAATGGAATAATTTTTTAACTAATGATTTAAACAATTGAAATATAAAAAAAAACGATTATAAACAATAAAAAAATGTATTTAGGAAAAAAAAATTTTTAAATAATTTTACCTATGCAATAAGATGGTAATTTTTTTTTTTTAATTTTTTTTTTCCAATTTAAAAAAAAATTTATTTAGAAATTTTTTTTTTTATTCAAAAAAATTATAATTAACAAAATAATAAACTTCAATAATTTTTTTTTTGCATTGCTTCATTAAGTACCTAAATTTAAAGAGCTCCACGAAGCGAAAATTTTATAAACCAATTATTTAAACTTTTATGTCGTAATTTATGAAAACAGAGATTGGAAAGAAATCAGTCAATTAACAATGGTGTAACTTTTTGAAAAATCGACATGAACATTTTTTTTTACCGAGGTTTTTTTCATTCAAGTGTCTAGATTACACCATAATTTATTAAAATTTTTTAATTGTTATTAAGTACTATAAAAAAATTATTTGAGGTGATATAACGGCTTTTTAGACGGTGCGCCTATGCCGTAACGACCTCGCAGAGCCCTATTTTCAGCGTTAATTTTTTTTTATAAATAATAGAGATAGAGTTCTGGGAAGTTATTGGAAATTTCCTCCTCTTTCAGGATCTTTTTTCATAATTCCTTAAATATCATTATTTTAGAAATTATTAACGAAAAACGAAATACCTTCTTTTTTTAATCTTATTTTGTTAATAACAATCGCAATTTTATACGTGCTAATAAACCCTTAAAAAACATTTTTCTCGGCGTCATTCCGAATCGAATGAGCTAGTGCTCATATTTTTAGGAGCTTTATATCTATTTAACACGTTTTTGAACTTGTTGATTAGACTAGAATAAGACAAAGAAATTTCATTATAGTTAGACATCATTGAACTGTACTTGTAGAATCTATACTACTTGGGTTTTGTAAAAGTTCATATGATGTTTGACTAACATTCGGATCTGGAAGGGTGGTATTTTATTCTATTCCTAAAGACAGGTGTAATAAATAGCGTCAGGTGGGGTGTAGTTTCATATTTTTTCAATTCTTTACCAGACCAGTGACGTAACAAATGTCTAGTCAGGTGTGTGGTTTAAAAAAAAATAACACACTGTATACAGCCTTAACGGGGAATTGCTTGGATTTGGATACATGCAAAATTCACTCAATCAGATCAGATCAGATAGACCAGCACTTATCACGGAACATGATACATTTTCGATATTCGAACAAATGTAGTCTATAGTTGAAGACGAGAATTGAGAAAACCTGGTAGGAACTTCAACATGCATGCAAATGCTATAACAGTCAATCAGATTCAGTGTAATAATATTATTATCAGTTGTAATACCACAAGAGAGTGGGAGTTAAGTGAAAATAATTCGACATATTTTCGAAAACTTGTTGCCAGGCAATATATACGAGAGTGGTTATTGCCAAATGGCAACAAGTTTGAGAAAGAAATCTGAAGAATTATTTTCTACTTTATCAAACTCTCGAGTGGTATTCTGTAGATAATTTTTTGAATTCACGATCACAAACAGCTTTTTTCGCAAAATGATAAAACGATGTAAATCGGTTTTGATTCATTTTTCACTTTTCATGCGAACTGATGACAGACGTCAAATTAAAAATATAGGTTGCCGAAGAATAAAAATGAAGTACCTCAAATTATTCCCACAGCAATTTTCTAGGTAGATTATTCTCAGTATAATAATGGTGTGATTGACCAAAATGTACATGAATGAATTGAATTGAAAGTTTCCATTGGTTTCCAGAAATGCCACAAAATAATCACTGAAATCAATATTGAAATCTGTAAGAATAATTTTTGCGTGATTTGACAGATCGCATAAAATTATTTCAAACTTTTTCAAAAGTTCTGTAACACAACAGAAAGAAGGGTGAGCGATAAATACATGAATTGTATAAATTGTTATTTTTTAAATATCATCGACAATTCAAAACACTTCTCAGAAGTATGAATAACAGATTTATGAATTCTTGGGAATGAGTTATTTTCAAGAAAGCTCTATTTTTCAACTATGAGAGTACCACCATGTATTGAATCGGATCTACAAATTATGATGATTGAATTACTTCATCGCATACTATAGAATGTACATTGTCCTGGATTAAAATTGCATCAAAACAATTTTTTCTCATTCTCTACTCATCTGTAATAATAATAATAATAATAATAATATTAATAATAATTTATTCACTCAAGTTTATAATTTATAATTTTAACAGTGTAATTGCATTCTTGGAATGGCGAATGGTGAATAAATTGGAGAAAATACTTACGAAGCAGGGTATGCCTGCTTGTGTGTAAGAATATAGAAGTTCAACAATATAGTGAGATGGTGCAATAATGAACATTCATTAGACATATGAATGATCAACTATGGAAGGTATACAATATTAGAAGATTGGTCATACAAACAACAAGAAAATGGTGTGAAAATCAGGGTATATAACTGTCACAAAATAAAACTAGGGTATTAAAGGATTTTGAAGTAAAATGAATAGTGATAATAAATCTATAAAATGATATAAATAAGTGTTTGACAATCGTATATGAGAAAGAGTCAAGTCTTGCATTTAATTTTTCATTGTCTCGTGTATTTCTGCACGGGGAGTATTCTGAACGGAAAGTTTAAGTTTGTTTTTAAATTTTCTAGGATTTGGCACGCATTTAAGTGTTCCAGGTAGACAGCTGAAATGTTTAGGGCCCAAGTAACAATAGTTCCTTTGACCGACTGACTTGTGCATGACTGGTATTACGATACTTTTTTTGTGGCGTGTGCTATAGTTATGACTGTAGGTGATCAATTCGTGTTTGTGTTTATATTGGACTGCGGTTATGTTTATGAAGAATAGTTGCCTTGGATAAATATTTCAGTTTTCGAGTAGAGGATATACAAGTTTTGTTTCATCTGTATATGAACCTATATTATTTGTGGTTATATGATTTGATATATCTAGGCCAATCAATAGAGATTTTCTGCTCTATTGATTCTGTGACAGAAATACTACAAGGAAATCGACTGCCATCGCGGTAAGACGGTCCGTAGTTATATCTTGTTATGTTTTCTACTCGCATGTGTCATTGATAAATTTGTTATAAACATTTAAATGCGAAAAATCTTTTTTTTTTAGTTCTTTGCTTGTAACGTGAAAACTAATGGAGCAATCCAGATGCCCTCAATGGACAAGTTGTAGAGAATTGAAATAAAAAGGAAATAAGTTTCAGCAGAAAAACCAGAAAAAATCAGCGTTTTTATTTAAATTAATTACTCCACCACTTTCTCAGTTGTAGTGCAGACTCTCCACGAAATAGTAGTGATTATTATGAACTTCATGTGTGAGAATTTGAGGCTTTGTCGAATCATTAGTTTTGGCATGATTGCAATCTGAAATTTTAAACGCACTTCATTGCAGCAGATCTGGATGCTTTATAGGTGGTCCGATTTGCATTCTGCTGAAAGATTTTGAGAAAAGAGGTTTAGTACTACAAAATGACCATTTTTATTCTGCGTCAAAATGCTGCGAAATACGTGAGAAATACTTGCAAACATGACCGAAAACCGGCGGGTGCATGAAAGCGGCTCAGGAGTAATGGTAGAGCAACAGACTCAGGGAAGCGTATGTATAGTTATACATGCGCGCTGCACGTATTATGAATCTGCTGCTCTACCCCCACTCCTGAGCCGCTTCCATGCACTCGCCGGTTTTCGGTAATATTTGCAAGAATTTCTCACCTATTTCGCAGCATTTAAGCGCAAATTTAGATTGCAATGATGTCAAAACTAATGATCCGACAGCGCTTCAATTCAAAAAAAGACTGCACTGCATCTCAAGAAGTGGCGAGAGAATGTTTTTTTTTCAAATGTTGATTTTTTCTGGTGTTTCCAATTTTTCTACGTTTTTAATGATTTAATCGAGTCGTGTTGAGGCTTATACTGTTTGAATTTTGATTCTCTACAGCTAGTCCATCAAAGGCATCCAGATTTCATGTTACAAGGAAACAACAAAAAAAATAAGAGTTTTTTCATCTTGATATTTATAACAAATTTAGCAATGACACTTCTGACTAGGAAACACAACTGGATATAACTTAGGACCGTTTTCCGTATGATGGCACAGTCGGTTTCCTGCTACTATTTTCGTCACGATGAAATCTCCATTGATGGGTCTAATCGTAAATGAATAGCAGACAAGTGAGGAGACCTTTCATGAGTTTCGAAACACCAAGGTCAATGACATACGACCGAAGCACATAATTGCTAATAATATCGAAAAATGTGTGGATTTGACATACTCGGGCAAAAACTATACTGAAACGGAGAATATGCCAAACTGGCATAGGAACGCTAGCAGTAATTCCTGCGAAGCCAACACAAAATTTATTTTTCTGATTGGTTTTTACGGGAGTTACATATTGTTGAACTCACTGTTTTTTTTTCATTCGACTTTGTATCATTTAAAATTATCAATTTTCAACAGTTATGTTCTGTTCAATACATGAGTATATTGGCTGTGGATGGTCTCACATTGAGGCTCTGGATCGAGGACCCGAAGTTACGCCGAAGAATTGACCATTACTATTAGGAGCAAAAATTATGGGATAATATCCAACCGCATGCAGACGGCCCCAAGCATAATTGATAAGTAGTGAGCAACTGAGGAACTAAATGTGAATCCTATCAGAACAACACTAGTTCCTTTCGTGAGGTGGCTGCAGTAGGAACTAGAGATCCGTATTCGAATGAATCTCAGCTAATATTTTTCAAGAAGAAGAGAGAAAGACTATAACGCTAAACTAAACGTGCTGCAGAGTATTTTTCGAAACGAAGGATTTGAAGCCGAAACCGATTGAACGATCATCAAACTCATGATCACCTTTGCCTAACTAATATAGGGGTCGAAATTCCAACAATATTCAGCAAAAATTAAGCTGCAAAAAGTGCAGCGGTTAGCCTTTCTGAGAATCATGGGTGCCAAATTCATATGCTCCACTGCGTTATCTGAACTTTCCGCTACTGTACTCATGAAGGTAGTGCCTCCAGCATGCTCCAGACATCAATCTTGAAAGCTGTAAATCTGACTTGACATCTGAAGATTTTGGAAAATATTCCTCTGGAATCCAGATACAAACCATCAGATATTATACCGGCTAGGTAAGGTTCTGAAATGCATGAGTGGTCATTAAATAATCAACTAATAGGCCTCAATTAGAAAAAGGTATATCAGTTCTGATAGTTACCATATGATCGGAAAAATTGTAGTGGAATTCACGTGTCACAGATTTAGGCTCCCAGAATACCTTGACAAAGTTGCAACAATAATCCTGGCAGAAATCCATGCTGTAGAAAAATGTATCCGAGAATGCCTTGCAGGAAGTTCTAGGGTGGAAAGAGCAAAAATATAGATTATATCAGACCTGCAGCAATAAAAGACTCGAAATCACAGACGTTTGAGTCTTGACTAACGTGAACTGAAACAACTGGTTGCAAAAAATCAGGACATCTTTTCGTGGGTAGAAGGTCACAAGGGAAAGAAAAAGCAGACGGCCTTGCCAAAGAAGGAGTTGGAAAACACTGCAGAACACCTGATTTTCGACTACCAAGCACTATTCTGCAAGAGGCTCAAATCTTTGATGAAACAATTCACTCAGCTTCCAGGTGTCATATGATCCCGTACCTTGAAGAGATGAAGGGGGTGCGCAAGCGATCTTGAAGAAAATCTAAGAATAGTCTACTCGACAAGTTGAAAATGGTCTAAAATAGAGATACTGCTCTTAAAATTATGTGTGATAGCTCATTGGATCCAGAATAACGCCTAGGGAAATATGCCAGAAGCGTGTATTAGCACATAAAAAATTGCAAAAGTTATAAACAATTGAAGATGAAAAAAAATGGCATTTCGTTTTTTGCCAATATTTCATAAACCATCGATATTTAAGGAGTTCTAAAAAAAGGTTCTGGAAGAGAAGAAAATTTCCAATGAAAAACTTCAAGCTCCTGGAACTCTATCTCCATTATTTATAATTTTAATTTAACGCTGAAAATGGGTCTCCGAGCGACATTTTCAGGTTGCGCGCGCGGCGTAAAAAGCGAGTACGACACATTAATTAATTTATTTAAGGTATTAAATTTTGTTTTAATTTGAAAAAATAATGGTGTATTCGGAACACTATCAATAATTCATTCTCGTTGGGAATTCTACTGAGAGCTTATTTTTCAACAATTTAAACGATTGTTATCTAACAAAATTTCCTATAACTTCTGTCTTAATTGTAAATGAAAAAAAATGTTTAGATAATTGTCGTAAAAAATTTTCGCTTCGTAGAGCCTTTCTTATATACATACTCAACAAGATGACGCCATAAAAGTTAGAAAAATATTCATACTTTGTTTATAATAATTTTTGTACTTGAACAAAAACTAAAAAATCCAAGTAATGTTGTTGAAAAAAATTAATTTCAATTTTTTACATATTTTTTAAAATGTTTCCTCCACAACTCCATTATATTACAAATATTATGATTTTTGGAAAAAACTGGTTCCTCAATAACAATTTTTAATTGTTTATAATAGTTTTTTTTATATTTTTTTTAAATAATTAGTTGAGTTTTTTTTTCAAATCATAATTGACCTATCGATAACAAAAAACATTTTTTTTCATACTTTTCCATTGTTTTTAATTTACCAATTTTTATAAAAAATTTTTAATTTGTTAGATTTTTTTTCCGAAATTCTAAAATTTACAAAAACAACCATATACAAAAAGTATAAAAAAAAAAATCCAATTTTTCCCAATTCCAATTCCCAAAGTACAATAAAAAATTGTTTTTTTTTTTTTTATACTTTGTTATATATGGTTATTTTCGTAAATTTTTGAAGTTTCCGGAAAAAAATCTAACAAAGTTAAAAATTCATTTATAACAAATTGGTAAGTTAATGAACAATGGAATTGTTGATAAAAAAAACTTGTTACTTCATAGAGGACTGTCAATTATGATTTTAGGAAAAAAATAATTTCCTAACTAATTATTTGAACAATAAAAATATAAAAAAAACTATTATAAACAATTGAAAATTGTTATGAAGAACAAATTCGTCTTTCACAAATCATAAAATTTGTGATATAATGAAGTTGTAAAAAAAAAATTTTCAAAAATATTGAAATAATCAATTTGTTTATAAAAAAATTATCAACAAATGGCGGAAAAATTTTTTTTTTGCAAATCAATTTATTTGTATTGAAAAAAAACAATAATATGATGATTGAAAAAAAAAAATTTTCAAAGCATTACTTGGATTTTTTTTTTTTTTAAAAAAATTATTATAAAGAAAGTATGAATATTTTTTTATTTTTTATGGCCTGATCTTGTTGAGTATGTATATAAGAAAGGCTCTAAGGTGCGAAAATTTTTTACGACAATTATTTAAGCATTTTTTTTCATTTACAATTAAGACAGATGTTCGGGAAAATTTTGTTAGTTAACAATCGTTTAACTTGTTGAAAAATTAACGTTAAGTAGAATTTACAACGGGAATGAATTATTCATAGTGTTTCGAATACACCATGATTTTTGCAAATTCAAAAAAACATATTTAATACCTTAGATAAATTAATTAATGTGTCGTACTCGCTTTTGACGCCACGCGCGCAACCTAAAAATGTCCCTCGGAGACCCATTTTCAGCGTTAAATTAAAATTATAAATGATAGAGATAGTTTTCCAAAAGTCCAAAGTTTTTCATTGGAAATTTCCTCCCCTTTCAGAATCTGTTTTTGAAATTTCTTGAATATCAATAGTTCATGAAATATTGGCGAAAAACGAAATACCATTTTTTTTCATCTTCAATTGTTTATAACTTTTGCAATTTTTTATGTGCTAATACACGCTTTCGGCACATTTCTCTAGGCGTTATTCTGGATCCAATGAGCTATCACACATAATTTCAAGAGCAGTATCTCTATTTTAGACCATTTTCAACTTGTCGAGTAGACTAGAAGCTGGAGAGCCCTATAACTCCCCTGCAATCTACAGTCACCATACCAGAAAATGTTTTCTCAACACGTTGAATATAAGAGAAATATTCTTATTGATAATGAAATTACTTTTCTGATAGACAATCTCAGAGTGAAGCAAGATTTTCAATGTATGTATCTTTTTTTTTCGGTACATTTTTTCTATTGAATACGGTAATGCAAAGTGAAGGGGGTATGATAGGCGGAGTTCACACGAATAAATTTCTTAAGATAGAGTGATTGATAAATATTTCAAAAGAAATAATTTATTCTTGAGACATCTGTTCTGCAATTTGTGTTTCGAATGATTCTCTTTGGTTCTAAGATTCCTAAAACTAAGTTGAAACTATGAAACTAATTATTTAGTAACAATCATCTTTCAATTCACATTGATAATTGATATTCAGGTTACTCTATGGTATTATCCCTAATTGTATCATTCCGATGATTGGGAGCAATGAAAAGCCCCTTGAGTGCCTGTACAAATTTATCAAACACTATTTTTCACAATTCAGAAACAATGAATTCATTTTTGTCATTGACTTTTTTTATAAATTGTGTACGGCACCAAGGATATTATTTTGTCTATGCTTATAACTCTCAGAATAAAGACAAATTATGTTCGCACCAGATACGCATGAAACATCAGACTTTCCATCAATTGAAATTACCTCGACATGGTTTGCTGTATTTAAGAGATATTATGAATGGGCTTGCATAAGTTTCAGACTTTAGTTTGCATACGAAACTAAAACCCCCTTATTATCACTATTTCGGGCCAATTTATGAGATCTCATAAGATATCACAAAGGCCATGATGTTTGAAAAATTCATATTATTTCTGTAAATTCAAATCAGCTACTTCCATCTCATGTCTAGGAAAGGACGAAGAGTGAGATCCAACACGGTACACAAATATTAAAATATTGGGATCGAAATCCACACTTAAGTTTTCACCTGATCCCACTCATATTCGTTCATATAAAAATAAACTCTATACCATTTGAAACTTTCGTTTCTGCATTTCTGAAAAAATGAACACAGAATAGATATAGTAATAATAATAATAATAATGATGTTTATTCACTGAAATACAGAATGTACAAAATTCACAATTTTACAATAGTACCCCAGATACAATATTCTGCAGTCTGCAAATGAACTAAAAAAAAAACAAAGCCTAAAGGCTGTCCGTGGTTACAGTGGTAGCAGACGCTACCGAATAATATAATCTGGTTCTTAATTCCTATAAGATAAATAGAATAGTGTATGAATTTGAATTTGAATATGGTAAAATTCTATAGAAATGGTCAGTAACTTACTAATATACGATATGCACTATAAGGAAGATAATAATAGAGAATAAATGGAAAATATTCCATTCTGAAAGCTCAAAAAAAGTGAGATATTAAATTTCTGTCATTCGTGAACTAAAGGAATTTGACTGCTTTTCTGATTAAAATTTATTTTTTTCTTTAGCTCTTGTCGAATGCAAATGGGAGACAATTTCAAAAAAAATTTTGGTTATTGATTTCAACTATTTCAGAAGTGTAATTTAGATAATTTCTCACGTAAATCACTGTTCCATCACGTTTATTGATTTTTCCAAAATTAAAGATCAGTTCATACCCATCTAAGATACAAAGATTGGGATCGAAATCGTTTCTAGTTTCAGTGAGTACAATACAGATGAAAGGTTCGCTAAAGGAATTCAGTGTAACAATTAGATTATACAAAAATTTTTATATACTTCTAATATTTTGGTGAAATTTTTAAATGCATTTTTATGTTCAATATTATACTCAGCTATATTGCTCAAGACTTCAGTAGGAAACTCATCATAATTATAGTCACTAATGAATGGATCCATCTCCAGTTTTGCTGTTACTATTTAGTCTGGTAATTCTCTTGGTGTGGGCAGATTTTAGGTTTTTCTGCTTATTGGTATCCGCACTGTTCTTGATGTTACTTCCTTCCTTGCCATTTTATGCCTTATAATTTTCTTCGCTTATGTCCTCGTCGCTTATGTCCTCTTCACTACTGTCCTCTTCTTCTCCTAGATTTTCTATTGTGTAGGGCACACCATCAATCACTTATGTTTTCTTCTTTATAAAAGCTACTTTGCCATTGTCTCTAGCCTCCTTCAGGTGGAATCCCAATTTCTTCAATTCAGCATAGTCTTCAGGCGAGTAGTCCTTCTGAGACAAAAACCCCGGTTCCTTTGAACTCACTTGCCTTCGCCAATATTTCAGATCTCAATTTATATCTGAGTAGTTCACCAGGAGAGGGCGTTTCGTATTATTGTTCCTCTTGCCAATACGGTAGATATCTCTCAGATCGTTGACGTTTATTTTTAATTTAGATTATTTTCCAATACGCTCGTGAAAGTATTCATATCATCAATATCATTTTCATTTTCCCTTATGCCATAGAACACTAGATTGAGATTTTTCATTTTAAGTTCAATATTGATGAGTCTTTCTTTTAGTGTTTTGTTTTCTTCTCGGAGAGGTAGATTTTCGTTTTTCATACTCTGAAGTTCTTCTAGGATTTCAGTTCGTATTGAGCGCACCTCATTTTCAAGTTCTTTAGCTGTTTTTTCAGTTTTTAGTTTAGTATCCTTTAGTAGCTCGTATATTTGGTAGTTACTAATCTGCTTATTCATTTCTTTTGACATAGTCGTCTTCAAATTACTATCACTCAGAGTTGGTCACTTAGCTACTCCCACGTTCAGAGGAGGTCGATTCGTGTCTTTGTTTTCTACTCGCAAGCCTCGATTGTAAAAAGTGTTGTTTTTATTGTCTGTTGATTGCAATTGATAATTTAGATATCGTAATTGCATAGAAATAGGCTATTACCAAACATAACTAACTATATCAATGTACTCCTGGGCACCACACCTTCACTTTGGTATAACTTTTTTTAAACACTAGTATGAGATTCAACTATAATCCGAATTTAGTAGGAGCTCAATTCACACACCGTTTTTATACTCACAGCAGGCTACTTCTCTTCTCTTTCTTAGTTCAAATATACACTCTTGAAAATCGTCGAGGTAATGAAAATGGACATCAAAGACATCAAGGGCACCACAAATCATTTTGAAAATTATGATGACAAAATAAAAAAAAAAATTAATAAAAAAACCTTTTCAAATACAACCTTTAATTCAAATGCGCTCAAAAGTAAAAAATTATAGCTTTGGATGTGCGACGTAGGTTATTCCGTGAGTTATAGATTCAAAAGCTTGTCGCTTCTGTATTCGAACTGAAAACTTTTCTCGACAAGCTTTTGAATCTATAACTCACGGAGTAACCTACGTCGCACATTCAGAGTTATAATTTTCCACTTTTTAGCGCATTTGAATAAAAGCTTGTTTTTGAAAAGTTTTTTCATTAATTATTTCATTTTGTGCTTTTTAGTGAGAACACTTCAATCTATGTATTTTTGTTAACGCATAGTGATTATTAGGCCTCTTCTCTGTAATTTCTGAGCTATCTAGTTCTTCAATGAGGAGACCATCTGAAGATTAACTCCTACGCCATCTTCAATTTATGAATTCTGACGAAAAAACAATAATCTTCGACTAAATTCATACTCTCTGACCCCAAAAACACCGAAATACCAATTTTGAATACAAACGTTCTATTATCACAACCATGTGGAGCCACCATCTTGAATTTATGAATTTTGAGAATAAATCCATAGTCTTTGACCCCGAAAACTTCCACATACCAATTTTTAATAGAATCGGATCATAATTACAAAACTCGATCGCCATCTTGAATTTGTGGATTTTGAAAGAAAATTCATAATCTATAATCCCGAAAAACCCCACATACTAATTTTGAGTCGAATCGGACCATAAATACAAATCTCGTTCGCCATCTTAGAGCCGCCATCTTGAATTTGTGCATTGTGAAATGAAATTTATAATTTCCGACCCCGAGAACCCCCACATGCTAATTTTGAGTCGAATCGTACCATAAACATAAATCTTGTTTTTGTAAATTCAAATCAGCTACTTCCAGCTTATGTCTAGGAAAGGACGAAGAGTGAGATCCAACACGGTACACAAATATCAAAATATTGGGATCGAAATCCACACATAAGTTTTTACCTGATCTCACTCATATTCGTTCATATAAAAATAAACTCCATACCATTTGAAACTTTCGTTTCTGCATTTCTGAAAAAATGGACACAGAATAGAGATAGTTCAAATATACACTCTTGAAAATGGTCGGGGTAATAAAAATGGACATCAAAAACATTAAGGGCACCACAAATCATCTTGAAAATTATGACGACAAAATTAAAAAAATTATTAATAAAAAAACCTTTTTGAAGACAAGATTTTATTCAAATGCGCTAAAAAGTAAAAAATAATAGCTTTGGATGTGCGAAGTAGGTTATTCCGTTAGTTATAGATACAAAAGCTTGTCGCATCTGTATTCGAACCGAAAACTTTGCGCGACAAGCTTTTGAATCTATAACTCACGGAATAAGCTACGTCGCACATCCAAAGTTATTATTTTTTACTTCTTAGTGCATTTGAATAGAAGCTTGTCTTTGAAAAGTTTTTTCATTAATTATTTTATTTGGTGCTTTTTAGTGCGTACACCTTAATCTATGCCTTTTTGTTAACGCATAGTCATCATGAGGCCTTTTTCCTGTAGGTTCTGAGCTATCTAGTTCTTCAATGAGGAGACCATCTGAAGAATAACTCCTACGCCATCTTCAATATATGAATTCTGACAAAAAACAATAATCTTCGACTAAATTCATGATCTCTGACCCTAAAAACCCCGACATACCAATTTTGAATAGAAACGTTCCATTATCACAACCATGTGGAGCCACCATCTTATATTCATGAATTTTGAGAATAAATTAATAGTCTTTGACCCCGGAAACTTCCACATACCAATTTTTAATAGTGTAACGTAAATAAACTTAACTTGGTTTTAATAATTTATTTAACACTTAATCTACAACTTAATTTATATTACTACGCCATTGAATAGCTCGATCGTATGGGCTCGTTCAGACTGTTCACTCCCTCTTAAGGGCTGTCTATTTATCTCCGATACAGCATTCTCGATGTTTCGAATTCTTCCAGTTGGCGACGGCATGTTCCAATTGTTTCCAATATTGACCGTTGCATTACGCGGAAGAGGGACTGGATGGTTCTCGAATATCTCCGGGGATGATCTCATCGCTGTCGATGGCGACGCGGGAGGCGACAGGTCCGGCCTAGGTTCGTTACATTGCCCCCTTCTTAAAGACATTTCGTCCCGAAATTTCATCCTTGGAGTGTGACGATATCTGCATGACTCCCCATATCTGCACCGTGAAGTTCGATGGAAGTAACACTCCACGGTCTTCATGATCGGTCGTGGAAGAGGGTTACAGCAAACCAAAATCTTGACGCCGCTGGATCTGAATATCGCCTCCAGCATACTTCTTATGACTCTCCAGTCCAACCCATCAATACCACAGGATAATTTTGGAATTGCTAGATCCACCAGATTCTGGTCCACCATAGTATCTCTTAGTTTGGTGAGACTCTTCCAGACATCTTCATAAGACGGTTTATCTTGGGAATGCCTCTTGGTGACTAGGTAGTAGATGTTTCTCTGGCCTTTCTTCAACTGTAGCACCCCACCAACTTCTGGATTCTGCTCCCGCAGTGTTTGGAGTTGACCAAATTTCTTGGAGAACACTACGGCGATGCCCCTGGACATTCGAAGATCTTCTGCCACACAGTGCGCTAGTGCGTAGTCAGCAGGCACCTCGAAAAGGTCTCGTGACTCCTCTCTAGTAACCCCATGTAGAACTTTCTGCCCGTTTGAATACAAGGACATAAACTTCTCGAACGTCATATCATCCTCCGGTGGCTTGAGGGTGCGAACTTGGTCATGGTTTCCAGCGTAAGGGGCCAACCTGTTGAAATGGACGACCCTTGGTTTCCCTCGGGTGGCTTATGGATTCGGTACACAAGGTCGTTTATCCTTTTCACGATCTTATACGGGCCTTCCACGAGTTCCGCAACTTTGGTGATAGTCCACGACGACGTTTGGGGTTGTACAGCCAAACCAGGTCATCAACCTTAAATCCTCCAGCGTCGGCCTTGATGTCATAGGTCTTCTTCATTTTATCGCTGGCACTCTGGATGTTCAACCGGACTCGTTCGTGGATGTCGTCCATTCTCTGCCGAAGTTTGCTGACGTAGTCCTCTCCCGCAGTGTTTTGTCCTGGCGGTATCCCAAACTTCAGGTCACAAGGCAGTTGCAGTTCTCGGCCCATTATAATACTAGCAGGAGTTTGACCGGTTGACTCGTGTACTGCGGATCGATAGGCCATCAGGAACAAATGAAGATACTGGTCCCAGTCTCTTTGATGGTCAGAGACAACCTTGGACAAGTGGCGGTTGATCGTCCTGTTCATCCGTTCCACCATTCCATCGGACTGCGGATGTAGGGCCGTGGTTCTTGTCTTGCGGATGTTCAGCAGTAGACATATTTCTTGGAAAAGGTTGGATTCGAAATTTCTGCCTTGATCCGAGTGCAGCTCCATTGGAATACCGAATCGACATATCCACTCTTTCACCAAGACGTCGGCGACGGTGATGGCTTCCTGGTTGGGCAGGGCATAGGCTTCCGCCCACTTACTGAAGTAGTCCATTGCCACAAGGATGTATTTATTCCCGTGGTCGGATACGGGAAACGGGCCGGCGATGTCAATGGCGATTCTCTCGAACGGGCTGCCTACGTTGTACTGACGCATCGGGGCCTTGGGTCGTATTCGAGGTCCATTGCTAGCAGCGCATACAGCGCACTTCCTGCACCAGTCCTGGACGTCAGCTTGACAATTGGCCCAGTAAAACCGTTGCCTCACTTTCTGCAGGGTCTTCGTCACTCCCAGATGTCCTCCGGCGACTCCATCATGGATTTCCGCAGCACTTCCTCTCTTCTGTTCCTGGGAACAATTATTTGGCGTCTGTCTTCCCCACCAATATCGGCCTCCAGCACACGTTTCAGGATCCCATTGTCCAGAATAAGAGAGTTCCATTGTGCCCAATAGGACTTAACAGCCGGCGAGTAACCTGCGACTTCCTGCCATGATGGTCTTCGATTGCCCTTCTTCCAGCTGACGACTAAGCCAAGGTCGGGGTCTCCTCTTGGTCTTTCTGGATCTTGCTGTCATTCCAGTTGTCATCCATTGCCGCGGTTCTACAAAGTGTTGCTTCTTTCTCTTCTGCTCGTCGGCAATGTGAGCAATCATCTGGACATGGTCTTCGCGACAAGGCATCTGTATTCTTATGGCTAGTTCCGGCTCGATGTTCGATTTCGAAATCGAATTCTTGGAGTCTCTCGATCCAACGTGCTACTTGACCCTCAGGATTTTTGAACTGTAAGAGCCATTTGAGAGCTGCATGGTCAGTTCTCAACAGGAATCTTCTTCCATACACGTACTTGTAGAAGTGTTCCACTCCCTTTACAACAGCTAACAGCTCTCGCCTGGTGACACAGTAATTGCGCTCTGGTTTGCTAAGCGTCTTGCTAAAATAACCAATGACCTTCTCCTGTCCCTCCTGGATCTGAGATAGGACAGCTCCAAGTCCCACGTTGCTGGCGTCCGTATCCAAAATGAATTTCCCTTTGGGTAGGGGATAGCTCAGTATAGGTGCGTTGATCAAAGCTCCTTTCAGCTTCCTGAATGAATCTTGACATTCTTCGGACCACTGAAACTTTGTTTGGCCTTCCGTGAGCCTGGTCAGTGGTTTAGCGATGTTGGCGAATCCCAGCACATATCGGCGATAGTATGTGCATAAACCAAGGAAACTTCGAAGTTGGTGAATGTCTTTTGGGATGGGCCAATCCTTAACAGCTTTGATCTTCTGGTCATCCACTGCTACTCCTTCCCCAGAGACAACGTGGCCGAGGTATCGTACTTCTTTTTGGAACAGATGGCATTTCTTAGGGCTCAGCTTCAATCCGGAGTTCCTCAGTCGCAGGAATACTTCCTCCAGGTTTTTCACGTGGTCTTCGAACGATCTGCCGACCACAATTATGTCGTCGAGATACACTAGACACGTGTTCCATGAGAGTCCCTTCAGCACTGTCTCCATCAATCTTTCGAATGTGGCGGGAGCATTACAGAGCCCGAATGGCATAACGGTGAACTGCCACAATCCTGAGCCGATGGTAAAAGCAGTCTTTTCTCGATCTTCCTGAGCGAGTTCTACTTGCCAGTATCCACTCTTCAGATCAAGGGTCGAGAAAATCGTGGAACCAGCCAACGTGTCTAGGGTGTCATCTATTCTCGGGAGAGGGTAACTGTCCTTCTTCGTGACATTATTAAGTTGGCGATAGTCTACACAAAAGCGTGTCGATCCATCCTTTTTCTTCACCAGTACGACTGGAGAGGACCAGGGACTGTCAGACGGTTCGATAACTCCTTCTTTTCCCATATCGCTGACTATTTTGTCAGCCTTCTTGGCAAGAGGAAGTCTTCTTGCTGATTGCCGGATCGGTCGGGCACCCCCAGTATCAATCTTGTGCTGGACCACATTAGTTCGACCCCCTTTTCCTTGACCGGTATCGAAGATGTCTTGGTACTTTTGACTAAATCTCTTAGTTTGGGCTGTTGAGCTGGTTTTATGTCTTTGGAAGAGATGGCAACTAATTTCTCTAGTTCTGTGGGCAAGTTGTTGGGTTGGCTAATCGTACCTCGTACGCCCCGGATCACGGATGAAACTGACGAGCAGTGCCCCAAAATTGTTCCTTTCTTCAAGGTCACTGGGAAATAATTGACATTCATGACCCTTACCGGCACAAATTTGTCAGCACGCAACAAGGTCTTCCCTAGTGCAATCCCTCGTCCAATTTTCTCATCATGAAGTTTGGGCTCGAACATCACCACGTCTCCACTGCTCGCACTCCCGTCCAGGCGAGCCTCCAGAATGGTTTCAGCCCTCTCAGGTACGCTTACATCTTCAGCCAACAGCACACGGATCAACTCTTCACTTCTCCCATGAAGTACCAGCTCTTCTCCGTTGACACGTAGGACGCCGTCTTTGAAATCCAATTCAAACCCTCTGGAATTCATGATGTCCATTCCGATGATTGCATCGTCTTCGATGTCCGCTACAAGTGCCTGATGTTTCACTTTAGTGCTGCCCAAAATTATTTCAATCGGTAGCTCGCCATATACAGTAGCTGGCTCCTGTTGCTGTGCGTAGCTTCCAAGTTGTCGGTTCAATTCGTTCCGGTGTTCTGGCAAAGGAAGGTCCGAGAATTGTCCTAGTCGCACCTGTATCTAGCAGCATGGTGCAAGGCTCGTTATTGATGAGACCGTCTACGAAAACACCTCTGTTCTGTCGTTGCAGGATAGCGACATATGCGTTGTTAACCAGGGCTTGCTGGACACAGGCCGACGATTGCCCCTTCTCGTCGACCTTCTTTAGTTTTCCTGCATCGGAGTCGTGTTTTCGAATGTTGGACATTTGCTACGCACATGTCCAATTTTGCCACAATTCCAGCATCTTATCTGTCTCTTCTCAGGGAACACTTCCTTAATCACTTTCCTTATGGCAGCTTCCAAATTAGCAGGCTCCTGTGAGTCTTCCTCAATCATTCGGACTTTACTCTGGCTTTTGCAAGATTGTTTCGCTGCCTCGAATTCTAAAGCGCGTGCCAGTGCGTCTACGAGATGTGTTGGACGGGCTAGTGTCAACGCTTGTCTGGTTTCTTGGTCACGGAGTCCATCCAGGAATGCTTGAACCGCTAGTCGCTCCATTACATTTTCTGGTGTGGCTGGATATGCGAGACGAACCAAGCGTGCAATGTCAGTTTCGAATTCTTGTAAGGATTCGCCCGATTTTTGGCAGCGATTTTTCAGCTGGGAGTGGTATACGTGTTCCAAATGGGCCTGGCCATATCGTAATTCTAGATGTTTAATCAGCTGATCATAGTCCTCCTGTTCTTGGGCGGTAAGAATTTGTAGAATATTCGTCGCTTCTCCACGTAATGCAAGTGTCAGTGCTAGAGGTCTTTCCCTGCATTCCATCCATTTGCTTTGGCCGCTGCTTCAAACTGTCGGCTGTAATTTTCCCATGGAGTTTTTCCGTCAAGTTGAGGCGGCTTCATGGAAAGCTTCCCTATTTCAGAAATGACCTTGACATCTTTTATACCCTCTTGAACTTTATCCAAGTTCAAACTCAAGTCCAGCATTGCATTTTCGTTAACCATCTCTGTGGAGGGCGCACTATTAATTCGTTTTTCCAGCTTACTGATCGTTTCCTTTATTTTATCTACCTCCGTGTTCATTTGCTCCCTAATTTTATCTATCTCTGTCTCAACGGTTCCCATTCTTTCTTCTAGAAATTTAGCCACACCACACAATTCTTTTTTTAGGCCTTCTGTGTTTTCCAGGAACTTCTCTTCAAGGCTTCTTGAATTTTCTAGAAGCTTCTCTTCCAGATTTCTAGAATTTTCTTCCAGGCTTCTTGAATTTTCTTGAAGCTTCTCTTCCAGATTTCTAGAAAGCTTCTCTTCCAGATTTATAGAATTTTCTTGAAGCTTCTCTTCCAGATTTCTAGAATTTTCTTGAAGTTTCTCTTCCAGATTTCTAGAATTTTCTTCAAGCTTCTCTTCCACATTTCTAGCATTCTCTTCCAAAGTCCTCGAATTTTGTTGCAGCTCTTCTTTCAAGGATTCTATTATCGGACTCAAATCACCTCCGGGAACTTCGAATAAAAATGTTTCGCGGTCCTCACCTTCTTGTATAAGTCCTTCTGCAAGTCTTTCCTGGAGTACTTGCTTTTTACCTGTTGTTTCCAGTTCCCTTTCCTCCAATTCCTGTTTCAATTCCGCTACCTTCAAATCCGCAAGGCGCACTTTTCTTGAACACATTTTGTCTTTGACGAGGTATCAGTCTGTTTTACACGAAAAGTTTATCAGTTTGTTAAAAATTCACTTCGCGAATTCTTTTCCACGGGCCACCAGTCTATTGTCTGTTTCACGCGAACAGTGTAGCAGTTTATATTCCCACGCACAATTGTCCACTTGCGAAAACCGGCCACTGTCTATTTTGGGCGTACAAAAGGTCTATCAATTTATTTTTCTGACTATCCACTCCACGATCACTTGTTTATTTTCAAAATCTCACTTCCGACACCAATTGTAACGTAAATAAACTTAACTTGGTTTTAATAATTTATTTAACACTTAATCTACAACTTAATTTATATTACTACGCCATTGAATAGCTCGATCGTATGGGCTCGTTCAGACTGTTCACTCCCTCTTAAGGGCTGTCTACTTATCTCCGATACAGCATTCTCGATGTTTCGAATTCTTCCAGTTGGCGACGGCATGTTCCAATTGTTTCCAATATTGACCGTTGCATTACGCGGAAGAGGGACTGGATGGTTCTCGAATATCTCCGGGGATGATCTGATCGTCGATGGCGACGCGGGAGGCGACAGGTCCGGCCTAGGTTCGTTACAATAGAATCGGACCATAATTACAAAACTCGTTCGCCATCTTAGAGCCGCCATCTTAAATTTGTAAATTTCGAAAGAAAATTCATAACCTCTAATCCCGAAAACCCCCACATACTAATTTTGAGTCGAATCGGACCATAAACACAAATCTCGTTCTCCATCTTTGAGCCGCCATCTTGAATTTGTGCATTGTGAAATGAAATTCATAATCTCCGACCCGGAAAACTAATTTTGACATACTAATTTTGAGTCGAATCGGACTATAAATAACAACAAATCTCGTTTTTGTAAATTCAAATCAGCTACTAGACCAGGGTCGATAATTTTTTAAACACAAAAAAATTATAGTGGAATGAAACACATTGAAAAAGGAAGAGAATATTACAAAAATGAAAGGAAAAATAATTTACGGGCGATCTGACGTCGGGAAGTGGAAGGGGGTGAGTTTTCAAGGGTAAAAAACGGTTTATTCCGATTTCCGGCAAAACTAGAAGTCCTATAGGAAAAAGTTGAATAGCAAAGTTGTAGGTAATAAAAATATCTACATATTAGATACCCACACTTTCCTCACATAATCTCAAAATTCATGTGAAAAATTCAAATAACTAGGTTTTTGTTTTTTTATTTTTACCTTTTACAAAAAAAAACTTTCTCACGAAATTTGCTGAGAAATAACTTTTTCATGTCTCGAACACACTGTAATTTTTTTTTATTTAAAATATTTATTTTTCTACCTTATCTTGACTTAATATCGAAAAAGCACCCTAATTTTCAATCAGAAATTCTCCTGTCAAAATATCAGGTTTTTTAAAAAAGTCAGTGGGCTTTTTGTTTGTTGAAATCTCTACTTTCTGATAGTGTATGAAAAATAGACATTACTATGGTAAATGTTCTCAGAAAATGCAAAGAAATAACAGGTAGTGAGGCCCAGACCCTCCTAGCCGCTTTCCCACTTCTCTATGAAATACATTTTGATGGGCAAAAATTTTCCGTAGGTCACTCAGGTATATAAGTCATCTTGAAATAGCAATAAATAGGCATCTACGCATATAATCTAAAGAAGATTCACAACTTTCTCAAAATATTGTAGGTGTCTTATTAAATTCGGATTCGAGTTTTTTTCGTTTCTTTGCATTTTCTGTCATAGTAATGTACTTCGGTTTCATACCATCAGAAAGAAGAGATTTCAACGAACAAAAAGCCCGCCGACTTTTTTGAAAAAGATGATATTTTGACGGGAGAATTTTTGATTGAAAATTAGGGTGCTTTTTCGATATAAAGTCAAAATAAGGTGAAAAAAATAAATATTTTAAATCAAAAAAATTACAGTGTGTTTGGAACATGAAAAAAGAGGTTTTCACCAAATTTCGTGGAAAAAAAAATTGTTGTTAAAAGATAAAAATAAAAAATCAAAAACTTGGTTATTTGAATTTTTCACATCAATTTTGAGGTTATGTAAAAAAAGTTCTTCTTTGAAAGATTAACTCCTACGCCATCTTCAATTTATGAATTCAGACGAAAAAACAATAATCTTCTACTTAATTCATAATCTCTGACCCCAATAACACCGACATACCAATTTTGAGTAGAAACGTTTCGTCATCACAAGCATGTGGAGCCACCATCTTGAATTATGAATTTTGAGAATAAATTCATAGTCTTTGGCTCCAAAAACTTCCACATACCAATTTTTGATAGAATCGGACCATAATTACAAAACTCGTTCGCCATCTAAGAGCCGCCATCTTGAATTTGTGAATTTTGAAAAGAAATTCATAACCTCTTATCCCGAAAACCCCCACATACTAATTTTGAGTCGAATTGGACCATAAACACAAATCTCGTTCGCCATCTTGAATTTGTGCATTGTGAAATGAAATTCATAATCTCCGACCCCAAAAACCCCCACATAATAATTTTGAGTCAAATCGGACCATAAACACAAATCTCGTTTTTGTAAACTCAAATCAGCTACTAGACCAGGGTCGATAATTTTTGAAACCAAAAAAAATTCTAGTAGAATGAAACTCATTGGAAAAGGAAGAGAATATAACAAAAAAGAAAGGAAAAATAATTTACGGGCGATCTGAGGTCGAGAAGTGGAAGGGGGTGAGTTTTTAAGGGTAAAAACAGTTTATTTCGATTTCCGGCAAAACTACAAGTCCTATAGAAAAAAGATGAATGGCAAAGTTGTAGGTAATGAAAAGATCTACAACTGAGGTTTACACACTTTTCTCACATAATCCCAAAATGTATGTGAAAAATTCAAATAACCAAGTTTTTGGTTTTTTATTTTTACCTATTACAAAAAAAAAAATTTTTTCACGAAATTTGCTGAAATCTTACTTTTTCATGTCCCAAACATACTGTAATTTTTTTTATTTAAAATATTTATTTTTCCACTTAATTTTGACTTAATATCGAAAAAGCACCCTAATTTTCAATCAGAAATTCTCCTGTCAAAATATCAGGTTTTTTAAAAAATCGGGCTTTTTGTTCGTTGAAATCTCTACTTTCTGATAGTGTGAAAAAAAATATACATTACTATGGTAAATGTTCTCAGGGAATGCAAAGAAATAACAGGTAGTAAGGCCCAGACCCTCCTAGCCTCTTCCCCACTTCTCTATGAAATACCTTTTGATGGGCTGAAATTCACCGTAGGTCACTCAGGTATATAAGTTATCTTGAAATAGCAATAAATAGGTATCTACGTGTATGATTTAAAGAAGATTCTACAACTTTCTCAAAATATTGTAGATGTCTTATTAAATTTGGATTCGAGTTTATTTCGTTTTTTTGCATTTTTTGTCATAGTAATGTACTTTTTTTTTATGCCATCAGGAAGAAGAGATTTCAACAAACAAAAAGCCCACCGACTTTTTCAAAAAAGCTGATATTTTGACGGGAGAATTTTCGATTGAAAATTGGGGTGCTTTTTCGATATTAAGTCAAAATAAGGTGGAAAAATGAATATTTCAAATCAAAAAAATTACAGTGTGTTTGGAACATAGAGAAGGAGGTTTTCACAAAATTCCGTGGAAAAAAAATTGTTGTAGAAGATAAAAATAAAAAACCAAAAACTTGGTTATTTGATTTTTCACATATATTTTGAGGTTATGTTCTTCTATGAGAAGATCATCTGAAGATTAACTCCTACGCCATCTTCAATTTATGAATTCTGACGAAAAAACAATAATCTTCGACTAAATTCATAATTGACCCCAAAAACACCGACATACCAATTTTGAAAGAAACTTCTCATTATCACAACCATGTGGAGCCACCATCTTGAATTTATGAATTTTGAGGATGAATTCATAGTCTTTGACCCCGAAAACTTCCACATACCGATTTTTAATAGAATCGGACCATAATTACAAAACTCGTTCGCCATCTCAGAGCCGCCATCTTGAATTTGTGAATTTTGAAGAAAAATTCATAACCTCCAATCCCGAAAAATTCCGCATACTAATTTTGAGTCGAATCGGACCATAAACACAAATCTCGTTCGCCATCTTGAATTTGTGCATTGTGAAATGAAATTGATAATCTCCGACCCCGAAAACCCCCACATACTTATTTTGAGTCGAATCGGACCATAAACACAAATTTCGTTTTTGTAAATTCAAATCAGCTACTAGACCAGGGTCGATAATTTTTGAAACCAAAAAAGTTATAGTAGAATGAAACTCATTGGAAAAGGAAGAGAATATAACAAAAATGAAAGGAAAAATAATTACAGATACAGAAGTTGTAGATCTTTTCATTACCTACAACTTTGCCATTCAAGTTTTTTAAATAGGACTTGTAGTTTTGCCGGAAATCGAGATAAACCGTTTTTCACCCTTAAAAACTCACCCCCTTCCACTTCCCGACCTCAGATCGCCCGTAAATTATTTTTCTTTTCATTTTTGTTATATTCTCTTCCTTTTCCAATGGGTTTCATCCCAATTTTTTTTTTTTTTTACTATTTTCAAAGGCTTCAGCACTGGTCTTTACTCCCAGCTCATGTCTAGGAAAGGACGAAGAGTGAGATCCAACACGGTACACAAATATTCAAATATTGGGATCGAAATCCACAAATAAGTTTTTACCTGAGCTCACACATATTCGTTCATATAAAAATAAACTCTATACCAATTGGAACTTTCGTTTCTGCATTTCTGAAGAAGCGAACACAGAAAAGAGATAGTTCAAATATACACTCTTGAAAATGGTCGAGGTAATAAAAATGGACATCAAAAACATTAAAGCCACCACAAATCATCTTGAAAATTATGATGACAAAAATAAAAAAATAATTAATAAAAAAACCTTTTTAAAGACAAGCTTTTATTCAAATGCGCTAAAAAGTAAAAAATTATAGCTTTGGATGTGCGAAGTAGGTTATTCCGTTAGTTATAGATTCAAAAGCTTGTCGCTTCTGTATTCGAACCGAAAACTTTGCGCGACAAGCTTTTGAATCTATAACTCACGGAATAACCTACGTCGCACATTCAAAGTTATTATTTTTTACTTTTTAGTGCAATTGAATAAAAGCTTGTTTTTAAAAAGTTTCTACTTAATTATTTTATTTTGTGCTTCTTAGTGAGTACACCTCAATCTATTCATTTTTGTTATCGCATAGTCATCATGAGGACCTTTTTCTGTAAGTTCTGAGCTATCTAGTTCTTCAATGAGGAGACCATCTGAAGATTAACTACTACGCCATCATCAGTTTATGATTTCTGACAAAAAAACAATAATCTTCGACTAAATTCATGATCTCTGACCCCAAAAACCCCGACATACCAATTTTGAATAAAAATGTTTCATCATCCCCCATGAATTTATGATTTTTGAGAATAAATTCATAGTGTTTGACCCCCAAAACTTCCACATACCAATTTTTAATAGAATCGGACCATAATTACAAAACTCGTTCGCCATCTTGAATTTGTGAATTTTGAAAGAAAATTCATAATCTCCGCCCCCGAAAACTCCCACATACTAATTTTGAATCGAATCGGTCCATAAACACAAATCTCGTCCGCCATCTCAAAAATTCCCTAATGCATTGTCTCGGGAATTATTAACACCTGCCCAATTTCACGTTAATCGGGCAACTGGAAGTGGATCGAATTTAAATTGCATGATTTGATGACAAACATCGGGACAGGTGAAACTAAATAAAAGCTTGTCAACTAAAAAAGTGACAGTCAACTCGAATCGAAACATTATTTCGGAAGACAGAAGGAGTTACATGATGTCATTTTCTATGAATTATCAGAAACCCAGAAAAGTTTCAGAAAAAGAAATCATTGGAATATCTTCAATATTTGAATATATGATTGCATCTATACCTATTCAGGATGTTCATAGAATTGAAGCAAACAGGGAAGGACAAGAATCATCCTGTTGTTCTGCAATTGAACTCGATCTGAACAAATCATAAAATATTTAGGAACGCGCAGAAACTCACAGATTTCCTTTTTTAAGTTGGTGGGAATCTAGCGTAAGCGGTGATGGAAGAAAGACGGCAGTTATTGCCATATCTGAAGCAAAAAATAGGGAAAAAGCATTTCTCAAACAAAATTATATCATTATAGAAAATACTTGTTACAATACACACGGAATATTTGAATTAGAGAAGAATCATTTTTAAGACAATATATAGGAAAAAAACTATAGGAATCGGGTGATAGTTCACACAATATCTTGTCATCATGCATCTCAATATACAGTCACTCCGCGATAAATGAGGCAATGTGAAAATTTGTTCAGAGAAAATAGAAAAAATTGACGTAATCAGTTTTTCCGAACATTGGATGAATGACGATGATGTAATATACTTTCAACTCACTGATCATACTGCCAATTCTATATTATGTCTAGTATACGTGGTGGTGCGATAATATTTATTCACAAGGACTGAAACTTTGGTATGTTGTTGAACTTGACCTAGTAACCAAAAGTGTCACTAGGCGCAACTCAATCCTATTACTAGTTTCCTAGATATGGGGTGTTAAAATTGAAAATTGCCCAGTTTTCCGGAATTTTCTTCACTTTTACTTACGAGACAGAAATTCATGTTGCATACACACGTTCACTGCATGTTTCAGTAAATACGTACAATTAATAGTAATTTATGTATCAAGGGCGTAAAATAGGCTTTTATGGACCGCAGCGTGTAAGTAATAGCCCGACCGATAGCGAGGGCTATTAACACGCCTAGGTCCATAAAAGCAAATTACGCCCGAAATACATACAAAATTTTATGCACGACCGGTATATTTGATGTCATGTAGATAGATGCCTCTTTATATCTAGAACATCAACATCAAATACATCAAGGCTGCCGTGAGGATGTATATTCATATCATATCGGAAACAGAATGAATCAAGAAGTGATGGAATGAATGTTACCATGGCAACTCAGTCAATTTTTCGAAATAAGATTATATAGGCTAGTAGCCATATTTGCTGTCAATTTTTGTGATCACAGATAATTTATTACTGATTTTGAAATGGATTCAAGCTACGAAGAGAGTGTGAATTGTACTCCACCAGAAATAAGTAAAGCAGCTGAGGATGCGAAATTGAGTTTATTGCCAAGTAAATCCAAGAAAATATACGACAAGGTGTATGAAGAATTCGTGAGGTGGTGCAACGGGAAAAATGTAAAAAATAAGAAATACACAGAGACTGTACTTCTTGCCTATTTTCTGGAAAAATCTGAATATTGTATGTGGTCATATTATTCCATGCTGAAAGCTACTTTGAATGTACATGATAATATAGATATCAGTAGATACGCAAGATTGATAGCTTTTTTGAAACGAAAATTTGATGATAATAAACCAAAGAAATCGAAGATTCTGAGCAGAGAAGGAATCGAGTTATTTTTGAGGGAAGCACCAGACGATTTGTATCTTATGATGAAAGTAAGTTCTAATTTCATGTTTTCTCAATGTTCAGTATGTTAATCTGAGAATTTATTGTAGGTAGCACTGATTTTCGATATTTGTAAAGCATGTCGCCGCGAAGAATTGGCAAATATCACAGTGAACGACATTCAAGATTTCAAGACATTCTTACTCATAACTATTCGAGAAATCAAAACAAAGATAGATCGAGTATTTACTGTAATCTAAAAAGAACAGAAATCGCCAAGTTATTTGGATATTTACAGAAGATATTCTTCCTTTCGAGATCAGAATGATCAAAAGCGGTTTTTTCTTATATTATAAAAATGGCAAGTGTACGAGACAGGTTATCGGAAAAAATACATTCGGTCAAATACCATTCAGAATAGCCACTAACCTAGGTATTTCTAATGCGAAAGAATATACTGATCACTGCTTCAGACGTTCCTCAGCAACTATGTTGGCAGATGCAGGCGAGGATATGATCAACATTAAAAGACATGCTGGGTGGAAGTCGACGACTGTTGCGGACGGTTATATTGAAAATTCAGTTGAAAATAAGCTGAAGATTGCTAAGAACATTGTAGAAAATGATGAGCCTTCTACTAGCCATTGCAGACAATCTGAAAATATTGCCCACTACTCTGAAACACCAGATAATAACATGCATTCTCTTCAGACTTCTAGTAATGAAGAATCAGTTGAAATCAGTAACTATCTGCAACAACAGAAAACAACAATTCCAAATATTTCCTTAAATAACTGTTCTAATTGTATTGTCAATATTAAGTTATAATTCATTTTTTAAATTAATGTATGTTCATTGTTTTCATTATATTATTGTTAATAATGTTTTGGGTTTGATTATATGATCCATCGGAATATAGATTTCTATCGATATGAGATTGAAATTCACTTTAGCGCCTGTTCAACGATTTTATCGCCCGCCGGGCGATAAAGTAGTCCGCGGGCGCTCAAGTGCTACTTTACGCCCGCAAATCCGGGCGCTGAAGTGCTACTTCACGCCCGGTCGTGTATAAAAATATTTATATTTGCAGGGTGATTCACAAATTTATGACGGTAGTTTTTTGCAAAATCTCATTTTCTCTACTGTGTCGTCAGGAAAGCATATTTTCGGAAGGTTCTCCTCGATATAGTAATTTGACGAGGAAATGGTACACAGTACACATCTCTTATACAGTGTGCTTCATAGAGAGAACCAATAGACAAATTTGTTTTAGGATTAATTCAAAACCCTGTTTTTATGGATTAATTTTTGGGAAAGGGAATACCACAAACGTGTGTATCTCTGATCTCCAAAATATTCAAGGTGGTTTATTTATAGGAAGGTATTCTATTTTGGGAAAAGTACAAAAACCATGAACAACCTGTATTATAAAATTCCCCTGGTAAAATGTAACTATTTTCCCACTATATGATGATTTTCATAACATCTTGGGAGGTATGAATTTTACATTCAATACTATGACCAGTTTTCGAGATACAGGGCTGGATTGATTTTATGTTGCGCTTATGTTTGGTCTGTTGCACATCGAAAGGTTCAGCTAAAAATATTTACTGTTACAAGGTTATTCACGAATAAATCACAATAGGTTTTTGCAAATACTCAATAATCCTACAGTTCCGTCACAGAGGAGTTATTCCATAAAAATGAAGTCAACCGTTCAACTCATTTCCACACCACCACAAAGGTGGATGTTTTGGTGCATATTTTCTTATAATGGTTTTTAAGTACATCCCACAACGTTTATTTGATGGCATACAAACTTAGGGTTAATCATGAATCTCAACCAATAACGTTTCTGATTGAACTAGTCTATTTACATGAAATGGCGCCTCTGTCTTTGAACAACTTCTTGTATGTAAGATGCCGCTAAATAAATAAGGTAGGTAGCGTCCATTTCCTAAAATGACTCCGCTTACAATTCAACCCAAAAGATTCCAATTCCAATAAGCAAGATTTTGGATCTCATTACTTTCTTGAAGTTTGTCCAGCATTTGTTGTGATCCTCATGGATTTTCAATATTTTTATTCAAAAAGATAATAATTACATCACCTTGTATACCCCACAGCTCATGGTTATGCATATAATATAGTGATATATATATATATATATATATATATATATATATATATATATATATATATATATATATATATATATATATATATATAATATATATATATATATATATATATATATTAGATAAATTCCTTGAAATCGATGTCTAACTCATTATTTTAACAGCATTAAGTTGGATCTAATTTTTTGTTCATATCGAAGTGGGCTTATGTCAAAAGACATCTTACAAAGTGTCACATTGTGCGGCATTCATCTTGTGTATTTTAGACAATACATTAGTCTTGTGGTTCTCAAAGTTATTTTCGTTGAGTTCATTAATATTTTTGTGAGATTTTTTCATTTGTTGTTTTTGTTGTTGTTACAAAATGGCGTTCGCAAATAGGATAAGTTGTTACGTATGTGAAAGACAGTTGATTCGCTTGAACCAAGAAGAAAATATTGATGTTTTGCAAGTTGCTTCTTTCAGAACGCACGTTGCTGAATTTCCTCTAATAGATGTAGGTGGAAATACAAGAATTTGCCTAAATTGTTCTAATGCTGTGAGAGAAGAACTAATCAAATACATTGATCCGAACTGTCTACGTTTTAATATGCTTTCTCCAGCTCAAAGGCATTCTTGCAAAATATGTAATGCTCAAGGAAACCTACATAGAATGTCTCTAGAATGTTGAATTAATGTGTTTGTTGTTTCTGACATTTGGGTATCTGACTTTTTAAGAAATATGTGATCATCATCTTGACAATAATGGTTTTGTGTTACCAGATTTAATACGAGGTTTACATTTTGTTAAAAAAACAAATTTTGTACCAAACCTTCAACGATTTATATCTTGCTTGAGGATTCAAGCGAATGCTAATCACAGAAATAATAATTTGGACAGTACAGATAGTTTTACCGAAAACGAATTCAAAACTTCAACGTCTATATCCAAAAATAACTTTGAGGAGTTATATACATTTTGTGATGATGAAGACCAATATGGCAATGCACGAAAATTCGATAAAAAGCATTTGCTTACATTTTTAATAAAATTGAGACATGGAATAACTGATAAATTTTTAAAGATTTTTCTTGACTATCCTTCCAGACAAGCTGTGAGCCTAACAATTCCAAATATTCCGAGTTATTTGGAAAAAACTAGAACCCTTTACCTGAATCTTCAATAGGCGAGGATACAATAAATTATTATCTCTTCAAATATGCTTTAAAACACATATCGCATATATGAATGTACACAGAAAATTTTTTTGAGACAAATATCTATTACAGCAGTTCCTATTCGTTTTTCAAAATCAGCAAATTTTCAGGCTACCAATATTGGCGCTCTTTGTGACGTTAACGACCGAGCAACCGATATGCGTGATCAGGTTGACTGTGACGTTCAAAGGCATGGTGGCCAAGTTTCTAAAACTATAAATGCCGGAAATAGAACACTTTTCGCAATGGCAAGATTTGAAAATATGGCAACGTTGCAAATTTGATCAAAGCTATCAACTGGTTGATCGGGTGATAACATCACAACATTTTGCAATGGCGCCAGAAAGAGCATTTGAATTTTGCCACCTTATTTTTTTTTACGTTTTAGAAAATTGAAAACCAAAAAAGAAAATCACCAACAGAGTTTTCACAAACTGCAAAATCCATTGGAAATATTAAGAAAATTCCTTGTCATCGCCCATTGTTTATAACCTTTGCTATTTTTCACGTGCGGGTTTGACACTTTTGCACAATCTTCTCAAAATCATCCGAATTCGATGAACCCTCACACATTCTTCAATTCGCAATAATTAACACGTTTTCGAACTTGTGAACAAGTCTATATCTGTTTAATACAAGGAATCCGCACGTAACATGAGTCTTATAATATACCATATTATTATAGTATGTCCATTTCAGTTGGATGGAATGATAACGGGATAATTAACATTATACGATTTTCCGCTTTCTCGAATATAGTCTGGTTCACTAGTGCCATTTCGTCCCATTGGAGAAGTCCTTCCCGTAAAATTATGACCCAGGTGTCATTAGATGCGGAATTTTATGTAGATATGATTTACGCTTCGTCTCATGTCTCGCAAACAAATAGTTTAAAAGTTATTAACAATTCAGTCGAAAAAAGAGGGGTGGTTTTTTTGCAAATATAGCGAAAACTATTGCAGATATCGGAAATCCGAAAGAAGATACAAAGAGAGCAGGAAAGTTGCTCCTGGAACTGCAGAAATGCAGGTTAAAACGGATGCTAGAACAAAAAAAATTACTAATCAAATATTAATATAAAGGAATGAAAAAAGTCAGGCACTTGCTGGATAGTTAAATGAATATTAATTCGCCAGCAGAAAAAAAACTTCTCAATTTTATTATAAAATGTGTTAATTAACAAGTTTTTCCAAGTTGGAAGTAAACAACAAAACCTAGATAATTTTTAAACCGGCTGCCAAAAAATAAACATGTTTTTTGAGCTATTCTTTGAAGGCTTTAGGAAAGATCCTTGGTGAAAAAATTGAAAAAAATCAATTATCTATTTTTGAAAATGCTGATAAAGTTTAATAAAAATAAAACATTGGTTTTTTTCAAATATCCCGATTGATTTGTTTTTTCATCGTTAAAACCAACATGAATTTTTTCAACACAATTGTTATAAACAAACACATTTTTCATGAGATAGTTCAAATTTTGTTTCTGGAAATGTAGTTGATAATGATTTAAAGAAAAATTATTGCCTTGAATCGCACTTGTTAACAATTCATTTTTGCAAGTAAAAATTAATATTGAGGAACATTTTTATAAATCATTATTTCTATTGTTCTTTCCTATTCTGTTTTTTTTTCTTCAAATTCATTATTTGTTTATTGAAAAAACAATTTGTGTCGTTTTTTAAGCAAAAAAAAAGTTTTCTATTCTTTATTTAATTTAATAAATGCTCATTCTTCCAACTCCATACTTTTTTCCTATTTCTTCATCATTTCAATTATTATACATCGAGAACACCTGAAATCCTTATTGTTTTCCATAAAACGATGAATAAATTGAGATTTTTTCTCAAGCTTTCACTAATTTATTTATTTACTTTTTTGTTATTATTTTAAAAAATACTTTGAACATTTTTTTTTCTTTGTTTTCAAATTTGATTATCTTATAAATTACCAAAGATACGATGAAAATTTTCTGACTTTTTCAGCATTGGTTTTCAAAAGCTAAAAGTAATATTGACATAATATATAATTTTTGAACTACATTGATAACTTCCTGCATTACATGATACAGTTTTAGTTTATTTCCTTAGATTTTTTTATTTTTTTTGACGTTTTTGCGGCGGTGATTCGTGACTTTCAGTTTGCTTGGTAGCTTCTTGTTGTTCTTGCTGTTGTTCGTCCTGGGTTTCAATCACATTATTCTCGTTCTTCGACCAAAAGCACAAATAGTTCATTGTTCGATAAAGAACAAAGAAAACTTGAAGTATTTTCATCGTATTTTTGATAGTTTATACGATATTCAAATTGGAAAAGATTCGAAAAATATTTATTTCGAGGAATTTTCAAAAATAACAACAAAAAAGTAAATTAATAATTGAAAGAACAGCTCAATTCAAACATTGTTTTATGGAAAACAATAAAGACTTTGCGTGTACTCGTCGTATTTTCAAATGTTTATAAGTTATAATAGATATAATGATAAAAAACAAGAAAAAAAAATTAGAATTTTTTAAATTCAATAGAAAACAATTCTTCTACTTGAAAACGACTAATGGTCATTTTTATTCATTTTTGTAGTATTGAAAAAAATAAAGCGTGAAAATTCATTTGTGTATAACAAATTGTTTATTTAATAAACAAATAGAAGATTTTTTTTTCAGAATGAGAAATAACAATAGAAATGATGATTAATGAATTAAGCAATAAAATTTTGTTTTGAAACGATTTTTTTCTCAAAAATCATTATTTTTATTATAACTTTTATTTAAAAAAAAATTAACTATCTCATTAACTATGAATTTGTTTATAACAATTTTTCAAACAATTGTGGTGAAAAATAAACAGAATATTTCCATGTGGCTTTCGACAATAAAAAAAAATCGATATTTTTGAAAAAATTTCCAATGCTTTATTTATGTTATTACTTTTTCGTCATCTTCAATTGTTGATAAAAAACGGGATAATTGAATTTTTTCAATTTTTTTACCAAGGATTTTCCCTTAAGTTTTCAAAGAACAACAGAAAAAAAAACTGGCCTCCGGTCTGAAAATGATCGATGTTCTTTTGTTTACTTCCAACGTGAACATTTTTTATAATTAACAAAACCATAATTAATAATGAAATTGAGATAATTTTTTTTCGCCTTTTGCTTATTGTTCATGCAACAATTTTTTTCCATTCCTTAATATTCATATTCAATTAGTTGAAAAGATTGTTTTTTTAAGCAGAGCGACGCTCGCGCGCCTCGAGTCATCGGTTTTTACCCGTATTTTCACAGATCAATTGAAATTATAAAAATTGGTGCTACAGTTCCTGAAGGTGATTATTCTTTTTAGCAAATTTCCTGTTTTCAGATTTCCGATATCTGCAATAGTTTTCGAAATATTTGCAAAAACGACCCCTCTTTTTTGTTAACTGAATTGTTTATAGCTTCCAAGCTATTTGTTTGCGAGACATGGGACAAAGCGTAAATCATATCTACATGAAATTCCGCATCCAATGATACATTGGTCATGATTTCACATGAAGGCCTTCTCCAACGGGACGGAATGGCACTTATATGTCGACATAGGAAGTCATGGTTAACGGTTACGTATTTCATGAGCGGTCAGCAAAGTTATTGACTGGTTTTTACGCGGGAATAATTCTCACTCAGAATGGTCTACTATAAACTTTATACGGGGAATCATATTTTTTTTCTTATTTTGAATTGAAGCGGCCGATACTTGATGAAAATCCATATTGAAGTAAAAAAAAGCACTCGCTTCACTGAATGATTTTCACTAAACTGGGTTAACAAAACCACGACACGTGTGTCGCCATACAATAGCTCCTTCAATTTGAGATAATACTACAGTATCATCTAATCTTGAGAAGGCTATTGTATAGCGAAACACGTGTCGTGATTTTGTAAATCCAGTTCAGTGAAAATCAGTTAGTGAAGTGAATGTCTTCTGTTGACTTTTATATGTATTTCTCTTTCCAAAAACCAAACCAAAATATATTTATTGATACAATTCATTTCACAATAAAACCTTAGCTACTATATACAAATTTACAATAAAAACAGTTCTTGTTTGTTCTCTTCGGGATGGGTAAGGAAGAGGAAATGAACTGTTGCGTTAGATGGGGGAATTGTTAGATCACCCACTTGCCCTCCCAAGGGGGCGAAGGGGTGGTCTCTGCTGGTGTTCGCAGTTATGCCAGATATACCAGAATGGTCTTTTTAAAGTAATGATTAGTTGAAAACACCTCCTGCATGCGCTTATGTGTCTTTATGCATTTTAACTTTGTTCTTCGAAAATTATAGCTTTTGTCATCAATACGGTGTTTTTGTTTAAAGCCTTTATAACTGGATTTTTTTTTAATTAAAAAACCAGTTTCTAACAATTTGAATATGTCCCTATGTGGGTTTGATCCGTTGGTACATAAATACTTTCCTAATCAATCAATTCGTTACACAATATGGTTTTTTCAAATATCACACCGTGTTTGCGGTGCTGGTTTACTCTGATGTTAGTAATTCCCGCCGTGAGCGGACTTTTAGGGGTGTGATACCTGTAGAATCTGTCCGATAGTTTCAGGATGAAATCTGACAGTTTTCCTACTTCGGCCAGTTCACGCATATCATCCAGCCGAATGTATCTATTACTGTTGGTGACTATGCGAAGTGCTTTATTCTGCAGCCTTTCGAGTCTCGATATTCGAGTTTTCGATGCGCAGCAGAACACTGGGCAGGCGTATGTCATTGCAGGTCTAATTATCTGTTTGTAGATCCATACTTTATTGTTTAGAGATAAGTTAGAGTTGCTTGCAATGAGGGGATACGTTCGCTTGATTGCGGCCGCCCCCTCTGCAACGCTAACGTTACGTGCTTATGCAAGGTCATACGTCTGTCCAGATCCACCCCCAGGTATCTCGCTGAGGACTTCTCCGTCACAATGCTATTTTCCACCCTTAATTTTCCGAAGATCTTCACGTTGGTTCGTTTCCTCGTGAAATTAACGACCTCGGTATTGTTCGAATTAAGCTTTATCTTGTTCTTCGCTATATAGGGTATGATCAACCGATCCAGATGAATCTGGAGCTGTTTTGCAGCCACTCCGCTATAGAACGAGTGGGCATAGATCGCGGTATCGTTTAATATGCTGTGGAATCGCGAACTTTCCGCCCCTCACAACTATCTTCTTGGTGGTTTTGTCTCTGGCTATTTGTAACAGCTTAATGAACTTTTTGGTTTCGAATTCAATTTCGTCCTTTGCTATGTTTGTGTTTAAGAACCTTATTCTGTTCAAAATAGCTCTGAATTCCTTCCAGTTACAGTTAAAGTAATCGTATCTGGTTCTTTCTATACGTTTATACTTCTCTTAATTGATATAAAATGTAACTGGAACGTGGTCAAAGGTTAATTCATTCACAGCAATGAGTTCACTCATGTCCACGATATTCTTCTGAACCACCAAGTCGATAGTTGTCGGCGACATTCCGTTGGAAGGAAAGTGAGTAGGTTCGTTACTCCTGTCTATCATCACCTCATTATTCGTTGAATATTTCAGCAATGTCAATCCATTAGCGTTATTTTAAGTTGGACTGCCATTCCACTCATTATGTCTGGCGTTGAAATCACCAGCCAGAATTACCTTATTGGCAACACTAACCAGATTATCTAAATCTCTGTCTGCGAATCTGCTCTCTGGGGGGCATTTTATCGAGAAAAGGCATGTTCCATCATTGAATCTAATTCCCGTATGTTCAATTTTGGAATTTAGTTGCGGAATTTCAGTAAACGGTATTCCATTCCTGATCAAGATGGCTACTCCCCTAGCGGCTCTCTCGCCTCCCGGTCTGTCGGCCCCAACGGTGGTGAATCCCCTGAATTCTAAATTATGGTTCTGTCGGAGCTTTGTTTCGGACAGAAGCATTATATCTACTAAATGTTCATGAATGAAGTTGCTGAGAAGCGCAAACTTCCCAGCAACTCCATTCGCATTAAACATGCCTTTAAACCTCTATCTACCACCATTTTGTATAAAGAATTGTGGCGTGGCTTTGATTCTGTGACTTTCTGGTGTATTTATAAGCAAATTATGCAATTCATTTAACGCTCTTTCACCTTTCGATAGATCAACTAACTTAGCTATTTTGTCAGCAATCTCAAATAAATTTCTCTTTCCGGTTTTCTTCATAATTCAACATTATGGAATGTACGATTATGAACGAAACCCATATTTTTAGTCGAAGATGACTTCATTCAACTGAGAATGGATATACTAAGCGTTTGGTTCCATGTATAATCTTTGGATACTTAGTTATTGCCTTGGGATCATTTTATTATTGAGAAATATGTTTTCAACGATGGTATTAGTAATTTTTGATTTCCTTATTTTCTTCTATCTCTTTCACCAGTAAGGCAATATTTTCACACGCCTACACAATGACAACATTCAAATAATTCTCAACAAATAACTCTTTTTTTATTCCAGATTTACTGGGTTGGACCAATTCTAGGTGGAATTAGTGCTGGAATCATCTACAAAATCTTCTTCAAAGTTCATAAGCTGGAATCTGATTCATATGACTTGTAGAAGAAACGTGGCATGTGATATTCAACGACGCCAATGATGTGGGTACCAAAAATGGATATTAATATTTCAGATACAGTGTCACCATTGAAGTGTGCACAATATGGATTTTTTATTGTTGAATGAATTCCACAGAAAGTGAAAAATAACCCCTTCAAAGAAAAGTGATTTTATTCCAAATTTTCGAGCATAATTCATCGTCAATGGAAATTTCCAATGGTAGTTATCGAAACTATCAGAACATACAAAAAATATGTTTTTTTTTTCATCCTCTGTGGAAAATCGATTAAAAATTAAAATGTGGTGAGAGGGTGATATTGATATTTCACAATATTTCCACAAATTCGACTAGATGTCGAACTCGTCTAGTTGAACACGTCAAATCAATAATTTTAATATATAAAATATTCGAAAAATCAAAATACATTAATTTGTTTTTCAAAAATATTTCCCTATGATGTGCACTTCAATAGTGATATAAACTTGTTGATAATCCTCTGCATGGAGAATAAAATATTGTTGGCTACTTTCGTTTAATTTTTCACACCCCCCAACCATTTATTCGAGAGAATCGGTTTCAAACCTACTCTTCCCAGGTTACCTCTCTGTTTTTCAAATGTTTTTCATCCTCCTATGAAATATTTTTTTTGAGAATGACTCAGCTAGGGGCACATAACTTAAAAAGATCTGATTGTGAAAATTTTGTTTCCATTGGACCAGCCATTGAGACAATAGAAGAATAAAACGGCGAGGTGTTACCCTTCTCGTCTTTATACTTGCATTTTACGAACTAGAAAAACTCAAAGTCATCTCCACAATTCAATATCGCAATCTATTAGTTATGGGATGGTGGAAAGGTGACAAACCGTCGATAATTACATGTTTCGAACCTCTATAGGTTCATCATCAGCGGAATGTAAAATTATGGAGAAGAAAAATGATGGGTAAAAAATTATTATGAATTATAAGTCAAGAGTTCATATTTGGAACAAATGACAGAATGAAGGTTCGCCTTTGAAAAGAAACCCTCATTCTGTCATTTATTTCAAATATGAACTCTTGACTTATAATTAATAATAATTTTTTATCCGTGATTTTTTCTTCTCCATAATTCTACATTCCGCTGATGATGAACCCATTAAGGTTCGGAACATGTACTAATCGATGGTTTTTTACCTATCTACCATCACATAACTAATCGATTGCCATATTGAATTGTGGAGATGACTTTGAGTTTTTCTACTTCGTAAAATCATACCACTCCACTTTGAGATACAATGGACTTCTACCACAGGTTGTAACATAAGTGGAAGTATGTTCTTAAAACTCATGAAAAATATGACAGTTGTGGGATTCGAACTCACGCTCTCGTCGGGGAAACAACTTCTTGAAACCAGCGCCTTAGATCGCTAGCCAACCTGACTCATTTTGGTAACAAAAACGTGTCGAAACCTGGGCTCGAACCAGGGACCATCAGATCTTCAGTCTACCGGTCTACCATCTGAGCTATTTCTACATATGACAGCTGCTCCATGTTGCGTCTCCTATTGCTCCAAAAAAGCTATCAATTTGGCGAATGAATGGCTTCACTTTTTCAATATATTTGGGTACCATTGTCAGATGTTTCATGATTCCACAATATGAAGTCAATAAATCAAGAGATATATTCAATATTACAACATTATGCTGATATATTATTACTTTTGCTTATAGTTATAGGGTACATGACGTATATGCCATCTTCAATAACAACTATAATTTGCAAATTCAGAATATATATATTTTCAAAGACAATCATTCACCACCTCACTTATCGATGACATTCACAGAAAAGATGTACAGTTCAATTCCACCCCAGCATGTGAGGAAGCTTTTGATACATTTAGAATTTTTTTGGATCAAAGTCAATTTTTGATTTACTCTAATTCCAATGGAACATTGATACTTTCCCATTACTCGCGAATTACCAGCCATTGTATGGGCAGGGAAACATTTCAGACCCTACTTAGTCAGTAGAAAATTTATTTTGTTTACAGACCATATACCTTCAACATGGTTGCTATTCATAAAGTAACCTAGTAGCCGATCTGTACGATGGATATTGAAACTCGAAGAATATTGCTATGAAATTATTTACATACCAGAAAAAAAAAATTATGGAAAATCCTGACGAAAAATCAACTGACACTAAAACTGAGAAAAGCTCCTGGAAACATTTCAGGAGAATTGACAAACTTTTCGAAACTTTCTGTAGGAAAATCATTGATTGATTATTCAATTTTTTTATTCAAATTTTAAAAAAAAAAAAAAATTCCATAAAGAAAAAAAAACGACAAGCTACATGGGAAATGTTTGGGATATTCATGAAGATGAACAAAATTTGCCCTATGATAAAATGATCATTTTGGAGCAAATCAGTTAAAAATTTAAGATATTACATGATACCTCTATCATATGATCCTGAGAATGCTATTGAATACATGTTATGGTCTGAGAGCTGACTACAGAACTGAAAAATAATGAGGTACAAGGAAAATTTTTACATAGAAACTTTCCTTACTAGCTGACAAGCGTGCAGCTCTTCAGTCAGTCCTGGGGTGGAAAGCGGGGGCAAGCGATGAAACACGTTGAGCTTCATTCTCCCAGCGCTCATATAATTTCAAACACTCTATCAATTCACATAGCTGAACCATAAAGACCTGGGTTCGATCCCTAGCTGGGTCATGCTTTTTTCTCTATTACACTCAAATCAACCATAACACTTATATTACCTCAGAACAATCACGTTCAGGCTGCTGAGAATTTCTCTGAACCTGGTTTCTTGGCATATTTTTCCCAGGAAGTAGCTCTGATTTTCACAATGAAAGTACCATCCGTAAATCTCAATTGTTCTCTCATGACCAAATTAGGATCTTTCTCATAAGCAATTAGCAGAACGAGATATTTAAGGGAAACATTTCATTGAATATTGATAGAAAGATTTTTCGGAATTGAAATCCACGATTAATGAAGTTATTTTTGGAATTCAACGAAACACACTTCCCCGGCTGAAGCCACGCTGGACATTGAACTACATCAATGTCCAGCGTGGCTTTAGCCGGGGAAGTGGTTGTTTTCTGTTAGACATTCACAAAAAATAACTTCATTTTAATCGTGGATTTTTCAACTCACAGGAAAATCTTTCTATCAATATTCAATTGAGAATGTTTCCCTTTTCAACATGAATACCCCACAAGAGGCTATCTTGACGATGGAAGATAGTGACAAAAGTTTATCTTCCAGTCGCAGATGATTCCACATCTGATTTTATGAACATCCTGTTTATATTTTCAACAAATCAAGGGATATTTAGCTTTATTCAACTTGAAAAAAGTTATTTTCACATACATCTTCATAGGAACATTTCTTCATTTTATCCTTGGAATTCAGAATTGAATGCATTGTAAATAATAAATTATGAGATTGCCGTATTGAAAAGATGATAGATATATTTTATATATAATTTGAATTTGGTTAAACGCGTTAATATTTTATTAAAATGAATTCTTTGAGTGCAGCCCTGAAATTTTGTGTAGTTATACATTTCAACTGTAGAAATTGCGTGAAATTATTGCCAGAAGTTCAGGTCGGGATGAGTATCAATAACAGAGGATGAATACATTAATTACAATCTTGTGTTAACTTGTTATCATTAATCAATTGAGAAATCTGATTTTTATCAACATCAATAATCTGATTGATCATCTTCATCCTCGTCGCTGGTTGAGCAATATTTGTTTCATCATCTAATACATAAATTAACATTTTTATAAAAACGAATGTAATGTATCATGTAATACTTTACCTTCAGATTCCTCCTTATCTAGTTCAACATCTTCAACTGTTTACGGTAATTGTGGGCAATCAAACCATTTGAATTCATACATGTCTTATTGATGTATCTAGCCACAATTGAAAGGTTCGAAATTCGTTGGAACAGCTGAGTGTGCATTTATATTTCAAAGAATTGCTTTCCGTCGTACCAAATTCTGGCGATACTATCATTTCTTACATACAATTTTCCTGAATTTTTACCGACTTCTGGCAACGTTTTATCGACAATCTAGACTTCTGGTAATAGTTTCAGGCATTTTCTACAGTTAAAAACTATAATTACACATAATTTCAGAGCTGCACTCAGATATTTTATTTTGATTCAAAATTAAAGCGTTTGACTGAATTCAAATCCAATTCAAATTCAGAATGTATTTATAATCTATGCAATACGGAACATCTCCTAATTTATTATTGACAAAGCATACAATTCTGTGTTTCATGGATAAAATGAGGAAAGGCCTCGTACGCCCTGGTAGGCAGTAGGAGGTCGCCTCGCGATGTTTTGCGATACTATGTATATGTATATCACTTCTTACTATTCGCTTATGAGGAAGATCTGTAATTTGATCGTAATAGGACAATTGAAATTAACGCATAATACTTTCGACAAATTACAGCTATTTTTTGAAAGAAGTACCCCATAAAACCAGGTTCATAAAAGGTTTCAGCAGCCTTCGGCCGCTGCGGAGCGAGTCATGTTCTGTGAAAATGCTGTTTTATGTTTTGAGGGTGATTGCTCCATGGTAATATGTTTTGGTGACTTATAGAAGTGTTGTGGTTGATTTGAGTGTAATAAAAAAAAAGCGTGATACAACTCGAGTTGTCCAGTTTGAAAGCGAGAGTTCAGCTATGTGAGCTACAAGGGTAATTGAATTGATAAAGTGATCGAAGTTATATGACCGCTGGGGAAATGAACCTCAACGCGTTTGATCGCCCCGGGACTGACTTCCGCCTGAAGATCTACACGCTTGTCAGCAAGTAAAGAAGGTTTGTATTCGAAAATCACCCTCGTATCTTATCATATTTGATTACCGTACCCTGCTCTCCGTTTATGAGGTTCATTACAAAGGGATCAACACATTTTTGAATCAACTCAAACTTATCACGTTGGGAATAATCCACACCTCCCAATTCAAAAAATATATTTTGGCAGATAATGATGAAATTAAATTCCAAATTTGCCAAGACCCCAGATCGTTTTGATTAAATCCTGCGAGTGATAATAGAGAAATCTGATTTACCTGTTATCACTGAAGATGTAGAAAGATATGTGAAAAAATGTCAGAAAAGCAAAGTCTGTAGACAAAATTCAATTGAAATTGAAACTCCAAAAACTCCTTTTGGAAGAATTATTATTGATATTATTGAAATTCCAACAGAAAATTATGCTTTTACAATTCGAGAAGAACTCATAAAATGTTCACAAGCTTATCCAATGGAGAATAAATCCGCTAAATCAGTAGTCAATACACGTTGTCTGTGAGTATACCACTCTTGAAGTTTGTTGTAAAACCAGGATGGTTTTTTCTAGTAGTTTTATTACTTCTAGCTGAAAAATCTTGATAATAATAATAATACATTTATTCAAAGGTAAATTAAAAATGTGGATTACAAGAGATAAAATGACAATTAACTGTGAATAAATGTGAGTACTCAGTAAGTGATTTAACACTTGTTTTGAGATGAAAACAATAAATATCAAATAACAAATAAATTATACGCAGTACATAACATGCAGGAATCGTTAAAATAGTAGAGGTACATAAGATAATAAAATTACATAAAATTATAAAATACAAGTATATGACTGGAGAGTGTCATTGGAATTTTTTATTTTTTTTTTCCTTTCTCTTTTTTTTTTTATTTTTTTTTATTACAAACATGTGGTTTCAGAGAATTCGATACAGAAATCGTTAAAATACTAAAAGTACATAAGAAAAATAGAAGTACATAAAATTATAAGAGTACAAGTACATTACTAGAGAGTATCGTTGGAGTAATGAAATTACAACCCGTGGATTTAGGAAAACAAATTTGGAATGACTTATACGCTCTAATTATTCTATAACGACAACGTTGAAATCAGTGAATAAGTCTTAGTTTGTGTATACTTTGAATATATTCAAGAAACGATGGTGATATGTATAATCTTTCTAGGTTTGCTGAATATGTGAGATTTGAGTTGTTGTTTGAAATTTGCTACAGAACTAATATTTTTCAAATTCTCAGGTAATGAATTATATATTTTGGGAGCAATGTAGGGATATGCTCGTTGGCAAAGTGATTTTGTCATTTGTGGAACAAGGAAGTGATGTCGTTGTCGTGTGTTGTAATTATGTGATGGAATCTGTGCTATATGTTTGGTTTGATGATATTTCAAGTTAGCCGCGAAGTAATACAACTGTCGGACATCGAATATTTTGGCATCTTTATAAAGTTCATCAGTTGGATATGTTGGTTCTCTTGAGGTAATGATTCTAAGGATCCTTCTCTGTACTACTTCCAGAGAGTTCAGGTGAGTATCAGTTGTGCCACCCCATCCTAATAACCCGTATCGCAGGTGACTCTCAACTAAGGCAAAGTATAGGGTTTTAAGTTGAGACATTGGCAGGATTTTTTTGAGGTGCCTGAACTTATATAGTGAGGTCTGTAATTTTTTTGTTACGTAAGTAATGTGATGGTCCCATCTCAGATGAACATCAATATATACTCCTAAATATTTAATTTTGGTTTCAGGTTTTATGACAACGTGTTCACCATGTATATTGAATGTCAAGCAGTCAAATGAAGGAGTGTTGGACTTGTTACAACTGAAGGGTAAGTAACTTGTTTTATCAAGATTAAGTGTTAGTAATCTGTGATCTAGCCAATTTTTAATTACAGTGAAATCGCTTGCGCTTTTATTTTCAGATCATCCCAGTTTTCTGCTTTGTATAAGATAGCGGTGTCATCAGCAAACCCGATGATTTCGCCACTGCCCTTTTGTGAATATAGTCCATTTATATATATGTTGAATAGTGTGGGCCCCAAAACAGTTCCCTGTGGGACCCCGTACTCTATTACCTTGGATTCACTGATTATATCGTTCACCCTTACAACTTGGTGTCTATCGGTAAGGTAGCTTCTGAAAAGCTCGAAACAATTGTTGCGAAGGCCAATATCCTCCAAAGATTGTAATAGGAGCTGGTGACTGATGGTATCAAAAGCTTTTGATAGATCTATAAAAATGCACTAACATGGTTTGCTTTCATTCAGGGCAGTGTTTATGTAATTGGTTAAGCTTAGGATGGCATCTTGGGTGGACATTTTATCTCTGAATCCAAATTGTTTGTCAGACAAGATGTTATATTTGTTCATGTATGAATTCAACCTTTTTTTGATTATCATCTCAAATATCTTTGAGATGTGGCTTATTAATGAGATTGGTCGATAGTTAGTCGTCATAGTTTCATCTCCTTTTTTATACAGTGGTATAACAACAGAGCCTTTGAATGCAGAGGGCCATATGCCAATGTTCATGCATTTGTTGAGAATATATGTTAGTGGTTCAACAATGTCGTTAGCCAATAATTGAAGTATTTCTGCTTTGATACCATCAAGCCCAACAGATTTCTTTTTTTTTAATTCATGTATAATGGTTTTCAATTCCTGTGGATCCGTTGGTAGTAAAACAAAAGAGTTGACTTGTGTTGATTTTTTAATAACGAAATTCGGATCTTTTTTGATTTGGTTAGCTAGTTTTCTACCTATTGTAGCGAATTCATCATTGAACTCATTTGCGATTTCTTTTTCATTTGTTAAAACATTTCCCATATTACTTTTTATTGTACTTATTCTGTTGTGTTTTTTAGTGGTGGATCTGCTGATTTCATTAACTATATCCCATAGCTTTTTTGTATTACTTGAGTTCGATTCTATTTGTGTTTTGTAGTAGTCATGCTTGGTTTTAGCTAATAATGATGACAGTTTATTCCTGTAATTTTTATATTGTAATTTAATATCCGGATTGTTCGGATGTTTACGAACATTATTGAACATTTCATTCCTTGTGTCTATTGACTTGATTAACGCATTAGTTATCCACGGTGCTATTTAACAATTTTTATATCGTTTTTGTTTTGTTTCAGTGCATCTGTCAATTGCGTTAGAAAGGATGCTGACAAAAAATTCAGTTGCAGTGTCTGGATGAGATGCCGAATATACCGATTCCCAAGATATGTTACTGAAAGAAACCTTCAGTTTTCCATAATTAGTATGCTTTATATATTGTTCATCGTTTGTTGTTTCTTTAGGATGGTCTATCATTAACTGTAATATGGTTGTGTAGTGATCTGTAATGTCTGTTTCGATTACTAAAGGTAATATATTTTCGATATGCTCTTTTTTTTACTTTTTTATGAATATGTGATCGATACGTGACGGTTTTTGATGTGGTTGGTTCCTGGTGACTGAATTTATTGTTGATAAGTAACCATTTTCATTAATTACGTTTGAGTATTCAATGGTCTGATCTTTGTCATCTAAGAGATCTATATTTGTATCGCCAACAAAAATACTATAGTTTTCTCTATGATTTTCATATATTTTGCAATAACTACTGAGGTTTTTCAGGAAATCGTCAATATTTAATGATGGTGACCGGTATACGGCTGTGACAGCGATACTACTTTTTTCGTCTAACTTGATTATCAATCTGAGAAATATTGTGTTGTTAATTCTGTTCAATGTATAAGTGTATTCCAGATTTGATTTGACGTATACCACAGCTCCATCATTTTGATTGGATTTACTTTCATTATAGATCATTTCATAGCCGTTTATATTGTATAGACTGGGGTCCTGCAAAATTCATGTTTCAGTTAGAACTACACAATCTATGTCTGTGTGCAGTTTTTCCAAAACGATTTTAAATTCATCCAAATATTTATCAAGACTTCGAATATTATTATGAATCATTTTGAAAGTGGATTTAGAGTTTATTCCTAGGATTTCTTTGCACTCTTGTGTGTTTTTCAAGGTGAATGTCTCTATTGTATTCAAATCAAAATCTCTAATATATTGATCCATGTTTCAGTTAGCTGAGAAGTTTTCGTCTGATCGTAGTTTACTATGATTCTAAAAACTATCTGTTTATATTTATGAAATGCATGTGGAAACTATGTGAGAATATATATTTTGTAAGAAAAATCACGGATATACACATATATATTGGAATTAATCTGACTAACCTATTTTAAGTTTTTTTGAGACCTTGTTTGGATTTCCTTAGATGAGTTTTTCCTTTCTCTGGTGTCTGGTTTTCTGTGTACGGAACTGTTGATTTCGATTTGCTTACTAGTGGTGGTTTTATTTCTATTTTCCTTTAATTCTTCAGCTATTTTTTCTCCTGTTATTTTTTGCCTAGCTTCTTCTGTTTTATATCTTACCGTCAATGATCTGGAAGGAGTTTCTGGTGCACTATTCGTTTGCCTGGGATCTGACTCGTTCTCTTCAATTTCTAAAATGTCTTCCACGGTGTAACCAATGTTGTTTCTGAAAAGTTTTTCTCCTTTGATATAACAGCTTTCTCCACTGCTTTCACGAAGTTTCTTCAGATATCTCCTGAGAATTTCACTTCTTTCCTGTTGTTCTTTCGTGAGATCAGCTGATATAGAAATGTGGGTTCCTTTCAGAAATGAATTCAATTTTGATTGGGCAGTTGTTAGATCTACCAAGTGGATATGCATTACTTATATCCGCTTTAGTTATTTGTACTCCAAGGTTTGAATTCAATTGGTTGCATATATATTCGATTGAGAATTCTTCTTTATTTTTCAATAATCCAAAACTATTACGTTATTCTTTCTGTTGTTTCTATCTAGAATCTCGATTTGTTGTTTGAGTTCTCTATTATCTCTTTCCATGTTCTTTACTCTCTCGTTATAAGATTCTATCTTCATCAGTAATCTGACTTCGCTTGCTTCTATAGCACATTTAATTTCTTGCTTGCCAATCAACACTTCCTCGTATAATTTTTCCATATCAAGATTTTTCAAAGAGTAGGCAACGCTGTTAAGTGTGTATCTCACGGTGCTTCTCACGGAAGTGCTTATCTCCTTTTTGTCGATCTTGATGCAAAAAAAGGGTCACTGCGTTTTTGTGTAGTTCTCCGTAGGTTGTTTCATTTCGCTATTTGTATATGAATTATCCAATATTTACTTATATAATTGGAGGCAAATGTGAATATATAGTTTTTTAGGATGTTGTTGATTATATTGTTTTTTTTTCAGTCCTTCTGGAGGACGATACCTGACATTTGTCATCAATTATTTAAGGTTGGTGCACAGCAATGTAAAAATGCGTAAAACGCAACATTGCGCCAGGCATTAAAAGTATCACTTTCAAAAGAGAAATATAAGAAAAATCAACGAAGATAACTTAATCGACAGCCAAATAATATTTGGAATGTAATGTGATGAACAAGAAAAAGAAAATCATTAAGTTTTTCTTCTCATTCGGTAAGGGACAAATTTTAGTAAATGAACGTTTGACAAATCCTGTTGATGTTCTTATAGTTACTACTCTAGCAACATTGTCCTTGCCAGGATGGAGTTGCACTATTCTTCCTAACGCCCACTTCAATGGAGGTTGGTTGTCTCCCTTAATCAAAACAAGATTGCCAAGCTTTCCACGATCTTGAGACCACACTCTGCTGTGATTCGGATATGTATCCTAAGGACCACCTGTTCCAAAAGTGACGTTGAATTTGCTGTATGTGTTGAAAGTGGTATAATCTGCTCACTGGTTAATGCGTCAAGTCTGGGTCAGTGGGCGCCCGATCAGAAAATGCCCAGGAGTCAATGGGGAAAGATCGGAAGGGTCAGAGGATAAGGGAGATATTGGACGGGAGTTTGAAATACATTCCATCTGAACCAACATAATATAAAATTGTTCGAAAGTGGACGTGGCATTACCCGCTACTCTTTTCAAATTATGTTTATTTTATTCACTTCACTCCGACCTCCCAAAGGCCACCAAAATGTGGAGAATGAGCGGAATAAATGACCAAGGTATGCCTGGATTTTCAATACAAGCAGATAACTCATTGGAATTGGATGCTTGAAACTTGCTGAGCTATTTGAGTTCATTATTTGCACCAATAAAAGAGGAACCATCATCAGTGTAGACTTGAGCAGGTTTTCCTCGTCGTCCAATAAAACGTCTGAATGCCGCTAAGTCTCATACAAGTGGATAGCACGCGTAGCACGCGTAGTGACGCAAACAAACAGACTCATATATGATTTGTCTTCGATTAAAAACGGGCCTGCATAATCTTCCCCAGTAGTGTTGGAAAGTGGAGCAGGAATAACTCTTCTGCTAGGTAAATTTCTCATAATTGGATTTATCGTATGAGGTTTATCCATGAAGCACACTATTCATTTATGTACTATCTTTCTAGCAAGGTTTCGCCCTGAAAGTGGCTAGAATTCCCTACGAATGGAGCTCAACAAATGGCCCAGCATGTAACAAAATCTTGTGCTCTCTCAAATAAGAGCTTGGTAAACTAATGTTTTGATGATAATATAATAGGATTTTATTGTCAAAACTGAAATCTGAGTGAGCCAATCTACCTCCAACACGTAAAGTGTTCTGACTATCTGAGAAGGGATTTCGTTTCGAAAGCTTACTCTTTTTTTGAAGGGGTTCATTATTTTTCAGTGCCTGTTCTTCTGCGCTGAAACCTTCAGACTGCACTATTTTTATGATATGAACAATAGCCTCTCGGATTTCATTACAACGCAAATATGAGGAAGTTTGCTCACAATTTTCTTTGAATCGCAAACAGTAGGCAACAACCCTTTCCAATCGTGTCAAATTCAATTTTTTTTCGAATGTAATAAATCTAGAGTTTTGAGGGATTGCTAAAGAACAAATACTACGGGATTTCAAATTCTTTTTCATTTCAGGTGAATTTTTTCTCTGGAGAATGCCTAGAGGGCCATGGAGGCTCATCATACATCAATCAATTTGGCCCGTGCCCATAGATATCAAGTTTTTGTAACATTCTGGGTTTCACACCACGTGACACATAGTCAGCTGGGTTATCTGTAGTAGAGACATGTCTCCAGTCATTGGCATGTGATAACTCTTGGACACCAGCAATGCAATTTGCAACCAAAACTTGAAGTTTATTAGAAAAAATATTTAGCCAATCTAACGCTATTGGGAAGTCGTACCAATACGTTACGTCTGCAGAAATTTATAAGGCGAATTTGACCTAATCGAATAATTTTGCTAACATCAAAGCAGCGACCAGCTCCATCCGAGATATGGTTCAGTGGTTTGCACCTTCAGAGGGGCTACTTTTGATTTAGCGCAAATTAATCTGATAAAAGTACCACCATTTTCATTTTTTCACTTCATATATAGGCAAGCACCATACGCTCCCAAAGAACTGTCTGAAATTCCGTTTAATTCCATTCTAATGGGGTCCAGACAGGTTATTTGTCGGGTTATTTTGAAATAGTTCAAATGAATTAGTTCATCTCGAAAAGATAAACAATTTGTGTGCAAGTGATTAGGAAGTACATCGTGCCATCCTGATTTCTCCGACCATAGCCTTGTAGTTAAATTTTCGCTGAGATTACAACACAACTAAGTAATCCGGGGGGGGGGGGTCGAATATTTGCGATATTTCAGAGAGTATAGAGCATTTAGTAACATGTTTCTGTAACCTATCATTGATCATGTAAGTAAAACAATCTAGTTTCCCACTCCATAATGAATCTAACGTTTTTATATTTTCTTAATCCTCAAATCAAGTATATCTGTACTTTCTATACTATCAATACCCGCAAGGAGATCAGTGCTGTTAGAAACCCATTTCTTGATTTGAAACCACCTTACTGGAGCACACTAGGTACTGTTTTTGTGATGAAAATCACTTCATCCATTGTATCACCACCAGTCAACATGTCATCAACATAAAAATGTTTTTTTATAACAATTGATATCAGCGAGTTAGTGCATTCAACCCTTTATTGGTATAGATATCTAATGGCGAGGTAACACCAGATGAAGTACCATGAACTACGCGAGTTATTTCATGAACATCAATTTTAGATCTTGAATATTGTCTCTCCATAGAATTCGTTGCAATGATGTCTGACTTGGGTTCACTGAACACATTCTGTACATTTCCTCAATGTCACTTGATATCACATAATTGTATTTTCTGTAACTTATCAGAGCATTGAAAAGATCAGGTTGGATAGTTGGACCTAGCGTGTGGTGAAACTGCTTTCTTTGACAACACTATGATGGGGCATATAATGAGCAATTTTTGATTCATCCTTATTTTCTACTCTACGCATGTGATCTAGCATTCGAAATTCATCTATAAATTTGAAATATTCAATTTTATGTTCTGGATACCTCTCGAGTTTACGTCCTAGAGTGTGAAACCTTCTCTTAGCATAGAAAAGAAGTTTACGTTGTGTCTCACTTCAGCCAGAGTTCTTTGGACCTTTGGCTGGTTGACTACTCCGTACTGATGAGGGCCAAGAAGCCTGAAACCGGTATGCGGATTGTAAGGTGAACACGACATAAATTAAACATAATCGAGCTTATCAGAAAGAAACATTTGCATTCAATGTCCATTGATATTATATGGAAGTATGCATGGATTTTCAGGTGAATATCATTCAACGTTCTGCGTGGTATTTGCCAGGAAAGTAGTTGTTTTTCACCTGAGATCTACCTTTCTCTGGTTCAATTTTATATTGAATCCTTTATGTGAAGAAAACCGTTTAAATTCGATTTTTCTATTCATTCCACTTCACATGGCACTTATCTCCCTTCTCTTAGCAGTTTCATAGGAGTCACCTAATTTTTGGGGAGTATCTTTCATTGGTATAGTGACTACAAATTGACCATTTTCATTTTGTGAAAAATTATCTAAGGAATATGATTCACATGCTTTTTCAACCTGAGAAAGAGGTTTGAAATTTGAGAAAGTTTCGAGTTCCCAAAATCGGCTGATTTGCTTGTCAATTTGACTATCAGAATTATGAATAAAGTTACAATGTACTACTGAGGGATGTAATGATTGTATAGGACCAGACACTAGTCATCCAAACCTAAGGTTCTATAGAATAGGACCATGGTGCCCTAATTTTATTTGTCAAACACACAAAAATTGCCAAAAACAGTTAGCTCCCAAGAGTAGATCTATTTTATCAGGAATGTTAAAACGGGGGTCAGCCAATTTTATGTGTGATGGTATTTTTATTGGCCTCATGTCAATTTCGGAGTTAGGCAGATTGCTACTTATTTGAGGAACAACAAGACATAGAAGTTTTATTGAAAATGGGTTGTGTTTTGACTGTATGCATATCATACATGAATATTTTAAATTGGTTAGATTTTCATTTATGCAAGAAACATTGATATCAACTCTTTTTCTAGTGAGATTCAACATATCACAAAGTTCTGGAGTAACAAAGCTACTCTGACTACCATTAGCTAATGAAGTACGAGCTATGTGAGATTTATTTTCATCACCAATAACACGCAGAAGAACTGTTGAGCGAAGGACCTGATGATTTTTTGTTATATGAGTAGCAGCTAAATTAACGCTTTTTCGGAGATGGATCAGAATATGTCCTATTTTCACTTCCGATATGTGAAAGGGTATGATATCTAGATTAACAGCGTTTATGAAAACTGGAATGGTATTGTTATATTAAATGATATTAAATGCCCAAATCTTAGAGAATTTATGCACAGCTTTAAAACCTTTGTTTTTTCAAAACGATCATTGACAGATAACTTCACGAATTTGGAAAAATCCTGTATAAAATAATGATTATTTTCACAAAATGAACACAAAACATTCTGTGAAATCTTGTTTGACTGATTTGAGGTTAAAAAATGTTGCTTTTGATCTCCTGTTCAGTTTTACTCAAGTTTTTATTGCAGTAATGATTATGCTCATAGATACAAGAAGGTCTGCACGATCTTTCATGAATGTGAATAAATTTTCCAAACTGGATGATGGATAAGCTGCTTTCTTTTCCTCCCATTCTCTGTTTGTGTTAGAATCTAATTTCATAGAAACAAGATGGATGATCAATGTATCCCAATTGTCAGTAGGTTGGTTCAATGATTTCAATGCTCGCATGTGTTTTCAAGGTTATCCGTAAGGTTTCTAAGAGAGACAAAAGATTCATCATGAAACTAGATTATTCGTCATGCTCGTGTTGCCTACGCTACTATTTTTATCTAACCTAGAAAAATTCAAAATATTATTCCTTTTTGTGGTGGAGGTATGAAAAATTTGCTCGAATGTTTCGCGTTCTAGAATTTGTGACTCTAACTCAGTTGACAATAAATCAATATCCAACTGAACTCAAGCAATAAATTTTCGTCAGTTATTAGCGGGGCCAATTTCATGACAAATTTAGAGAACATTGTTAGTTCACCTTTCATTACTGCTATCCTCTTCACTAATAGGTCTTTATCATTTTGACTCAGTAGATAATAAAAAAAAATGTATGTCAACTCTCGAACAACTACAACCAAAATCAAGATTGAATATATTTAAAAAAATTATAAAAAAGAAAGGGAATGGCAAGGAAAATACTGACTTTGACTTCTGGCGACGAAAGACAACGACGTTTTGTTGTTCTTGGGTAATCAAAAACAATGTAGGTAGTTACGGGAAGGCCCTTTTCTTCTTTCTGCACAGCTGAACAGTTTGGGAAACTTCCTCTGGACTTCTTCGACGGCGACGAATGCTCGTATAGCTACTTCAGTAAATATTTCAGAATAGATTTCGATCAATATCCCGGTCGATGGATCATGTCTGTGAGTATGAGTTTTGTTTCCAAATGGACTGTAACTTTCGTTGCTGGGAAAACTGCCACCGCTCTTGAAGTTTGTAATAAAACCAGGATGGTGACTTCTAGTAGTTTTATTACTTCTAGCTCACAAATCTTGATAATTGGAGGCAAATGTGAATATATAGTTTTCTAAGATGTTGTTGATAATATTGTTTTTTCTTAGTCGTTCTAATGACGATACCTCACATTTGTCATCAATTACTTAAGAGATGGTGCACAGCAATCTTAAAATGCTCAAAACGCAACACACATTTATTATATTTTCAGCATTATGGAACTCCTTTACGAACACATTGTGATAAAGGAGAGGAATGCGAAAACCATGCCATTGAAGACTTATGTACCCTGAAATACATTGAATCGACTTTTTCAAGTGTAAATCACCCACATAGTAATGGAAGTTCAGAAAAATGTACATGCAACATTAATAGAAATGATTAGATCTCAACAAACAGAAAACCCTGACGAACACCTTTCAAATATACTCCCGTATGCTGTTTTATGCTATAACAATACAAAAAAAACACATGGGTTCGCTTCCTTTGTAATGATTTCAGGGCATATCTCTACACGACGCTCCAGAAACAGTTTATTACCAAAAATATTGAAATGCCTTCAAAACTTGAATTATCGCATTTCTTATTATGGCAAAACTATTCTAGCAGAAACTGATCGAAGTTAAGAGAAGGCGAAAATTTGCTTTGATGAAGAAATAAAGCATGAACCCCCAGATTTCAAAATTGGGGACAAAGTATATGTGAAGGAGTCACAAATTGGAAATTACCTCCAAAATAGATGCAATGGACATTTCCAAATTCTAGAAATTTTCAAATATTCATCCCTCATGGAAATCTTTGGAACAAATTAGCAATCTTTTGACAAATTTCATGGATCACATGAGTAATTTTAAATTTCTCCAATAGAATTCTCAGTAATTATGGAAGAATAATCATTGAGAGAACTGGCTGGTAGAGAGTCATTTGATTGTTTTTCGAATTATTGCTCTCAAAATTGAAAGGTCTCAGCTATCCCGAGTATTGTTGTCAGATTGAAAAATGAACTTCTCATACTTATACTTTTTATATTGTGAGTATTGGACAATCATTCAGCACTTTCAATTGTGTAACTCAATACTATCCCAGTTATTCTCGACTAGAGCGGATCTGATATCATCAATACCTCGTTCTCGTTTCATTTACCACAAGTTCTTGAAATATATGAGAATGAATAACATTTCCCCAGACATCTGGATCTCCATCATTGTCAGACAAGAAATTCTGAGCTGCATATTCAACCTCGTTTCAGATTAAAGAAGTCTCAGAAAAACTCTATGAGTGTAAATCTTTATCATTATATACCTGAAGTTATCAAACAACCCTACCACAAATAGAATATTTTCTTTCGAAAGACTGTTTTTATAACAGCGAGGAAAATCTCAACTCAAATTTCGAATAATATAATTATTTTCAACTTGCCAGGGTCAATACAACAGTACGCATATTGCGCTCTTTAAAGACGTTCTTTGATACTCGTTAACTTATACGTGGGGAACTTATTAGGTTTCCACTTTCAATCTTTCTTGTTAACGATCTCATATTGTTTTTCTAATAATAACATAACAACAAATATGTAATTTTTTGACCTCTCAAAAACTTTCGACCCAGTATGCACCTAATTCATATTCAAAAAATTATAAAATTTTGGTCTCACATATAATTCGATGATGGGAGTCCCACAAGACAGAGTATGGCGGTATGCTGTTATGATGAATTCTCTGGATCAAGAAACGTAAAACTAGGTGTGCCTCAGAGCTCCGTTCTAGGATCTGCAATTCCTCTTATTTTTTTTTATTTTATTCGTACACCATCCAACAGCCGAAGCCAATTACAGGATGGGAAAAATGAAAAGTACAAAAATACGTTAGATATAGTATAAATTAATCTATAGAATAAAAATCAAAACAATTCACACTATCAATTGGAGAAAGATATGAAAATCAGTACATACACTGAAAAACACTTTTTGTGATTGAAGAAAAAAGTTTATATACTGATTTGCCTACTACCAGTCAGTATAACAGTAAGAAATTCTACAGCAATGCTCTTTTTATATCAGCAACTTTACAATGGAGAATATCAAAGGAATCTTGAGAAGACATATGATCTGAACAAATTCTATAAATGGGTGAGAATCGAAGTAAGTTATATGTTAATGACCCATCACAACATATAATGGACGCCAATTTTATTGTTTGATGACGACACCACCATAACATTATCTTGCCAAAATATTATTCATCAGCAAATCCTGAAATGTTATTGATCACTTCAGTGCTAAGAGCCAAAGAAACAAGTTTATTCTGAATACCTCTGAATTAATATCTGTTGAATTTCACTCCAGGAAAAATATGCCAGCTGATAAAATGTTCGAAGGAGTTCAATTTCAGGAACCTATCTATATTTAAACTTGAATTGGGAAATACAAGTTGACCATACCTGCACAAATCTGAACAAACCGTATTATGTCCCAAAGCAGATTAAATTCGGTTTGACCCAGTTTATATTAATATTTTCACAAATCAGTTGTTTGAATATCGTATATTGGGGTAGAGCAAGCGATATTTCGAGGGTTTTTATAGCTAAGAAACTCATTATAAGGCTCATATTCAATATTAATTTTGGAGACAACTGTCGGCCTATTTTCATAGAAGATGAAATATCAACAGCACTTTCTATTTTTATCCCCAAATATATAACTTTCGCGAGAAGAAACCCGGAATCATTTTCGAAAACAGGATCAGAATCTGAACATAACACTCGAAATGAATATCATTTGCGAACACCACAACATCGAAAATCAAATTTCAAAAACTTCCTGGAGTACAATGCTGTTCCTTGCTATAATAAGTTACCCAATTGAGTAAATCGAATTAGAAGTAACAACATTTTTTCTTGAAAGAAATGAAACTTTCCTGACAGATATATGCTACTATAGTCACGAAGAATTCTTCACTGACAGTTTTCCAAACTTATTTGAACACTGTTCATGATTTTATTAATTTTATTTTAGGTTAAATCATTCCTTGTTCCCGAATGTTCTACTTTTATATTTTATATGTTTACATACTTGTTTATACTTACCCACATGTATTTTATACTGTACCTAACATACCACAAATACGTAGTGCATGAAAAAATGGTTGATTATATATAATTATTTTCATATATTATTATTATTTTATATATTAAAATTTTTATTTTTTTTGTTGTCCGTATTTTTTATCTTTATTATACATTTTTTCTACAATAACACTCATAACACACCATCAAAAATGTAAATGTGAAGTTTTCCATAAATCTATCTATCTATTTTTCTCCTTCACATCCCATTTTAGGAATTTTTTCTATCAAAATCTTATGTAATATATAATGAAACGTTATCTTTCATAGGATGCAGTTTGTCATGAATCCCTTTGGAATTATTCTCATAACGGATAATTCAGATGGGATGTTGAAATACTTGTTTTTGTTGTTCATTCCAAACTAAACTATGATTTATATTCAACATTCTATTCGCTTTCGTCTATGCACTTTTCATTTCCGTCCTCCATACACAGCATGATAAATTACTCAAAACACCGATAACGATACCATCGGTCTGGCCATAAACAAAGAGAAATAAAATTACAAAAACAAATCGAATGTGAATGCAAAACTTTCCAGAAGTTCAACCGAACGCATGAGTTGTGTTTCATGTTATCGCCACTTTGCACCATCTGGCATGACAAAGCTGTGTTCCCAGTAATTGAAAAATTCGATGAACGAACACAACAGTTTTTGATTAATTTCGGTCGTATCGAGGCGAGAAGTGGATTTTCATTCCCAGATAACGATCAACAAAGGACATTCGGGTATATGTGATGAAATCCTATTTTCTCCATTCGAAAGCTAAAGAGAATGAATATTTTGTATCCAATGTACTCATGAATGATCAATCTGAATCACGAATGAAACACATACATTTTTCATTTGAAGCCAACCTCTTGCAGTTATTTTATCAACCCAGATAATGTTATCGAACGCTTTTGTATCATTGAGTTCATATTAGGTGATTCAGGATGTTTGTAAGTTCCAGCAGACCGATTTTTCAGTTGATAGTCGCATCAATGAAGCTAACAAATCATTCAAACTTCCGAACCGACCATAATCGAATCAATAGAAATATCGACCTAACAAGAAATGTAAAACAGCTGGATTCATGAATTCATTCATGAAGTATCCATTTACCAATGCAAATATTCTGCGAGTTAAATTGGAGATATGAAAAAATGTCTTGTGTAAAAGTTTCAGTTCGTTATTTTTTCAACAAAAATTTTTTAATAAATCATGTCGTTAGGGAGATAAACGCGATCTTTCACGTGTAGTCCAACGCCCGGTTGAAATTGGGGGGGAACGGAAAATGGCCCCTATTTTTATATAACCGCACTAGTCGGTCGATGTACCTTGCTACTGAGAGCTGCTGAAAAAAAAGCCGAAGCACATGAAATGTGTGAAAACTCCCATCTTTCACATGAGATGAGTTTCGAAGTTCATACGAACTGCAATCATATTACAAAGAGTGTTCAAAGATTTCCATTCAAATGTGTGTGAATGAGTTCCCATTTTGATCAATAAATTCGTCAGAAATCCTCACCACATTGACTCTTCGGGGCTTTTTGCTGTTGTAGGTAGATATATCTTCCCTCTTCAACCAGATTCAGTTGAAAGAGAGTATTTTGAGATGAAATGTAATTAATTTTTTTGAAAAAGAGCAACCATCAATTTTGTTGTAGATTTGATGATTTTCATTATATATACTTAACGAAGTTTTCTTGGAGTTGAGGTTCGTTTTTGTAAAAATAATTAGTTGCTGAGGTTTGCCTTCATTATTGATTTATTTTTTATTGGTCGACGTTTCGACGGGGGGTCCCTCGTCTTCTTCGAGGACATATTTTAATACAACATTTATAATTAAACTTTAGTAACAGGAACGGTTTTGAGCTGTAAGTACAAATGGTTTGTTCTATTTATACAATTGTTTTGTTATGGGGTTTTTCTTTGCTTACCATCAAAAATTGGGTTTGACATGCTCTGTTCTCCGTGTAAGGTGTGATCTATGGTATTGAAGGGTGTGGTGAATCCAATTGCAAGTACTCTTGTCATTTTTGAAACAATTAGTAGTACGTGAAAACACCAATAATCTATTGTTTTCGTTTGTTTGATGTGTTGTTGGTATAGTCAAACTATGTACTATGAGTCGGTGATGTAGGATCGTTTTATGACGTATTTATTTGTGGTGTCACCCATGTATCTTTGGTTTATTAGTGTTCGTATGGCATTATTGAAAGTAGGATTCTGTGTGTGAAGCGCTGGGTGTCTTTGGCCTTTGTGAGGTAGATGGCGTTTGTGTGTCTGTTTGTTTAAACAATTTATTTATGTGGGAGGGAAGGAAGGGAGGGTGGATGATTGATGGGGTAAATTATTGTACAATATGGCCGGGGTCCGCGTTTGTTTTTGGCATGAACTCATAGGTGATTACATAGAATAGATGTCATTATATCAGCTTGAAATAAATTTGGTTTAAATTGGTTATATCCGTTTTATCATTGAGGCAATTTGGTGTGTTTTTAATTTCTATGATTTCAATAATTTCTTTTTTCTTGAGATTGAGATTTTTGTATTATTATAATCAAAATCATAGGTAGTGGTGCGTTTATGTTTGTTGAGTGCAGTGGGTGCGTTGTGCGTGTATTTATGAGATTTTATTGGATTTTCCAGGTATTGTTTTGTCTGTCCAATATATACTTTATTGCATGTAGGTTCTCCGCATGGGATTTGATAAACTAGGTGTGTTTTTCATGGTTGGGGATTTTTGTTTTCAGTTTTGAGAAATTTGTTTTCAGGGATTGGTGACATTTGTGGCCGATTTTTAGGTTGAAAGGTTCGACAGCGTGTGCTAGCTGTTCTGATAGTCCTTTTGTGTAGGGCATGGATATATTTGGCATTGTTGGGGGTTCTTTGAATACAGTTTTGGTTGTAAAATTTGTTTATGCGTACTTTGAAATTTCTGTCGATTAATATTTTAGGGTAGTTATTTTTTATTAGCGCAGATTTTGCTTTTTTTATACACTTGGGCCTGAACATGGGATCTGATAGGTGGATAGCTCTGTCGGCCAGTCCAATTATAACTGTTTTTTTTTGGTTAAATGGGTGGTTCGATTCGAAATTCAGGTATCTACCTGACCACGTTTCTTTTGTAAACCATTCGGTTTTGATGATGTTATTGTTGGTATGTAATGTTAGGTCAAGGAAGTTGATTTTATTTAGTAGTTGTTTTGTTTTTCCATAGTGAATTGTAATTTATGGTGATATTTGTTGAATATTTCCAGAGTATAGTTACATTTGTCGTGTGGTATTTATAATAAACAGTCGTCAACATTTCTGTAGGAAAACGGTAATTTATAATTTGATTTTGCAATTGTGGCTAATTCTAGATCTTCCATTACTATTTGGGCAATGACTCTTGAGATTGATGCTCCCATTGCACATCCTTCAATTTGTTTATAAAAAGTGTTGTTGTACGAGAAATATGTGGACGTTAGAGTGTACTCAACTGCTGTGAGAAATTCTTCTCAGGAAAGGTTTGTATGTTGTTGTATTTCCGGCCATTTTTTGGTGATTATGCTTTTTGCGAGGGTAAATGGGATATTTGTATATAACGAAATGACGTCTAATGAAATAAGTATATGATTGTTGGGAATGTTATGGTTGTTGATGAGTTCCTTGAACTGCCACGAATCTTTTATGTAATGGGGATTTTGGCCTGTTATATTAATGAGGATTTTTGCAAAAAATTTGGATAACGCTTCAAATGGGGATTGGATACAAGACACAATTGGACGTAATGGGGTATTTTCTTTGTGTAGTTTTGGTAGTCCATTTAAGGATGGTGGGTGGGCATTGTGTATTAAGAGGGTGGACGCCTCTGTTTAAGTGGGGTATTTATCTTTTTTTTTTTTTTTAAGTTTGTTGTTTTTATTGCATCTTATTTGTTGGATCTGTTTTTATGATGGCGTATGTGTTTGTGTCAGCTAGTAGATGTTCCATTTTTTGTTCATATTCTGTATTTTCCATGATTACCATCTTATTTGTTCTGTCTGGTCTGAGAATTGTGAGGTTTGGGTGGTCCCTTATGAATGCTTATGTTTTTTTGATTTTTTGGTTGATGTGTGTTTGTTCGGTTGTCAACTTTTTGTTGGTTTTCCTTTTGTGGTTCGTTAGTATGTTACATACTGTGGTTCTCACCTGGTTTTTTCCTTTTCTTGTAATTGACCTACGTTTGTTTCAATGCTACTGATTATATCATGTGTAGGGATGTTGTTGATGTTAGGGGGGGTGGAGAATTTGGTCCAAGTGCTAGGATTTCTTGTGCGTCATCTGGTATTGATACGTTTGTACGATTTTCCAACCATCCTACAGGGTTTTCTATTAATTTTTGTGGACCCTTGGCTTGTGCGATACATAAATTGTCAAATTTTTTGGTTTGTTTTTGTTTGGTCTTTAAAAAGGTTTTTTCTGTTCTTGTCTTTTCGATGTTGATGAATTTGTTGTACATGTTGTCGGGGATAGTGTTTCTTATGTTTGTTAACGTGTCATTTAGTTTTTTTTCCTATGTTGTTAATTAATCTATTATTTTCAGAAATAAGAATTTTTAGAGTTTTTTGTTGGAATTTGGTCAGAAATCCGTCAAACTCATTTTTGAGGTTTACATGAGTGATATGTATATTTGGTATATGAAAGTTTAGGAATTTTGGTATGATTTCTTGGGCGTTGCAGCGTAATAGAAAAATTCTTCTATTTTTCTGTTGTACTAGTTTAGTTGCCAATTTGGAATGATGTTTCATAAGGTAGGTTACCTGTTCTCCATGGAAATCTCTAATTGATGAGTAGAAAGATAGCATGTTTTCACCCATGCCTTGTATATGTTGAAATTGTTTCTTGAACCTTTCGATTTGTACTTCAGGAAGTTTTCTTGGGGTTGAGGTTCGTTTTTGTAAAAATAATTTGTTGCTGAGGATTGTCTTCATTATTGATTTATTTTTTATTGGTCGACGTTTCGACGGGGGGGCCCTCGTCTTCTTCAAGGACATATTTTAATACAACATTTATAATCAAACTTTAGTAACAGGAACGGCTGTAAGTACAAATGATTTGTTCCATTTATACAATTGTTATTGTTATGGGTTTTTCGCTTACCATCAAAAATTGGGGTTTGACATGCTCTGTTCTCCGTGTAAGGTGTGATCTATGGTATTGAAGAGTGTGGTGAATCCAATTGCAAGTACTTTTGTCATTTTTGAAACAATTAGTAGTACGTGAAAACACCAATAATCTATTGTTTTCGTTTGTTTGATGTGTTGTTGGTATAGTCAAACTATGTACTATGAGTCGGTACTGTAGGATCGTTTCATGACGTATTTATTTGTGGTGTCACCTATGTATCTTTGGTTTATCAGTGTTTGTATGGCATTATTGAAAGGAGGATTCTGTGTGTGAAGCGCTGGTGTCTTTGGCCTCCGTGAGGTAGATGGCGTTTGTGTGTCTGTTGGTTTGAACAATTTATTCATGTGGGAAAGGGTGGATGATTGATGGGGTAGATTATTGTACCATATGACCGGGGTCTGCGTTTGTTTTTGGCCCAAAATTACCGTTTTTCTACAGATTACCGTTTTCCTACAGATACGTTGACGACTGTTTATTATTAATACCACACGACAAATGTAACTATACTCTGGAAATATTCAACAAATATCACCATAAATTACAATTCACTATGGAAAAAGAACTACTAAATGAAATCAACTTCTTCGACCTAACATTACATACCAACAATAACATCATCAAAACCGAATGGTTTACAAAAAAAAAAAACGTGGTCAGGCAGATACCTGAATTTCAACTCAAACCACCCATTGAACCAAAAAAAAACAGTAATCATTGGACTGGCCGACAGAGCTATCCACCTATCAGATCCCATGTTCAGGTCCAAGTGTATAAAAAAAGCAAAACCTGCGCTAATGAAAAATAACTACCCTAAAACATTAATCGAAAGAATTTTCAAAAAACGCATAAACAAATTTTACAACCAAAACTGTATTCGAAAACCCACCAACAATGCCAAATATATATCCATGCCCTACACAAAAGGACTATCAGAACAGCTAGCACACGCTGTCGAACCTTTCAACCTAAAAATCGGCCACAAATGTCACCAATCCCTGAAAAAAAATTTCTCAAAACTGAAAACAAAAATCCCTAACCATGAAAAACACACCTAGTTCATCAAATCCCATGCGGAGAACCTATATGCAATAAAGTATTTATTGGACAGACAAAACAATACCTGGAAAATCGAATAAAATCTCATAAATACACGCACAACGCACCCACTGCACTCAACAAACATAAACGCAGCACCACCCATGATTTTGATTATAATAATACAAAAAACTTGAAAACTGAACCTAACACAAGAAAAAGATAAATTCTTGAAATGATAGAAATTAAAAACACACCAAATTGCCTTTATGATAAAACGTATATAACCAATTTAAACCAAAATTTATTTCAAGCTGATATAATGACATCTATTCTATGTAATCACCTATGAGTTCGGGCCAGAAACAAACGTAGACCCCGGCCATTTGGTACAATAATCTACCCCATCAATCATCCACCCTCCCCCCCCCCCACTATATGAATAAATTGTTTAAACGAACAGACACACAAACGTCATCTACCTCACGAAGGCCAAAGACATCAGCGCTCCACACACAAGATCCTACTTTCAATAATGCCATACGAACACTAATAAACCAAAGATACATGGGTGACCCCAAAAATAAATACGTCATAAAACGATCCTCCATTACCGACTCATAGTACATGGTTTGACCATACCAACAACACATCAAACAAACGAAAACAATAGATTATTGTTGTTTTCACGTACTACTAATTGTTTCAAAAATGACTAAAGTACTTGCAATTGGATTTACCACACCCTTCAATACCATAGATCACACTTTACACGGAGAACAGAGCATGTCAAACCCCAATTTTTTATGGTAAGCAAAAAAAACCATAACAATAACAATTGTATAAATAGAACAAACCATTTGTACTTTCAGCTCAAAACCGTTCCTGTTACTAAAGTTCAATTATGAATGTTGTATTAACCAATAAAAAATAAATCAATAATGAAGACAAATCTCAGCAACTAATTATTTTTACAAAAACTAACCTCAACCCCAAGAAATCTTCCTGAAGTACAAATCGAAAGGTTCAAGAAACAATATATATATATATATATATATATATGAAGATTTATGGAATAGCTCAAAAGTTACTAGACTTTCTCATTACGGTGAAGTAGATGACATTGTAGAAAACGACAAATCAACGAGTCAACAAACAGAAGCCAGCCGCTCATTTGTGGTTTCAGTCAGCAGACCTGATTCAGGGCAACACAACGGCTGGCTTCTGTTTGTTGACTCTTGATTTGTCGTTTTCTAAGTTGTTCATCCTGCACTTTCACGTACTGATGAGGCCGAGACCGAAACACGTGTCTACGGTTAACACTTTCTGAGGCTTCCATAAATTCTTCCATTTTGTTTTAACAGTCCCTCGATATTACTTCTTCATATATATATATATATATATATATATATATATATATATATATATAAATATATATATATATATATATAATATATATATATATATATATATATATATAGATATATTTATATATATATATATATATAATTTATTTGTTCGGTTTTTCTTGGGATTAAGATTCCATCTGGGACAGGTTTCAATAAAAAATTTTCTTCTCTACATATACATTTAATTTGCAAAACGTTTCGCTCCTGGCGTGGAGCTTTATCAATTGTATACACATTTAGTACTGAAAATGGGAGTTTTGGTTAGTTTTTGATCTGTTTACAATCAACTTCGCAAATACGTACCATAACCTATATGTGGCAATCCGAGTACAGAGGACTGCTTGTATCACACATTATTTTAGAAACCTTTTGTTTGCATGGGTGCCTTGGGCTTTTTTCCCATGTACATGATTTTTAGAACTTTAGGTGTTGTTTTTAATTTCGTTGGTCTACGTGATTCGTTCGATTTGAGAATGTTGGAGTGTGGTTTGATTGGTTGGTCGAGCCGAGCCTGGTGGATGTGGCGTCCTTGTATTGTTAGTGTGTGTTTTGACTGGGGTGATCTTTATTTGCGCATGGGTATTAATGATGTTTCTGTGGTTGATAGTATCGTGGGGGTGCGAGGGGTAGTTATTTTTGGGGGTATGGGTTCATATCGGTGTATGTTTGTTATATAACTGTGTGGTATATTTGGCTGAGATTATTTATATCTCGTCTATCATTCATTGCATTTTTGTTATAACAAACATACACCAATATGAACCCATACCCCCAAAAATAACTACCCCCCGCTCCCCCACGATACTATGAACCACAGAAACATCATTAATACCCATGCGCAAATAAAAATCACCCTAGTCAAAACACACACTAACAATACAAGCACGTCACATCCACCAGGCTCGGCTCGACCAACCAATCAAACCACACTCCGACATTCTCAAATCGAACGAATCACGTAGACCAACGAAATTAAAAACAACACTTAAGTTCTAGAAATCATGTACATGGGAAAAAAATCCCCAGGCACCCATACAAACAAAATGTTTTTAAAATAATGTGTGATACAAGCAGTGCTCTGTACTCGGATTGCCACATATAGGTTATGGTACGTACATGCGAAGTTGATTGTTAACAGAACAAAAACTTACCACAACTCCCATTTTCAGTACTGAATGTGTATACAATTGATAAAGCTCCAGGCCAGGAGCGAAACGTTTTGCAAATTAAATGTATATGTAGAGAAGAAATTTTTGTAATTGAAACCTGTTTCAGATGGAATCTAAATCCCAAGAAAAACCAAACAAATAAATTATAATCAAGTTTCAAGAACAATTTTCGATAAATATATATATATATATATATATATATATATATATATATATATATATATATATATATATATATATATATATATATATGTCCGTGAACGCCCCCTTTTTCTCTCGGAAATGTATAGATGGGGTCAAAATATCACCAGTACTTCATATAACTTTTGTTCCTGAAAGCCTTCGTTACCAAGTTACGAGCCCTCAAAGTTACAAAATGAAAAATGATTTTCTTTGATAACTTTCAAAGTGAATATTCAAAATCATCTTAATTTTAGTATTTGACTAAACAAATGAATTCCTTCGATGAGCTTTCATGCAGAAGTCAGTTGTTTTGCTACAAAGTCAGGAACGGACTACCCCCGATGGTCCACTCCACAAAACTTGGAAATGACCGGGATTTATAGATATGTTTTGACAAAACAAGGTTACCTGGACAATTTCCTGAATAAAAGTACTCGTGTGGAAAATCGATCGGAGCAACGATTTTTTATAAAAATGAATTTTTGTTCGACGACATCCAACCTGAGATGTCTACCATTATTCGAAAAGATTAATTCGTTATGAAAATAGAAATGATAGGAACAATGTTCATAACGAATGTTTATCATGCAAACACGTTGACCTTACAAAACTTATGGTGTAAATAATCAATCGCAAGCCTCAAGAGCAAACAGAAATGCAAAATCTGCTACAGAAACTGCTCGATATGACCCCCACCTCTCTCAATACATTTTCTTAGTCGGCGCAAACACCCTCTCTGCACTTGAAATAGCATGCCAGGGTCGTTTCGTATGGCTTCACATTGTAATGTAATTCTATTCAACAAGGCATCTCTGGTGTGAATAGGTGTAGCGTAAACGGGGCTTTTTAGATGCTCCTACAGAAAGAAATCCGATGGATTTAAATCCGGAGACCGCGGTGGCCATGAATATGGCCCTACTCTACCAGTCCATCTATTGGGGAGAATCTGGTTCAGATGGTCCCGCACAATCAAACTGAAATGGGGAGGAGCGCTATAATGCATAAACCACATATCTCTTCGGGTTTGCAATGGAACATGTTTCAAAAGTCCATTTAAATCGTTCTGAATGAACTCCAAATAACGTTCTCCATTCAATCGGTCATGTAGAACGAATTGTCCTATAAGATGATTTCCTATGATACCAGCCAACATTCACGTTGAATTTCCGTTGGTGTTTGGTTTGCAATATCCCATGGGAATTTTCTTCGGCCCATATGTGGAGACTATGAGAGTTGATTACTCCATCTCTACTGAAACCTGCTACATCAGTGAATAAAGCTCGAGTAATAAAAGTCATATCCTTTCTCTGCTCATTCAGGAACCAATTGGCATATTTCAGGATGTGATATGAGTGGAGCAGTTGTTCCCTAATTATTCTATGAATAGTGGACTTGGATCTATGGGACTGTTCTGATAGGTTTCTGATGCTCATTGAAGGATCATCAGCGACAGCTTTCGAAATATTTTCCTTCGATACAACGATACGCACAGCCCTAGGAGCGCCCTCACCACCTCGTTTTGGCAGAACTGAACCTACAATAATATCGAAATAAAACAACAGGCTCCAATTAATTATCCATTAGACATACCTGTCTCCCTCAAGCTGCGTTCGACACGCTCGAACGTTCCTCTTGCCGGTAACGTTCGATTGGGAAAATGCTCGGCATACAGACGACGGGCTTCTGCAGCATTACCAAATGCTCGTCCATACAATGCATGCATATCTCCATATTCGTTGAATTTAAACTGTTCGGCCATATCGAAACTTTTCTAATAGAATATCGACAATACAATGACAACGCACTACTCAACAGAGGAAAATCGCATTCCAGTTGTAATTTTTTATCCCCACTAATTTTATTTCTTTCCACAACGTGTTTTTGTCAACATCTGTGGAAGAAATGGAACATAAATTCATTCACCAGATATTTTTCACCTGTTCATGTGCAGCCGTTTCTGTAGTTCATTCGTTTTCTTTTTATCAGTTATGTCTTCCGATGTGCGTTTTTTCAGCTGAATTTATCTTCGGGTTAGAAATTTTCACCCATGAAATTATACTTATCAGTGAATCTCCTCAACATTTGAGCTGTGAATAGGAATTTGGAACATCAAAATGTTGAGTTTCATGAGATTCAGATAACACAACACGAAACGTGCTTATTCCACGAGTACATACAAAATATGGACTGAATTCGATATTTCATAGTGGAGTAGCTTGTTAGGTCAAAAACACCACGAATCTACATAACTTGATATTTCATTTGAAAAAATATCTACATTGTGAATGAAACTTTCAACTAGGTACTGCACTTTTTGTTAACGACTTTCTTAGCATATTTTGTATTATCCCTGTTATAAATGTTGTTGAATTAACGTTAGCATTAGTATTTCTAGTGTGAAATTTTTCATTTCAAATAATGGTGGACGATCGGGTTTGATGTCGTTGAGTAAAACTGCATTTTTATTAAAAATCGTTGCTTCGATCGACTTCCCACACGGTACTTTTATTCAGAAAATTGTCTACGTAACCTTATTCTGTTGAAAAATATTGAAAAATTATTTGTCATTTCAAAGCTTTGGGGTGTGGACCATCGGGCGTAGACCGTTCCTGACTTTGTAGCAAAACAACTGACTCCTGCATGAGAGCTCAACGAAGAAATTCATTTGTTTGGTCAATCATCAAAATTTAGATGATTTTGAATATTCTCTTTGAAAGTTATCAAAGAAAAACATTTTTCATTTTGTAACTTTGAGGGCCCGTAACTTGGTAACGAAGGCTTTCAGGAACAAAACTTATATGAAGTACTGGTGATATTTTGACTCCATCTATACATTCCCGGAAGAAAAAGAGGAAGTTTTAGTCGTCTTAGTCGTCTTAGTCGTCTTAGTCGTCCTTAGTCGTCTTAGTCGTCTTAGTCGTTTCTTAGTCGTCTAAGTCGTCTTAGTCGTCTCAGTCGTCTTAGTCGTCTTAGTCTAGTCGTCTCAGGGCCGGTATTATAAATATGTTTTGATGTTAACTTTAATTTTATCAGTCAAGTTAACTTGAGCTTCAAAATGTCAGTTTTATAAAGTAACCTATTTTTAAATAAAAAGAAAAAGAAGAAGGCAAAAAGGTAACCTACAATTTTTTTCTTGGCAAAACGATCCCGTTGAATTGGAATAAGTTTTCATCATTTTCCATGAGAAAATTAACGTAACGTTCTGGTGCAGACTAATCTAGGATTGAGCGAGTGTTTAGACAGACGATGGGCTCTTAATGAAGAATCCAGTCCCTTCCCAAAATCCTTCTGTATCGTCTGTGGGCAAGATAAAAGTGAAAAAGAGAACCTTCAAAGAGAGTTGTGAGGAAAAAAAATTGAGTTAAGAAGAGAAAAAAGAGAGATTATTCAACATACCGAAAATTATTCAAACAGTATGGAAAAAGGGTGGCTATGAATGTATATCTAGGTGATGACACATTGTTCACTTTTCGAAACATTAATGTTTAAATGATTTTAGCCATTGTACACTTAAAACTTGTCGAATCTCTTGTGATTGTTGACATTCAATGAAATTCTGGTTTACCTGGTGAATATTCTGTTGACTATTGTGTGTGTGGCCAAGAAAAAAAGTGAAAAAGAGAACCTTCGAAGAGAGTTGAGAAGAAAAAAAAGGGACTCAAGAAGAGAAAAAAGAGATATTATTCGACATACCGAAGATTATTCATACAGTATGGAAAAAGACTATGTTTATCTAGGTGATAACGACACATTTTCACACCATCTTGTTTGTTTTAAATGAAATGAAAAAACTGTTTCTGTTAGTTTTATTTTTAATTCGAACATTCGACGATAACAATGTAATTTTCCCTGTGACCTTTCTAATAACACTGCTAGCAGTTGACTTGTGAATACCCCCAAAATCTCCAGCAACTACCAAGAATGAACCAGTTGTGTAAACAACACTTGTGTTACTGGCGATAGAGGATGATTTCTAAAAATAAAAATATTTATAATTCTACAATAATTAAAATAGGTACTAGAAATGCTGACCTATTAGTTGGTTTTTGTAAATTGTAAATTTGCTTCAATGTGCCCCATTAAGAAGCGTACATACTCTCTTGAAGGTCGAAATCGGTTTTTAAATTCTGTTTCGTTCCACAAGGTGAAATGGTCTAACCGATTCCTAAATATCCTTTGTCGCCGAGGGGCTTCAACAATAATCACAGCATCTTCTTCATCATCGGTTAAAAGTTCCTCAAAAATAACGTGGATATCGTTTGCTAACATTTTGCGAAAACGAAAAATCAAAACAATAAAATTGAGGTTATTTGACTCATATGCAATATTGACAGGAGCAGGAGAATTGTCGACGATCGAAAACCACCATTTTCTACAAAGTTAACTTCAACCGACACCCGTTCCACCCGATAAAGTTAACTGCTACATTTTGAAGTTAACTATGTGACGTCATCCACAAGTTAACTTCTAGTTATCTGTCGAAATAGTTTCATAATATCCACCCTTAGTCGTCTTAGTCGTCTTAGTCGTCGTCTTAGTCATCGTCGTCGTCGTCGTCTTAGTCGTCTTAGTATATATATATATATATATATATATATATATATATATATATATATATATATATATATATATATATATATATATATGAAAGGGGAGTCTTTGCTGACTACTTAGGATTTGAACTAGTTAATAGTGGGGAATGCAGTAATGTGAAAAAAAACTCTTATAAGTTTGTACAACCTTTCGGAATCAATGTTATTCCATCATCAGGGAACTACAAATTGAAAATTCACATATATGAGAGATTATCAATCAGTGATGTATTAATACTTACAACTTAGGTGAGATTGGTTATGGAAATACATAAAAAATGTAGAGGAAAATATGTCATTACAACACTTACACGTTGAAAAATTACGCAATGAAATTAGTTTTTATGTCATCAACCATGTGGTTGGAATCAAACGGATAGGTAAAAGATTAAATTCAAAAAAATATAGCAGTACCTGACAGTGATAATGACTTATGTTTCATGCAGAAAAACCAGTGGTGCCAACTGAGACAGGGGTACCAACTGGTGTGGTTCATTTCACATGACATGATGGGGTTGGGTTTCCCTTAGCATTTCGTAAATATCAATGTTAAGGAAAACCCAACCTTAAAATAAAATCGAATTTGGTTGTATAATTTTTAACGTGTAAGTGTTGTAATGGACAATAGTGTTCCTCTGTTTATACTAGTATTACACAACTTCCATTTTCTCTATATATTACCCGATTATATCCAACAAACGACCAGGTGGTCAAACAAAACGATAAACCACTTGAATATTTCGAACTGAAAGATACTCGAATGTATGACATCAAGGCCCAGGATCAAATTATTGATGCATTTCGTAACCTGGGAAACAATGGTTCAGAGTGTATCATACCTAAGGACATTGATAAAACAAGTAAACTGAAAATTTTCGAAGGTGCCAAAATTATGTTGCGAGCTAACATTGATTGATGTGGGGAAAGGTCTCGTCAATGGAACAATTGATTTCATATCTTGAATCATATGACATCACTTCCGTCGTGACCAAATGTATGACACCGATATTCCGTTCAATAAAGTAAACTTTGGCAAGGTTGGCAAACATATAATCAAGCCCATAGCAGAACAATTCCCCGCTTAGTACAGTCATGGCACTGTTGAAAGTGGTATATTACCAGTGATTTTGAGTTGGGCGGCGCCAGTACATGAGATGCAAGCATGTACGGTGGATCATAAAGTGATTTATTTTGGGCCTCGTATCTTTGCTTCTGGACAAGCTTACTTTGCTTTGAGTCGCGTAAAATCACAGAATGGACTTCAGATTGAGGAATTCGACTGCTCAAAGCTCACAGACAAGAGTCCTTGCACTGACAAAAATGGAAAGAATGCGTGCTCAAAGATTGAATTCTGCTGCGCAAGAGCGTGAGTGTGAGAGAAGGAAACAATAAATACTCTATGATCCTACTCATGCAAATAATCACATTGAGACTTGGTGTACGTTACTTTTGATTATATGTTATTATAATTCGTTGAGACTATGTGTGTGTTATATATTTGTGAATATGTAGATATTATAACTGATCAATATACATAAAAAAAATGCTAAGTAAGCCAAATTTAAATGCGTTCAGTAGGGTAGAAGCACCATTTGTGGCCATGTTGAGGCATTTTGCTGAACAAAAAAATCACCAAAGGAAAGAAACTAACCCTACGACCATGTTGGTTGTCAAATTTATGAAATTATGATTTTTTCACTTGATAGGTTTTTGGATTGTAACTCGAGTTAAATGGTCTCGTTTCTTTCATTTTTATAAATTTAAAGTGGATAAACCCTGTTTTTGTTACATTTACGGCCGCTCTAGTACTAATGTGGTTTTTGAAGGGCTCATTTTCAGCCATGTGTTTAACTATAGTATGCTCTGTTTGTTGTCAACTTGTTTTCATGGATCTCGAATTAGAATAAGTAGAAGAAGCAAATAACTAATGAACAAGTTTATTTCAGAATAAAACAAATGCGAAAGTAAAATACAGTTATACACTTTGAAAATTACGATATTTGATGATTTCTTCAATATTCCTTCATTATTTATTTTCCAGTATCCGATTTTTTTTTTGAACTTGTAGGTACATAATTCTGGTCTAGGGTGAAACTGACTTGTTTTGTCATAGATTTATCCTCCAAGTGTAGTTTTTCAGCTTCAGGTGGTTTTTCAGAATACACCAAAATGATTGCATTAGAAATTTTTGTTTTCTTATTTTCTTTTGATCTTGTGTTAGTTGTATTCGTTTCGCCCCCTTATCTTGCTTTTTCCGTATCTTCTATACTTTTTCACGTTCTTTCTTCTTCTTGGCCTGGGCAATTTCCAGCCATCTATTAGATGTTAGAACAAAAGGTAAGATTTCACGTTTCTTTTATTTTGAAATTTTTCTTTCGCTAGGTTAGATGAGAATGTCACTCAAAATAGCGTATAGTAAGTGGTAGTATCCATATGTGGTGTCATTGAGTTAGGATTTGAAGTCGAAGAGGAATCGATCAACTTGTTGAGAATGTTACAATTTTCCAGTATATTTATTGATTCGTTGTCAAACAAGGTTTCAGAGTTCTTTTCTAATAATTCTTGGTCTATCAATTCATCAGTTCATATGGTCCAGCAAGTGTCGTCTTCTATGAAAAAAGAATTAGTATACTCCAAAAAGTCAAATTCCATAACGTCGAAAATAGTTTGAATTGGCACTATCACATTATTATTATCTATTAGCGACTGGGTCTATGATACAATTTTCTGTGAATGCCTGAATTGGTAACTCACTTCCACAGTTGAGTTTTTGATTGCCACTCTCTAAAGCGCAATGTGTGATAACGTTATACAGTTTTTTAATGAGTGCAATATCTTCAGTGATAATCAACATGGCTACTTACAGGAAAAATTAACACAAACGGCAATCTTCCAATATACACAGATAATAATTGGTCTGATGGAAAAACGGCATCTAGCTCTGGGTATGTTTCTTGACCTGTCAAAAGCATACGACTGTCTGGATCATAATATCTTGTTAATTAAATTATGGAATAAGAGGAAATGCTCTGAAATGGTTTCATTCATATTTAGCAAACAGACAACAGAAAGTCAGTATTACTAAAGATTCGAAAAACTTCAAATCTGATATTATAACCCACAATCAGTGGGTATACCGCAAGGAAGTGTAGCGGGCCCACTGTTGTTCGTTATATTTATGAATGAATCATGCAAATCTAAATAAGCGGAGAATCAATTTATAACTACATATGCTGATGATACAAACCTTCTGGCAGGGGGTGACACATATCCGGAGATGATAGTAAACTGTTATGACATTTTTCAGAAAAAAAAAATTGGTTGAAAACAAATAAGTTAGTATTGAACGAGTCTAAAACTAAAGTGATAATGTTTGCAAACTATCTAACAGCAGATGAAAAACGAAATGATATATCATCAACCAATATTACTTCTCAGTTATCGCATAACAACAAGTTTTTGGGTGTTTACATTGATGAATGGCTGAACTGGTCACAACATATAAAGGAAATCTCTTCGAAGCTTGGAAAAGTGTCCTATGGACTAAGAATAATCAGTGAACATCTAGAAAAGCAGGCAGCTTTATCTCTTTATTTTGCAATTTTTGAATCTGTCATGAGATACGGAATAATTTTTTGGGGATCCAATAAGAACACAAATAGAATATTTGTTATTGAAGAAAGAGTAATGAGAATAATCAATTGCAAACATCATAATGACTCTTGTCGAATAGTTTTTAAGGATAATAACAGTTTATGCTCTGTACATTTTTGAATGTTTGATGTATTTGTTTAAAAATAGAGAACTTTTTAATCTTAGTGCCACAGAACACGAATATAACACTAGGAGGCACGACTTCATTCATCCATATCATACATTAAGACTTACTGAAAAATCTCCCTATTATATAGCAATTAAATTTAACAATGAGTTACCAGTACTTCTAAGACGTTCTGCTAGTATCAATCAATTTAAGAAAAACATCAAAAAGATACTTGTAGATCTAGAACCCTATTGTGTTGAGGATTTTCTCAAAACATCAGATTTGAAATATCATTGTGTGTGACGTCATTTCATTACATGTTGAAATTATTTTTTATACAAATAATTGTAGCATTTTTTTAAATAAACATTATTATTATTATTATTATTATTATCATTATTAAACAGTTGTTCAATGAGCCATCTTCATTGCGAAATTGTATCCATATATCATAAAATGATTCATCTGAGGGTATATATGTAGATTACTTGAACTGTTTAAAAATTTCAGGGTGGATTTTGGATTCCAAATATTGTAGATATGTAAGACGATATTTGGTTTCACATGATACAACTTTTGGTTCCTCATAGAGAAAAAGTTCTGAAGCTATTTTGTAATGACGACAATCGGTTTCATCCATAATTTTTTCAAGGAGTTGTGGAATATCATGCTTCTTTACATCTCTGCCATTGTGAAATCTGAACATTTTCACTGCAATTTTCCACTTGCGTTCCAGCGGATGTGTTGTATTTGGATGCAAGCAAACAAAAATAATTTGGTTTTCGATACATAATCGTTTTGAAGGCAAACTTAGATGTGAGGAATGGCAATCTGAGAAAATATGATCGGCAAATCAATAATATTTCTATGGATAAAAGGGATGAACACGATTGAAAAATTTTCGTAACACATTTGGATGTCATCCATCCTTCAAGTGATTTTTCCACTCCCCAGACTTCTGGAACATTCTTGAATAGTATTCGATCACACTCAAAAAGTGTTAGATATGGTGCCATTTTTCCTAGAGCATTTGCCGTTTTCAACATATTTATGTTCTCTTCATCAGAAGACAAAGAAATATTATATACTAAAAAACCTTCTTCGGCTAGAATAAGCCCTTCTTCTGTACATAGGTAGAACGATGTCCCATCCATATTGCAGATTTTCGTCGGATCCTCTAAAACACATTCTTGATCACTTAGGAGATCAAGAGTTTCTTTGAACCAGTTTCTGATTTTTTCTTTCGTGATCAATGCTTTAGCTTTATTGATGTACTCAGACAGTTTAAAAATTCCCGGGAGTTTTTTAACGGAGTTTTCAGTTGGCTTTCTTCTACCAATTTTTTTATCGAAAAATTTAAAATATGGATATATGAAGAACAACTGAAGAACACGTTTTCGACACGCACTAGAAATTAATGATAATTAAATTGACCCGTATTAGTAACGATATAAGAACTTGTGCATTTTGCCTCCGCCAATATTCCAACTGCATTGTAGAGTAAACGCAAACCTATATTTTTCAAACAATACGTGGTGGATGATAGATATCCCAGGCAGTAATTAGTAAGCTTGTCATTTCTTTGATATCTAATGATTAATTTGAAAAGTGTGGAGCGCTTTTTGGTTGTGTGTAATTGTAATTGATTCATACAAAGCGCTTCACATTTTTTGAATTAATCATTGGATATAAGAATTTACCAGCTTGCTAAGAACTACTAAGGATATCTATTATCTACCACGTATTGTTTGTACGTTCACTATACAATGAAGTTGAAATATTGGCATGAGTTTAAATCATAGGTTCTTATACCGTTACCAATATAGATCAATTTAATAATTTTATAAATGCGTATTTTTACCCGTCTACGGCGAAGCAAAATGGAGGGTTAAGATTTTGACCGGTATGTAGGTATGTATGACACCTGTTCCCTCATAACTTCTAAACTTCTTATCATAATTTGACAAATGAGATATCATTGGAAACATCTTGATTGTCCACTAGTTGAAGGCTATCCGACGTCACATTATATCGAATATGGCGCCCTCTAAAGGAAATGAAGTCAAAAAACGAAAAAAAATTATGATGCTGTGTTGAGTATCAAATGAAAGGACTTGATTAGCATATTTCAAATATATATATTGTTATGATGGGTTGTTTATATGATTCTAACTTTGTATATTTTTGTGAATTTATATCATAGATTATAATTCTGAAACCCTATCATAACAAATAAAATACTCCGGCTATGTTATGTTACCTTTTTATTTTTATTTAACCTCTTTTACCTTATCCCAGCTCAGTCAGGTACGCCTATGAATATGTATGACTCCTTCTTCACTAGCAAGTTCCTGTAATCGGTGTTGCTGGCTATGGCACTATCGATTCAATGATGAAAACTGTACAGTGGAGAAAAGGTAAAGTTAGAAATTGAAAAATAAACACAGGTTTGCAGAGAATAATCGAAGTAGTTGACTTTATCCAGATGAAAATTCAAATATACCCTACTCTGCGATAACTACCTTATACTAGCAAAACAATGTCAAAAATATATAGTACAGTTTGATGTTTGTGATAATGAAAATTTTATGAAGAAAGTTTGAACGTATTATCAGTATTTTGGGTATGGAATTTCATGATTATTCAGCCCAAAACAAAATAACCAGTTGTTTAGAACACTTAAAGTTCTTGGTGTTATGTGAAAAGTTGCACTTAGGTGAGTTGAGTTATTGAATACTTTGTAGCTGCGTTTCAGTTGACGTTTCCAATCATGTGGAACTATTTCTGGGATGTCAATGACAGCTCACCTGCACTCCTTCCAAGGATTTATTTTCTGGACCAGGTAGGTGGAATTTTTATTTTCTATATGCTTCCTCCGATCAGCCTTTCAAGAAATCTTTCTCGTTCGGCAATTTTATATCAGGTTTTCTCATATTATGGTTGAAAGCTTCTTTTCAAATTTAGTACGTGGCTTCACTTTCTCGAACTTCTTTCTATCCTCCCAGAACTTGTTATCCCTTTCCATAGCAACACTCACCAATTTTTATTTTTTTACTGATTTCCGAGTTTGTATCACTTCCTATCGAATCATTTGCTATTTTAATTAATGTTAATGATTTTATGAATGATATCTAATTCTAACTCTAACATATTATTTACAGATTCATATGAAATTATGTTTTTTCAATTTCTGCCCTTACATTTCAGTCTATATCAATACTTTTCCCAAACAAACTCTCTCGAATCCCATTGGTGGGTTTTCTGTTCATGTGAATTGTCATACAGGATGTTCAAAACTTATCTATACTTTGATCTCACTTTGGTTCAATGTTTGCTGGAAATTTCAATTTTGATATAATTTAATCGTGGATTTCTGTTAGATGTATTGTTGGATATAGAATTTTGATGTCAGAACTGCTTCAGGAATGTTTTCTTCACAGACATGTATCGACTAGAGCATAGTATAAGGTTCTATAGTAGTGAAAAAGGTAAACAAACTTGTAAAATAACATAGCATACTAATAAAAATAACTAGTAATGATAATTATAAGTTCAATTATCTACTAACATTTCATAACATAACAGAATATTTATATATATATATATATATATATATATATATATATATATATATTTATATATATATATATATATATATATATATATATATATATATATATATATATATATATATATATAAGATATTGTGAGCTGTTGTTAGCGGTTTTGCTTGCAAGCACCCAATAATTGGAAATAATTTCTAAAATCACCCCAGATGTGAGCCAAACATATTTTCTCTCCAAACCTACCCAAAATACATACATACATAATAAATACGTATTTCATCATAAACTATGGTACACATGTTGAAATTGAATAAAAAAATGAAAATGATATAAGCTGGGAGTACCTCCATGCGGTGGAGGCGGTAACAGTTATATTACTATAAGAAATAAAGTGCACAAAAAGCACAAAGTCATCTTCACAAAAGATTCAATATGAGTTGAAACAAAATTGGTAGACCACAGGCAAAAAACAACTACTTTCCTAGCCAATACCACGTAGTACGTCGAATGATATTTACCTGAAAATCCATGCAAACTTCCATGAAAATGGATATTGATTGCAAATGTTTCTTTCTGATAAGCTCGATTATGTTTAATTTATGTCGTGTCCGCCTACCGCATACCGGTTTCAGGCTTTTTGGCCCTCTCCGAGGCTGAAACTCCCCTTCATTGCGATAGTGAATACTGGTTGTGTCGTTGTGTACCCGATAACGCAGAGGAGCAATCGCAGCTATCAAAGAGTCCTTACTATTACATTTACGATCTTCGTTTCGATATTTTGAGTTGATAATCTACGTTTGATTTGTGTTTCAGAAAATAATATTGTAAATACGTTATAGGTAGTACTATAAATAATATTTCTTTATCAAATATTTTTAGTTTTCAGATCGATTCGTTACGTTGTAATTATAAATACATAGTGACACTATGAAAAAAAATTCTAAACTTTGTAAATAATCACATCATCAAATAATTGATTAGTAATTATAACTCCAGATTTCAAAGAAATTCATTTCAATAATCACAAAACATGTTTAATTAAAAATAAATAAAAAGTAAGTACTAAAACTAAAACCCGACTACTGAACAATCACGATCTAAAAAGGAGGAAATAAAAAGTAATTGCAATAAAAAGTAAGTTCAAAAACTATAGCACGACTACTGAAGAATCAAGCTCTAAAAATTACGAAACAAGAAAATATTCTCATCTGAAATTGTTATGTAACCAACTTACAGGTAATATATTTAAATGCATTCAATACATATTCATAGTGATGTTCAGAGGATAGCGATGATCATATGCCACTTTGCCCTGAAGCTTATGATCGCTTACTACTGTTAGAATGTATTGTTTTGTTAGGGTAGATGAACTCCTCTGAACATCACTATCAATAGACGATACATATTGAATAGTGGGTACATAACAATTTCAAATGAGAATATTGTAACGAACCTAGGCCGGACCTGTCGCCTCACACGTTGCCATCGACAGCGATGAGATCATCCCCGGAGATATTCGAGAACCATCCAGTCGCTCTTCCGCGGAAAACAACGGTCAATATTGGAAACAATTGGAACATGCCGTCGCCAACTGCCGGAATTCGAAAGATCGGGAATCCTGTGACGGAGATAAATAGGTAGCCCTCAAGATGGCACGAACAGTCTGAACGAGCCCATACGATCGAGCTATACAGTGAAGTAGTAATATAAATTAAGTTGTAGATTAAGTGTGAAATAAATTAGTAGAACCAAGTTAAGTTTATTTACGTTACAATTGGTGTCGGAAGTGAGATTTTGAAAATAAACAAGTGATCGTGGAGTGGATAGTCAGAAAAATAAATTGATAGACCTTTCTGTACGCCCAAAATAGACAGTGGCCGTTTTCGCGAAGTGGACAATTGTGCGTGGGAATATAAACTGATACGCTGTTCGCGTGAAACAGAAAATAGACAGTGGCCCGGTTTTCGCGAAGTGGACAATTGTGCGTGGGAATATAAACTGATACACTCTTCGCGTGAAACAGACAATAGACTGGTGGCCCGTGGAAAAGAATTCGCGAAGTGAATTTTTAACAAACTGATAACTTTTCGTGTAAAACAGACTGATACCTCGTCAAAGACAAAATGTGTTCAAGAAAAGTGCGCTTGCGGATTTGAAGGTAGCGGAATTGAAACAGGAATTGGAGGAAAGGGAACTGGAAACAACAGGTAAAAAGCAAGTACTCCAGGAAAGACTTGCAGAAGGACTTATACAAGAAGGTGAGGACCCCGAAACATTTTTATTCGAAGTTCCCGGAGGTGATTTAAGTTTGGTAATGAATAAACTCGAAGAAACTACTAAATCCGTGAAAGAAGAACTGCAACAAAATTCTAGAAATCTGGAAGAGAAACTTCAGGAAAATTCTAGAAATCTGGAAGAGAAGCTTTCTAGAAATCTGGAAGAGAAGCTTCAAGAAAATTCTAGAAATCTGGAAGAGAAGCTTCTAGAAAATTCAAGAAGCCTGGAAGAAAATGCTAGAAATCTGGAAGAGAAGCTTGAAGAAAATTCTAGAAATCTGGAAGAGAAGCTTCAAGAAAATTCTAGAAATCTGGAAGAGAAGCTTCTAGAAAATTCAAGAAGCCTGGAAGAGAAGTTCCTGGAAAGAAAGAAGGAAAGTTAGATAGAAAAAGTTGGACAAAATAAAGGAAACGATCAGTAAGCTGGAAAAACAAATTAATAGTGCGTCCTCCACAGAGATGGTTAACGAAAATGCAATGCTGGACTTGAGTTTGAACGTGGATAAAGTTCAAGAGGGTATAAAAGATGTCAAGGTCATTTCAGAAATAGGGAAGCTTTCCATGAAGCCGCCTCAGTTCGACGGAAAAACTCCATGGGCAAATTACCGCCGGCAGTTTGAAGCAGCGGCCAAAGCAAACGGATGGAATGCAGGGGAAAGAGCTGTAGCATGACACTTGCATTACGTGGAGAAGCGACAAATATTCTACAAACTCTCACCGCCCAAGAACAGGAGGACTATGATCAGCTGATTAAACATCTAGAATTACGATATGGCCACGCCCATTTTGGAACACGTATACCACTCCCAGCTGAAAAATCGCTGCAGAAATCAGGCGAATCCTTACAAGAATTTGAAACTGACATTGCACGCTTGGTTCGTCTCGCATATCCAGCCATACCGGAAAATGTAATGGAGCGATTAGCGGTTCAGGCATTCTTGGATGGACTCCGTGACCAAGAAACCAGACAAGCGTTGATATTAGCTCGTCCAACACATCTCGTAGACGCACTGGCACGAGCTTTGGAATTCGAAGCAGCAAAACAATGCTGCAAAACCCAAAGTAAAGTTCAAACGATTGAGGAAGACTCACCGGAGCCTGCTAACTTGGAAGCTGCCATAAGAAAAGTGATGAAGGAAGTGTTGCCTGAGAAAGACAGATAAGATGCCGGAATTGTGGCAAAATTGGACATGTGCGTAGCAAATGTCCAACATTCATCGACTCCGATGCAGGAAAACTAAAAAGGTCGACGAGAAGGGGCAATCGTCGGCATGTGTCCGGCAAGCCTCGGTTAACAACGCATATGTCGCTATCCTTCAACGACAGAACAAAGGTGTCTTCGTAGACGGTCTCATCAATAACGAGCCTTGCACCATGCTGCTAGATACAGGTGCGACTAGGACAATTCTCGGGCCTTCCTTTGCCAGAACACCGGAACGGATTGAACCGACAACTTGGAAGCTACGCACAGCAACAGGGGAGCCAGCTACTGTATATGGCGAGCTACCGATTGAAATAATTTTGGGCAGCACTAAAGTGAAACATCAGGCACTTGTAGCGGACATCGAAGACGATGCAATCATCGGAATGGACATCATGAATTCCAGAGGGTTTGAATTGGATTTCAAAGACGGCGTCCTACGTGTCAACGGAGAAGAGCTGGTGCTTCATGGGAGAAGTGAGGGTTGATCCGTGTGTTGTTGGCTGAAGATGTAAGCGTACCTGAGAGGGCTGAAACCATTCTGGAGGCTCGCCTGGACGGAGTACGAGCAGTGGAAACGTGGTGATGTTCGAGCCCAAACTTCATGATGAAAAATTGGACGAGGATTGCACTAGGGAAGACCTTTGTTGCGTGCTGACAAATTTGTGCCCGTAAGGGTCATGAATTCAATTATTTTCCAGTGACCTTGAAGAAAGGAACAATATTGGGGCACTGCTCGCCAGTTTCCTCAGTGATCCGGAGTGTACGAGGTACGATTAGCCAACCCAACAACTTGCCCACAGAACTAGAAAAATTAGTTGCCATCTCTTCCAAAGATATAAAACCAGCTCAACAGCCCAAACTAAGAGATTTAGTTAAGAAGTACCAAGACATCTTCGATACCGGACAAGGAAAAGGAGGTCGAACTAATGTGGTCCAGCACAAGATTGATACTGGGGGTGCCCGACCGATCCGGCAATCAGCAAGAAGACTTCCTCTTGCCAGAAGGAAGAGGCTGACAAAATAGTCAGCGATATGGGAAAAGAAGGAGTTATCGAACCATCTGACAGTCCCTGGTCCTCTCCAGTCGTACTGGTGAAGAAAAAGGATGGATCGACACGCTTTTGTGTAGACTATCGCCAACTTAATAATGTCACGAAGAAGGACAGTTACCCTCTCCCGAGAATAGATGACACCCTAGACACGTTGGCTGGTTCCACGATTTTCTCGACCCTTGATCTGAAGAGTGGATACTGGCAAGTAGAACTGGCTCAGGAAGATCGAGAAAAGACTGCTTTTACCATCGGCTCAGGATTGTGGCAGTTCACCGTTATGCCATTCGGGCTCTGTAATGCCCCCGCCACATTCGAAAGATTGATGGAAACAGTACTGAAGGGACTCTCATGGAACACGTGTCTAGTGTATCTCGACGACATAATTGTGGTCGGCAGATCGTTTGAGGACCACGTGAAAACCTGGAGGAAGTATTCCTGCGACTGAGGAACTCCGGATTGAAACTGAGTCCTAAGAAATGCCATCTGTTCCAAAAGAAGTACGATACCTCGGCCACGTTGTCTCTGGGAAGGAGTAGCAGTGGACGACCAGAAGATCAAAGCTGTTAAGGATTGGCCCATCCCAAAGACATTCACCAACTTCGAAGTTTCCTTGGTTTATGCACATACTATCGCCGATATGTGCTGGATTCGCCAACATCGCTAAACCACTGACCAAGCTCACGGAAGGCCAAACAAAGTTCCAGTGGTCCGAAGAATGTCAAGACTCATTCAGGAAGCTGAAAGGAGCTTTGATCAACGCACCTATACTGAGCTATCCCCTACCCAAAGGAAAATTCATTTTGGATACGGACGCCAGCCACGTGGGACTTGGAGCTGTCCTATCTCAGATCCAGGAGGGACAGGAGAAGGTCATTGGTTATTTCAGCAAGACGCTTAGCAAACCAGAGCGCAATTACTGTGTCACCAGGCGAGAGCTGTTAGCTGTTGTAAAGGGAGTGGAACACTTCTACAAGTACGTGTATGGAAGAAGATTCCTGTTGAGAACTGACCATGCAGCTCTCAAATGGCTCTTACAGTTCAAAATCCTGAGGTCAAGTAGCACGTTGGATCGAGAGACTCCAAGAATTCGATTTCGAGATCGAACATCGAGCCGGAACTAGCCATAAGAATGCAGATGCCTTGTCGCGAAGACCATGTCCAGATGATTGCTCACATTGCTGACGAGCAGAAGAGAAAGAAGCAACACTTTGTAGAACCGCGGCAATGGATGACAACTGGAGTGACAGCAAGATCCAGAAAGACCAAGAGAGAGACCCCGACCTTGGCTTAGTCGTCAGCTGGAAGAAGGGCAATCGAAGACCATCATGGCAGGAAGTCGCAGGTTACTCGCCGGCTGTTAAGTCCTATTGGGCACAATGGAACTCTCTTATTCTGGACAATGGGATCCTGAAACGTGTGCTGGAGGCCGATATTGGTGGGAAGACAGACGCCAAATAATTGTTCCCAGGAACAGAAGAGAGGAAGTGCTGCGGGAAATCCATGATGGAGTCGCCGGAGGACATCTGGGAGTGACGAAGACCCTGCAGAAAGTGAGGCAACGGTTTTACTGGGCCAATTGTCAAGCTGACGTCCAGGACTGGTGCAGGAAGTGCGCTGTATGCGCTGCTAGCAATGGACCTCGAATACGACCCAAGGCCCCGATGCGTCAGTACAACGTAGGCAGCCCGTTCGAGAGAATCGCCATTGACATCGCCGGCCCGTTTCCCGTATCCGACGGGAATAAATACATCCTTGTGGCAATGGACTACTTCAGTAAGTGGGCGGAAGCCTATGCCCTGCCCAACCAGGAAGCCATCACCGTCGCCGACGTCTTGGTGAAAGAGTGGATATGTCGATTCGGTATTCCAATGGAGCTGCACTCGGATCAAGGCAGAAATTTCGAATCCAACCTTTTCCAAGAAATATGTCTACTGCTGAACATCCGCAAGACAAGAACCACGGCCCTACATCCGCAGTCCGATGGAATGGTGGAACGGATGAACAGGACGATCAACCGCCACTTGTCCAAGGTTGTCTCTGACCATCAAAGAGACTGGGACCAGTATCTTCATTTGTTCCTGATGGCCTATCGATCCGCAGTACACGAGTCAACCGGACAAACTCCTGCTAGTATTATAATGGGCCGAGAACTGCGACTGCCTTGTGACCTGAAGTTTGGGATACCGCCAGGACAAGACACTGCGGGAGAGGACACGTCAGCAAACTTCGGCAAAATGGCCAGAATCAGAACGAAAAAGCCTAACACGAGCCGACGCTGGAGGATTTAAGGTTGATGACCTGTTTTGGCTGTACAACCCCAAACGTCGTCGTGGACTATCACCAAAGTTGCGGAACTCGTGGGAAGGCCGTATGAAATCGTGAAAAGGATAAACGACCTTGTGTACCAAATCCATAAGCCACCCCGAGGGAAACCAAGGGTCGTCCATTTCAACAGGTTGGCCCCTTACGCTGGAAACCATGACCAAGTTCGCACCCTCAAGCCACCGGAGGATGATATGACGTTCGAGAAGTTTATGTCCTTGTATTCAAACGGGCAGAAAGTTCTACATGGGGTTACTAGAGAGGAGTCACGAGACCTTTTCGAGGTGCCTGCTGACTACGCACTAGCGCACTGTGTGGCAGAAGATCTTCGAATGTCCAGGGGCATCGCCGTAGTGTTCTCCAAGAAATTTGGTCAACTCCAAACACTGCGGGAGCAGAATCCAGAAGTTGGTGGGGTGCTACAGTTGAAGAAAGGCCAGAGAAACATCTACTACCTAGTTACCAAGAGGCATTCCCAAGATAAACCGTCCTATGAAGATGTCTGGAAGAGTCTCACCAAACTAAGAGATACTATGGTGGACCAGAATCTGGCGGATCTAGCAATTCCAAAACTATCCTGTGGTATTGATGGGTTGGACTGGAGAGTCATAAGAGGTATGCTGCAGGCGATATTCAGATCCAGCGGCGTCAGGATTTTGGTTTGCTGTAACCCTCTTCCACGACCGATCATGAAGACCGTGGAGTGTTACTTCCATCGAACTTCACGGTGCAGATATGGGGAGTCATGCAGATATCGTCACACTCCAAGGATGAAATTTCGGGACGAAATGTCTTTAAGAAGGGGGCAATGTAACGAGCCTAGGCCGGACCTGTCGCCTCACACGTTGCCATCGACAGCGATGAGATCATCCCCGGAGATATTCGAGAACCATCCAGTCGCTCTTCCGCGGAAAACAACGGTCAATATTGGAAACAATTGGAACATGCCGTCGCCAACTGCCGGAATTCGAAAGATCGGGAATCCTGTGACGGAGATAAATAGGTAGCCCTTAAGATGGCACGAACAGTCTGAACGAGCCCATACGATCGAGCTATACAGTGAAGTAGTAATATAAATTAAGTTGTAGATTAAGTGTGAAATAAATTAGTAGAACCAAGTTGAGTTTATTTACGTTACAATATTTCCTTGTTTCATAATTTTTGAAGCGTCATTTTTCAGAATTCCGATTCTAGTTGTTGAACTTATTTTTTATTTAGTTTTTCTTCAAATTACACATTTTACAGTTTCAGCTAAAAATATTTATTTTTTCTTTATTCCAAGGGTTGTGGCCTGGTGAAAAATTGGTTATTGGATACTGCATACATTCAACTACCTGAATCCAAAATTTCCACTGCTGGTTTGTAATTTTTGTTAGATTTTGGTGAAATTTTGTTTCAATTAGTAGATTACCAAAACAGTTTGGATTTTGATGTTTTTTCAAATGATTGTTTTATTCACTTACACAGATTCAGAAACATTTCAGGTGGGGCAGATAATTCAATGCATTCCAAGTTCAAATACATTCAGTTTTTCATATTGAATCAGGTTTAGAGAAAATATGGTTAGGGGGTGTTCAAGGCCGCGGAATATGAATCCATTGTAAAAAAAAATGTTTTTGAAGTGCAACTTCTTCGGGCGCGATGAGAGTGAAATTTCAAGGTTAATTTCAGTGCAACGTTTCCATGTAACGTTTCAAACGAAACGATTCTGACACAGAAAGGACGGATAATAGATACTTGGCCAGAGGAAAAAAAATAGAATGATGCTTTAGACGTTGCTGTGTCTGTTTTTATTCTCCCCTTTGTGCCATCATCCATTGCCCCATTCATGCAATTATTTCAGAAAATAAATATGGATATCCAACACAGTTGGATGTGAGTGTCTTGCATTTTGTGGTGGAAATGTGTAATCTGTATTCTAACAGTAAGTAAGTTATATTTATTGGTAATAAATACTCAATTGTTTATATACCGAGCAGTAATTTTGAAGTGAGTGATATTTTTGTGAACTAATGTTTATTGATATTTGGTTCCGATCAATTGTCTTATGAATATGCATGAGGTGGGGATTGTTTAATACTTGAGAAAATAACTGGAAACAATGGAAACTATGGAAGCTATGGAAGCTATCTTGTTATTATATTGCATAAACGATTTTCCAGATTAATGTTGAGGATTACTCCAAAAATGATTGGACAAAATTATTCGAAATTGATAACGTTTTGAAACGTGTATGAATTGTAATTGAAATTCATGACATGCTGTAGACACTATCCTGAAAGTCTTGAAATTACGTGTGGGTTTGTTGCAGTGCGCGCGCAAGTCAATTGCCGCGATTTTCATTCAGGTATAGGTATGAAATAAATTCATTCTTAGCGTTATTATGTATTTGTTTGAAAAAACCAGAAACAGGTCGATTATGGGCATCCCCTCTGAATTATGGGCACCCCCTCAGGAAGGGTGTTCATATTCTGTTCAGAAATATCGAATTTTTCAAATTTGGTGCAATGATAACAAAGGAAATTTATTTTTAAAATGTAAAATTTGGATACTTCACGTAGAATGAAGGAACTGATGTCACATAATAATCAGGAAATATTTTTCAATTCATTTTAAAATCAAATTGAATGACCAAAATTACCATCATTCACTTCTGGGCAATAAGCGAGTCGATCTTGGAATTTTCGTACAACATTTTGTAGAACCTCAGGGGTTATGTTGTGAATTTCTTCTGTTATCCTTACTTTTGAATCTGCAATATTGTCTGATCTATTGAAATATACTTTTCATTTCAATTGACCCCATAAGAAATATTCAGGTATTTTCTAATATGTTTTGCCAAACGTCAGGAAAAAGTCGTTCAAGACACCAAAAAACTATTCACATAGTCTAGTTGACAACTGTTATTTCGATATTTTTGGGTTGCTGACACACGTCAGTGTATTGAAAAATATTTGTTTGTGTATTTGATTCCACTATGGCTCATTTATCCGAAACTAAAAGAATAGACATTTATATTATGATTGATTGGAAGCGGTAATGGAACAAAAACTCAAAATGAAGTTTGTGAAATGTTCAATAATAAATACCCTGGTCAACACGTCTCACAGTCTACAGTTAGGAAAATGGAAACAAAATTTTGTGAAACTGGACATGTAGAAACTATTCAAAGACCAGGTCGAAGTGTTAAATTAGATGAAGAAAAACGTCAGATGTACTGTTAGCGATTGAGGAAAATCCGCGTATGACAAGTAGACAATTTTCCGCCGATAATGATGTGAGTAAATCATCGATATTGAGAGCTTCACATAAAGAAGAATACCATCCTTATGAAATTCAGTTGGTTCAGGAGTTGAATGAGGATGATCCTGATAGAAGGCAACAATTCTGTGAACTGTTGATGGACAGAATGAAAGCAGATTTGCAGTTCATAAACAAAATTGTTTTTTCTGATATAGCTACTTTTCCGTTGAATGGAACGGTTAATGGACAAAACTCTGAATATTGTAGCAGATAAAATCCTCATTGGATGTGTGAGGCTCACACACAATATCCCATAAAGTGAACGTTTGGGCTGGTATGATTGAAAACAAAATTATTGGCCCTTATTTTTTTTAAGGTACAGTTAATGGTGAGGTTTATCTAGATTTTATATTGAACTTCTCACAGCCTACATTAAAAATAATTTTTCCTGATGTTAATGATCAAGATGCAATAGGTAGTAAAGTATTATTGGAGATTATTTAAACGAAGTTTTTCCCAATAGGTGGATTGGACGACGTGGAACGATCGAATGGCCGCCTAGATCCCCGATGTGACTCTTCTTGTTTACTTCTTAAGGGGTTATTCAAAATCAAAAGTATATTTCAATAGACCAGACAATATTGCAGATTCAAAAGTAAGGATAACGAAAGAAATTGACAACATAACACCTAAGGTCCAATAAAATTTAGCAAGAGAATTCCAAGATCGACTAGCTTATTGTCCGGAGGTGACTGGTGGTCATTTTGAATATTTAATTTAATTACAAAATAAATTGAAACCTACTTTCTAAACATTATCTGACATTATTCCTGTCATCCTACGTGAAGTATCAAAATTTTACATTCCGAAAATAATTTGATTATTGCACCAAATTTCAAAAACTTGATATTGCTGAACAGAGAATTAAAAATCCCTTTCGAACAAGGTGCCACACGAACCCTTTCTCATTCAAAGTTTTTGAGGGAGTGCTCATAATTCATAGAGGTTGAAAAAGGGGGTAATATTTTAATACTAAAAATTATCGAATTAACACTAGAAATTGACCTGTTTCAGGTTTTGTTGGACAAATATAACGCCAAAATTCATTTCTTCCATACCCATGGACCACACTGTATATATATATATATATATATATATATATATATATATATATATTGTTTTGATAGGTTCTTTATTTTTATATTATTATTATGGTTGATTTGTTCCTGTGATTTCTTTTTCATTTGATAATTTTAAAAATAAATACCTATCATAACAGAATTGGAACTCCGGCTATGTTGACTTTCCCTTTTTTAACACTCTTTCCACCTTATCCCAGCTCAGTCTGTACGCCTATGGAGTCTGAGTCATCTCTATCCTCAACGGTAGTTCAGTAGTGCCAATTTGGTGCAATGCTTGATATCAAACATGCTATTTTGTGGATAAAAATATGGTTAGGTGCTCAATAGATGAAACACAGATGGCAGAAAAATCGTCAAATAATTGTTTTTATCGAAATCAATTCTTAAAACTGACCTACTCCGCGAAATCTTACTTATCTAACTAAAAACAGTGATGAAAAATAGTAAACTTTCTTGTGTATGAAAAATATTTGGTGAATAAACGTTCAAATGTTACGGACAGTCTGTGAGAATAGAACGAACCAAAAAAGTTCAAACTAATGGACACAAATGATCAAATAATCAATATAAGTGTCTCGACCTGTTATGTTGCACTTATTTTAGTTTTGTTGAAATACCTGCTGTTCGGTACTTTTAATGAGCTAGTTATGTTTTTGTATAATTTAGTTGAAACACCCTATAATTATATATGAATCGTTGCCAAGAGATGAAATGAGAATTCATAGAGATATTTTTTGGATTAACGTCACCTTTTATTTCGTAATTGAAATATAATTCATTCCGGCTTGAAATATAGTCCAAAAGCAAAATCAGTTGGATTAATTCCCCAACATTATGGTAGCAGAGCGTGGTTGTGCAGTACACACATATTCAGCAATAAAAGGTGACTAAATTATTTGAAATCAGAATGACAGCCCCGATGACGCCTCGAAATATTTAGTCCGGCAGCCGTAGGCACAATTCGAATCTTTGAGTAAGAGAGCCAGTTGCCCAGTGGAGTATCTACAGATTTCGACGGAGCGAGACAGGGGGAGCAGAACGACCAGAGAATAAACCATAGCGTGGTCGGCTTGAATTGATTGTGAGTTCCCAATATTCTTCCTATCCTCAATAACGAGTTTAGTATCGCATTTTCTAGTAAAGTAATTCCATTTTCGATATATTACACACGTTTGAGATCAGTTTGATGGCAGATTTATCTAGAAAACGCGGATTTAAATTTTTAAATTTGAAGAAGGGAAGTATTTCAAATATTGATAATTAAATCGAAGGATAGAATAAAGTTTTTAAGAACAGTTAAAAACTAATTTCGAAGAAGTTCAAGAAAGTATTGAATTAACTAGTGATGAAACCGAGTTATAAAGTCACTATTTGTATCGAGAAACTTTTGATAACGATTATTTCAGTCATTTAGCTCTTGCAAAGAACATTTTGTCTGGATATGCAGATAGTTCTAGTGGTAGCGTTCGTTCGGAACGCCATGTCAATAACAATGGATCTATCAATGAGATACTATTATCAAATGAAAGTGAGGGGAGGTTGCAAACAAATATTCAACAATCGGTCAGAGATACATTGCAGCACGTCAAACTACCAACAATAAATTTACCAAAGTTCAGTGAATCATTTCAAAGTTGGTTGGAATTTCGGGATACGTTTCAGTCTCTTATTCACAATAATATCGAGGTGAATAATGTACAAAAATTCCATTACCTCAAAGCATCTTTGGAGGGTGAGGCAGCTTTAGTCATGAAATCACTTGAACTTTCATCAGCGAATTATGAGGTTGCGTGGAAATCTTTACTAGACAGGTTCGACAATAATAAATTATTGATTTTTAATCATGTACGTGCTCTCTTTAGTGGTGAGCCTATCAATAAGGAATCGGCCAGTAGTTTGAGAAAAATAATTGATGATTTTTCGAAAAACTTACGTGCCTTGGAGCAATTGAAGTAGCCTGTCTGGGAATGGGATACCCTATTAGTGTATATGATAACCACAAAATTAGATTCGAATACACTTCGTGAATGGAAAATTCACAAAGGGGACAATGAATATCCGAAATTCGAAAACATAAAGAGTTTTTTGAAGTCTAGGGCTGATCTATTAGAAATGGTAGCACAAAATCATCCAGAAAGACGTAAAGGTTACAATTCAAATACGAAAGGATTTCTCGCAGCAGACAATTCTTTCAATCATAAAATTCAATGTGTAATTTGTGGCAAAGGTCACTAATGTGCAGAATTGTACAACTTTTTTGAAAATGTCAATATCGGACCGTGATAAAAAAGTGAGGTCGTTAAGGCTGTGCATCAACTGTTTGAAAAAGGGCCATCATAGTAAAGTTTGTAGACGAGGACCATGCGTTAAGTGTAATCGAAAACATAATTCTTTATTGCATTCTGAACAACGTCTAATTCCTCAGCAAAGCACTAGCAATGCCAACGTTGAACCGGTTTCTGAAGCCCTCAATATTGATAATACTGTAGAATCCGGTGTAACTGTTATGTCTGCTTGTGGGTCTATCGATCATGTATTTTTATCCACAGCTTTAGTTCGAATTTTAGATCGGAATGGATATGTGCACATAGTTCGAGCATTATTAGACAGTGGAGCTCAATCAAGTTTCATCACCAGAGATTTATGTAAAAAGTTGCATTTGAATTCGCATGAAATTACACTTTCGGTGAACGGATTGAATGGCATTTCTTCAAATATTTCTGCAAAATGTGAATTGAACCTCCAGGCAATGCATAATGAGTATTCAATTAAAACATGTTTTCATGTCATAGATACAATTTCTGGAAATATACCAACTGTTAATATAGATATGTCGAATGTGGTTATTCCAAATCATATAAAGTTGGCAGATCCATCGTTCTTTAAGTCTGATAAAATAGACTTGTTGTTAGGTGCGGATCTATTTTGGAATGTGTTATATGTAGACCAGATCTCATTGGGCCAAAATAAGCCAATATTGCAAAAAACTAAATTTGGTTGGGTAGTCTCGGGTCCAATTAGTTTCAATACAACTTCCATTCAATGTCATCTTGCGCAAACCACAATTGAGGAAGATAATATTCAGAATTTATTGAGTAGGTTTTGGGAAATCGAAGAAATTGATTCGAAACCATCGTGGTCAAGCGATTATATTGCATGCGAAGAGAATTATGTATCTAACACCAAACGGTCATCAGCTGGACGGTTTATAGTAACTATACCTTTAAAAGAATCTATTGAAAAATTGGGGGACTCATATAATATGGCTGAAAAGAGATTTTTCTCTCTAGAACGAAAGTTTCAAGGAAACCCAGAATTCAAACGACTCCATACGGAATTTATGAATGAATATAAACGATTAGGACACATGCAAAGATTCATCATTCAAATCGAGAAATGGTTCATTATTATATGCCACATCATGGGATTTTGAAGGAAGAAAGCCTCACTACGAAACTCCACGTCGGGATACTCATTGAATAATTTGCAATATGTAGGTCCAACTATCCAGCAAGATTTATTTTGCATATTGATTAGATTTAGACAGCATAAATTCGTAATTTCCGCAGATATCGCCAAAATGTACCGGCAGATTATAATTGACCCGGAACAAACATGTCTTCAATGAATTCTATGGAGGGAAAATCTCGGTGATAATATTGAAACATATGAGTTAAAAACAGTTACGTATGGTACGGCAGCAGCTCCATTTTTAGCAATTAGAAGTTTATTTCACTTAGCTGATGAGGTAGCTCAATCAAATCCGATCATTTCGAAAATCATAAAAGGGGATTTCTACGTGGACGATTTATTAAGCGGTGCCGATTCTATTGAAGATGCAGCGCAAATATGCTTGAAGGTTTCAAATATACTGAAGCAAGGCTGCTTTGATTTGAGGAAATTCTATTCAAACGATAAGAGAGTGTTGAAATATGTCGAGAATGCAGACGTAGGAGCGCAAATTGTCGATTTCAGTGAGAACGAAAATGCAAAAACGTTAGGTATCACATGGAATCCCTGTAGAGACAAACTGAAATACCGAATTTCAGGAAAATTAGATGAATCTCGGATTTCAAAAAGAATAATATTATCCAATATTGCACAAATCTTCGACCCGTTAGGTTTATTATCACCTTGTGTTATACTTGCCAAATTAGTTTTGCAAAAATTATGGCTTAAGAAAGTAGATTGGGATGAGACAGTTTCCACAGAAGTATATACAATGTGGCGTGAATACCGAAATGAATTACCTATGTTGAATGATCTCTCAATTGATAGGCGAGTGTTGTGTGATAATCCTGTGCGTCTCGAAATGCATAGTTTTTCCGATGCCTCAGAAAAAGCTTATGGTGAGTGTATATATGTTCAGTCCATTGATACAAATGGTCAGACGATATCAAGGATGTTGTGTGGAAAATCAAAAATTGCCCCTTTAAAAATAATTACTCTTCCCTCGTCTCGAATAATCAGCTGCGTTAGTTTTAGCTCGATTAGCACATAAAGTTAAGGGTTCAATGCGATTGGATTTTAATCAGTGTTTTTTTTGGACTGATTCCTCTATTGTTTTGGGGTGGCTGGAAACTGAACCAAATAAATTGAAAACTTTCGTCAGTAATAGGGTTGCTGAAATTCAAAACTTGACAGAATCAGATACTTGGCGTTATACACCGTCAGAACAAAATCCAGCTGATCTGGTTTCAAGGGGGGTAAAACCCAAATTGCTTGAAGAATATAATTTGTGGTGGTATGGGCCAGATTGGTTACTTCGAGATAAAATACATTGGCCAGAAAAACGGTTCACAGAGGAAAAAACAGAGTGGAAGAAGGAAAAGAAACAAGTGTTTATTGTAACCGAAAGTGAAAAAAATTTCATTGTTAACTATTCAAATTTTGTAAGGCTTACGCGTATTACAGCATTGATTTTGCGATTTTGTAATAATTGTCGGTGTGTGTCTGAGGAAAAACAAATAGGAGCCCTTTCAGTAAACGAGACAAAAATTGCTCTAAAAAATTTGTTGAAAATATCACAAAGTGAGTTTTTTGGAAAGGAGATTGATAAATTATCAAGACATAAAACACTAAATAGAGACAGTAAATTGATTAATATGAATCCGTTTCTTGACCCTAACGGATTATTACGAGTTGGAGGTCGGCTAAATAACGCGCAATTTGAATTTGAAAAAAAATCATTCCGTCATACTTGATAAAAAGAGTCATCTTGCACTCTTAATAGTGCAACATACCCATCACAAATTATTGCATTCCGGGCCACAGCATACATTGGCCATTTTACGTGAAGAATACTGGATCATAAATGAAAGATCCATGATCAAAAGTCTTATTCGAAAATGTCTAGTATGTTTTCGTTTTAGAATCACTAAAGTTAAACCAATAATGGCAGCTCTTCCTGAATCTAGACTGAATCCAAAACACCCCTTCGAAATAACAGGTGTGGATTATGCAGGTCCTTTCTTAATGAAAAGTCGTTCGGGACGAGGCTGCAGAATTTCCAAAGCTTACATTGGTCTTTTCATTTGTTTTGTGACTAAAGCTGTACACTTAGAGTTGGTAACTGATTTAAGTAAAGATGCATTTCTGTTAGCTTTGAAAAGATTCGTATCACGAAGAGGATTGCCAACTCTCATAAATAGTGATAATGGCACTAATTTTGTAGCGGCAAACAATGATCTGAAGGACTTGGGGGAATTTATTAAAAACAATGAAATAGAATTGACAGATTATCTGAGAAAGAATAGTATTAATTGAAAGTTCAATCCACCATATTCGCCTCACTTTGGAGGTCTTTGGGAAGCCGGGGTTAAAAGTTTTAAAAAACATCTCAAACGTGTCACAAAAGAAACACCCTTAACATTTGAACAATTTTATACCTTGTTAGTAGAGATTGAAGCGATATTAAACTCAAGACCTTCATCTCCTTTATCCTCCTCTCCTGACGATTTACTCCCTCTCACCCCCTCACATTTTTTGGTTGGCCGACCATTGCTTAGTGTCCCAGAGCAAGATGTCACAGGGATACCACCAAACCGTTTATCCTTTCACAAACATCTGAGCCAAATGAAGCAACATCTGTGGAGTCGATGGAGCAGAGAATATATAGGCGAACTCCAAGAACGAACAAAATGGAAAATTCATTATGACGATCTCAAAGAAGGCGCACTAGTTTTGGTACAAGAAGATAACCAGCCTCCAACTAAATGGAAGCTTGGACGAGTTGAAAAGGTTCACTTTGGGACAGACCGAGTCGGACGAGTAGCGACTCTACGGACTGAATCCGGAATAATCAAAAGGTCATTTGCAAAAATATGTCCATTGCCGCCTGAGTGAGTTAATGTGCGAACAAGGAACAAATTGATAAAAAGACTAAAGTTCTATATTTATTTAATTTGAAAGTTAGCCCTTTCACGGTGGGGGGCATGTTCGGTACTTTTAATGAGCTAGTTATGTTTTTGTATAATTTAGTTGAAACACCCTATAATTATATATGAATCGTTGCCAAGAGATGAAATGAGAATTCATAAAGATATTTTTTGGATTAACGTCACCTTTTATTTCGTAATTGAAATATAATTTATTCACGGCTTGAAATATAGTCCAAAAGCAAAATTAGTTGGATTAATTCCCCAACACCTGCTTCCTTCTTATTGTGATGTTCTCCTGTCTATTGGAAGTATTCCTGCTCACTGGAGAAATACAGCTATGCTGCATAGATCCCCTATTTTTGTTCCTGGGAATGGCATAGACTGGACTTCGTTATTTTAATAAGGTAAGTGGTTTCTTCTATTTTGCTTATTTTTCCATTTGTATGTGAATCAGTTATATAGCGTTTTTTAATAGTTCTGCCTGTTTTTATCTTGATTTTTGTTATATTTTTCTCTCCAAATTTGGTATCTGGTTTCGTTTTTACATCTCAATTTCCATCTCCAAGCTTGTTACATTTCCTCTTGGCAACACACATTTTGTTTATTTTCACAAATTCTAAAATTTGATGCCACTTTCTCTCTGATTTTTTGTTATATATATATATATATATATATATATATATATATATATATATATATATATATATTATATATATATATTATATATATATATATATATATATTCAATTAAACATATGTTTTTTACCATTTATGCATAGTACATGATCAATATAATATAACCAAATTTTACAAGTTTTCGAAAAAAAAAAGATTTGATATTTTAGAATTATACTAAATCAATGACACGTCAAACACAACATGATAACCCATATAATAATTACAAGATTGTATAATCATTGAGGAATATGAATAATTCCATACAAACAAACAGATAATTATCTCAACTATGCAAAAACATATTTTCTACCAATATCTTGAATGGGCAGTCAGTGCGCGTATTAGAATGAAACGAGTCAAAATGGAAACATAAAAAATTTCGAAACATCATGTGTCAATGCAGTCGAAATCGATCACCAAGCATTTTCACCGACAATAGATTGTTCGATCATTTACGTAAAATGTTAGGGATGAAAGCCTGAAACAATAACTAACAAATTGTTTGAATTTTTTGAAACACCGGCGATGAATTCTTGATTTCAGTCGCCTTAATACCAAAGGAAATGAACTCATATATTTTCCAGAGAAGAGAGAACAATTAGCCCAATATTTCACTAAAAAAGCTCTCGAAAAATCAATGCTTTTATTTGTATCCAATGTTCATTAACATTTACATTCATTCATCAGAATGAATCGTTGATGATGTGAGAAAAGAAGTTATTAGAATATTTCGAACTCGATATGTTCTAAAAAATCTTTTTCTGTTCTAATGCAGGGGATGGAAACCCTTGGGAAAAATTGTGCAACTTGTTTTTCTGACACACAGCGGGTCTCTTCGTGATCACCTGAATGTATCCATTTCTCTATCTCCATTCCTCTCTTTGCTTTCTGGACGATCTAAAATGAGAAATGAATTCATAATCAAATAGAACTCAAAATGATTAAATCAAGGTGATTCAGTCCATACTACTCAATGAACTTCAACATAAAATAATGAAATGAGAGCACAAAGTGGAATATTTGGTTTCAGCCATGTCTGATCAATCATAAACGGCCTAGGTGGATTCAGTGGATTATTATTATAAGTAACTGTAATAGAGGGAAAATGTACGCAACATCCGATAATGATGTGAAGAGCTACTGGAGGTCCAAAACTATACCAAATATTTCGAAATAATTTAAGTTTCATATTCTTGGAGATGACGTGTTAGAATATCATTATCAGTCATGTTAAAATATGAACAATCATCATGAACTTCTACATGTTGATATTGCATAGTATGTATATCTGTCGAAGGCCAAGTTTTTCAAAAGAAAATTTGATGATTGACATATAAATTGCTTATTTGGAATTGTTGATTCTAGGAGACATATACCAAAGTAAGTTAAGGATATAAACTTGAAAAAAAAAGAATTTTCCATATTGGAAATCGAATCATAAATGATTATATAGTGAAATGTAAACATTTTACAATTTTCTTTTTTCAAACCATCATATCCGAACGATAATTTGTGTGGTTTAGGTAGAAAATTACCAAAAATTTGTCTATCATTCATTTTGTGTAATTTGGTTTCAAAAATCGCATTTCTACGTTGTTTCAATCAATCATATATCAAACGATGTGCATATTAGGTGTATTATGAGAAACATGATAGGGTAAATATACCAATGGTTGGCAGTCACCCAGTGATTGTCACTTTACTTATCCTTCTTCATTATCTAATAGTCTAATCAACAAGTTCAAAAACGTGTGAAATAGATATAAAGCTCCTAAAAATATGAGCGATAGCTCATTTGATTCGGAATGACGTCTGGAGAAATGTTTTTCAAGAGTTTATTAGCACGTGAAACATTGCGATTGTTATTAACAAAATAAGATTAAAAAAAGAAGGTATTTCGTTTTTGTTAATAATTTCTAAAATAATGATATTTGAGGATTTATGAAAAAGGATACTGAAAGAGGAGGAAATTTCCATTGAAAAAGTCCTTTCCGGAACTCTATCTCTATTATATATAATTTTTTTTAACGCTGAAAATAGGGCTCCGCGAGGTCGTTACGGCATATAATTTTTTTATAGTATTAAATAACAATTTAAGAATTTGAATTAATTATGGTGTAATCGAGACACTCGAACGAAAAAAACCTTGGTAAAAAAAAAATTACATGTCGATTTTTCAAAAAGTTACACCATTGTTAATTAACTAATTTTTTTCCAATTTCTGTTTTTATAAATTAAGACATAAAAGTTTAAATAATTGGTCTTTGAAATTTTTGCTTCGTGAAGCGCTTTTCATTCAGGTACTTGATGAATAAATGCAAAAAAAAAATTATTAAAGTTTATTATTTTGTTGATTATAATTTTTTTTAAAAAATAAATTTCTAAAAAAATTAAAAAAATTTTTTTAAATCTTATAATTCGTTTGTGCATCTAATATAGGTATTAATTAACATTGGAAAAAAAATTTTACGTCATTTGCTAAGAAATTGTTTATAAACAGACTATTTTGAGATTTTTGAGAATTTTTTTTGCCATCTTATTGCATAGGTAAAATTATGATTAAAAAAAAATGTTCTTAAATAAAAAATTTTATTGTTTATAATCGTTTTTTTTTATATTTCAATTATTTACATGATTAGTTGAGAAATTATTTCATTCTTGAAAATCATCATTGACCTTTTTCAATGAATCAACAGAAAAAAATTTTTTTTTTATAGATAATTTCATTGTTTACTTACTTAACAATTTGTTATAAACAAATAATATTACCCGTTATATTTTTTTTCGAAAACTTCAAAAAATAACAAAAACAACTATGTATAACAAAGTATAGAAATTTTTTTTTTTGTATTTTTCACAGCATTGTTACATATTATATGATAATGAAATTACAGCCGTTCCATAATTTGTCAAGTTATGAATTTTTATAACTTTTGAACTATAAATTTATAAAATTTTTTATCTTAAATGAATTAAAATCGATATAGTAATTAAACATTTTTTATAAAATTTTATATTTTTTTTTTTTTTAAATTTCATAGCTTATAACTTGTTAAATAATATAGATACAGCTACGTACTCCTAGACTTTTTTGTTCTATGATAAAATATTTTTCTAATTACGTATAAATTATAGCAATATAGATTCTTGTTTAAATAATATACTAGTTTAAATTTATACTCACCTAATTCACATTCTGCTATTGATCATTTTCATTCATTTATTACTAGAATTATTAATATTCTGCTAAAGTTCAATTATTTATTTACTAAAGTGTCTAGATTACACCATAATTTATTCAAATTTTTATATTGTTATTTAATATTATAAAAAAATTATTTTAGGTGATATAACGGCTTTCAAGACGGTGCGCCTATGCCGTAACGACCTCGCGGAGCCCTATTTTCAGCGTTAAAAAAAAATTATAAATATTAGAGATAGAGTTCCGGGTTCATCATTCCTCAAATATCATTATTTCAGAAATTATTAACGAAAAACGAAATACCTTTTTTTTAAATCTTATTTTGTTAATAACAATCGCAATTTTTCACGTGCTAATGAACCCTTGAAAAACATTTTTCTAGACGTCATTCCGAATCGAATGAGCTATCGCTCATATTTTTAGGAGCTTCATATCTATTCAACACGTTTTTGAACTTGTTGATTAGACTACTAAATAGTTTTGAATATTTTAACGGATATAAGCTATTATTCATTTCCGCCGTACAATTCTACATATAGAAAGCTTCCTTGCCGACCCCCACGATCTAAAATGGCGTTATCATTGTGACAGTTCAGTGAGAGTGTTGTTGAAAGGTAAGCATTTTATCATTTCCTCAAGAAACACCTTTGAATCAAATTTGTATGATTATGTTAATGCATATATAAATGAGTTTGTACTATCCATTTCCTTTTTTAATGTGAACTTCTACAAAGTTGTTGGATATTGAATGTTTAATTGGGGTGCCAACTATTAGTTGCTGAATTATGACGAAGTCGAAGATTGGCACTAATGCCAATGATTGAATTATCGATGTCATTCTTCATATTCAGTTAATGGCAATACACATATTTTGAATGGTGATTTGTATCATAAGGCAAGGAACTGTATTTTTTTCATGGAATTACAGACACTTGTGAAAGAGTTTCTGAGACATTTTTTAGGCCGAAACGAATAAACATATGAATGAAAAAAACAAGTATTGTTCAAATATTTTCAAATGTCTGTATGAATGGAGTGAATATGTCACTTCCTTGACTCTGCAGGCAAAACAGTGTTTCAAGACGATTTATACGAATCCAACTTTTTTTACGGAGGCCTAAAAACATATTTTTGATTTTTATAATCTGTTTTCAGGATTCACAATGCCAAAAGTAAAAGACAAGCAGAAGTACACAAAAAATTATTCTGAAGAACTTCTTCAAAAAGCTCTGAATGAAATACAAGACGGTGCCCCGAAAAAACAAATGGCAGATAAATATAAAATTATAAGATCCACCTTGCAATTCAGATTAGGTTTTTCTTTCAAAAAAATTGAACCGGGCCCAAACACATATTTAACCAAAGAAAAAGAAACTCTGAATAATGATTGGATTTGCGGAAGTGTGACAAAGGGATTTACAAAAAAAGAGGACATACAGGCTTCGGTAAAAGAATTCCTTGACAAAAATCCAAAAGAAAATCGTTTTAAAGAACATACACCTGGAGGGCGCTGATACCAGTGCGTTTTTGAAAGGCACCCAGATCTAACAAACCGAACTCCTGAAGCTGTCACAAGGGCTAGCGGGAATGTTTCAGAAAAAAATATAAGAGCATGATTTTCTAACATTGAAGACTATTTGAAACAGAAAAAGTATTTTGAAATTCTACAGGATCCTACAAGAGTCTTTAACGGGGATGAAACCCGCTTCCAATTATGTCCAAAGGAAGGAAAAGTAATAGCACCAAGAGGAACCAAAAATTTTTATCAAGTGGATCAGGGTACCGCAAAATAAAATATAACTGTCATGTTTACCCTCTCTGCTGTGGGTTCGATTACTTCTCCAATGCTTATTTATGCTTATAGGAGAGTTCCATTGAAAATAATTGGAATAGTTCCAAAAGGCTGGGGTGTTAGGAGTAGCGACAATGGATGGATGAAGTCTGAATTATTTTATGAGTATGTTGCGAATATCTTGCACCCATATTTAGTGAAACATAATATTCAGTTTCCAGTCATTCCATTCGTTGACGGCCACAAAACACATTTAACTTATGAGCTTAGTAAGTTGTGTAATGATTTGGAGATTATCTTGATATCACTGTATTCCAACACAACAAGGATTTTACAGCCTGTCGATGTTTCAAACTTCAAACCTCTGAAGAATTCTTGGAAAGAAGAAGTCCACAAATGGCATAAAAAAAGACCATTTGTTGAATTAACTAAGGTCCATTTCGCTCCAATACTTGAGAGGGCTTCAGCCCATTTGAAGACGAATACAATCTGTAATGGTTTTCGTTGCTTCAACCTTGGAATGCAGATTCAGTTGATTATTCTAAATGCCTAGGTAAACAAACTAAAAATCAGAACGAAATTGTAGAAGATTCAAAAGAAAAAGGAGAATACAAAATGAGTTAACAAGACTTTTATGACATAATTGGACCAACTACTATGGAAGAATTGAAAAATGAAACTGAAGAATCAAAACACGAAGAGAAATCCAAAGAATGGAAACTTTTCCTGAATATTTTTCGAGAGTTCAGTTCTCAAGTTTCGAATGCAGAAACTCAGGAAGAAGTTATTGAAGATCATTCGGCTATTGAAATAGACAGGTTTGATAATGATGATTTTAATTAAGAAGAAGAGATAAATGACATGCCTGTAGTAATAGGAAGTCATCCCAATAACGACATTGAAGACATACTGATTCTTGAAACCAATGAACAAGGTTCAGAAAAAAAATATGAGAACAACACCTTTCGATTATTTTCCCTACCAAGTACATCTAATGATGAATCATCCACAAGAAACAAGAGCAAAATAGAATTGAAAGAGTATATCCTTTGGCCACAAACGCCAGAAAGGAAAGGCACAAGGCAAAGTGAAATGCTTCCATACGTCATCACCTCAAGTAGCTGGAATTTTTTTTATGAAAACAATGAAATTGAAAAAAACCCAAGAAGCAAGAAAACAAGCAGAAACGACTGGCAAAGGAGGCTATCAAAGAAACCGTTGGAAAGAAAGCCACAGCTGACAAAAATACAACCAAAATTACCAGAGAACATGTAACCAAAGAATGTAAGAAAAACACCACCAAAGTTACCAAAGAACATGTAACAGTCGAAGACAAAGAAAAAAAAGTTAAAGAAATACTACCACAGTTACCAAAAAACACGTAATAAAAGAATCTAAAAAAAACAATATAAAAGTTACCAAAGAACATATAACAGCTGATGATCAAAAAAACGGTACCAAATCAGACACTATTGCAAAAACTGCGGACTCTTTCGAAGAGCCGGTTCTTGAACAAGAAACTTCTTCTACGTCTGCTTTGACACCTATACCAAGCCAACCACCAAGAAAAAATATGATTGATAACGACGGCTTGGTTACATATGTGTTGAAAATCTTTCATTGTTACAATATGTCAGCTCTGTACGAGAACATTTCACGCCACATGTCTCCAACGTAAAAATATATACATTGAATTTTTTAAATGCGCAACATGTTCAAAAGTATGCAAGAAAACCAAAGACATAAAAAATTCAAATTTGTTTTTTATTTATTTATAGTTTGTTTTTTCTGTAAAAAAAATTGAAAATCAATTACCTACGTTTGTATTATGTTCTCAAATACATTGTCAGTTGAATACATTTTTTTTTTAATTCACAAAGGTATTTTAATTTTTTTGTTCTTTCCTTGTTGATGATTGTGCCAATAACTAGAAAATTCTTGGTGCCAATGTCCGGGTGGAAGTGCTGATGACTAGCAAAATTAAGTGTTCAAATTAATTGTTAATTTTTACTGAGATTGTTCTACAAATTTAAATGTATCTTTATTTTTTATTAAACTGTAAATGTTGGCGCATCTCTGTATGAGGAAACAATTCCTTATTGGACTTATTTCATTTGCATAACATTCATTTCAAATTGTAACATTCCTTAGAGTGCCAATGATTGGGGGGTTTACCCTATATCATTTGAAGCAAAAGTTCTGAACATTCAAGAACACACTTTCATGAACCTTAATTTTGGAGCAAAATTCCTTTACGCGGCTTGCGGAAGGTACCTATTGACTGATAGAAATTGTCACGTGAGAAAAAAGTGTTATGTCCCCTCCATGCGACTTCCTCTCCCCCTCTGTGTCTCTTTCTATTATATACAAATCTGTATGACAAGCGTATAGCCTTTGCTCATATGATTCCAAAGGTGAATAAAACCATCCAAACTGCTGTTCTGCTTGCGGGAAATTTAAAATGATACATGAGCGGTAGAATATCTATGGAAATACAAGTCGGATATCATCGTTAAGTGGTATTACGTCGAAGATATTTTTTGTTTCTTTTATAATTCTATTCAACGTGTATTTACATGAGTATATCCTTTTTTGGACACAATGTCTTATGTTTTTTGTATGCAAGTTGGATTAAGGGTTTACATGGAATATGTGGCACATCAATTTGATAATATAACGAATAGTTTTATCAGGAATAGAATACCTTTCACTGTAGCGAAAGAGTTTGTAACAAGGATATATAGGTTATTGGTATAATGACAATTGAATGTGATGGAATAGAAAACGTCAATTTTCAAAGTTTTTTTTTTTTTTCAAAGTAACACAAAATAATGTATACTTGAGTTTGATGACAACATATTCTGCTACCTCGATTGATTCATCGTTTGAAACCATGCAGAGAGCATAACGCTTTTTCCTTACGTGACAAAAATATACAAATATGAACAATCTGAATCTCCATATCGAATAACACTCGAAGTTGAAGAGAACCTTGTGAAATGTGTTTAGTACTCACAGAAAACATAAAATATGGTTTGGCTTGATAGTTTTTTGTTTTATGGCAGCTCCGTTTGGTCTTTGAGATCTTCGTGTATTTGTAGCATTGTGGAGTTGAATATTTCTATTGCGCATGTAAGATTTCGGAGCAGAGAAGTGAACAGATTTGTTATTTGTTTTTTGTTTCAAGTTAGATGTGAGTTATATTGTCTCATTATTGCAATCATGCAGTGAAAATTCGAGAAATGGACAGAGCAGCAAGAATGTGTAATACAAACTTAGAAAAGTATTTAAATAAAATTTTATAACTTGATATAAGTATTTACTGTTCACATATGTTTAATGTTCATGTTATTCGAGTCTTTACTTTTTATATATATGAAAGAGAGACAAAGTGGAATCATATGCTCAGTGTTAAAAAATGAGTAAAAATAAACTTTTTAAAGACATGCTTTTATTTACCGTGTACAAAAACGTATTAAATTGTTTTAAGTCATCGCTGACAATGATTAATTATTTTTTATTGAATTTTTTGGTTTTAAAAAGCTTGTAGAGCGAATTGTATTGAAATCAACACTTCGACAAGTTGTTACTAACAAATATTAATTGTCTAATGAAATTAATTGGTACCTACTTTCATGAATGCTTTGTAAAAATTAAATACTTTGACAATTTCTTACTAACCAACCAATCACTTCCCAATCCAATTAATTGGTACCCACTTTTATTCCATACCTTTCAGTACACGGCATTAATAAAAGTTTGTCTTCAAAAAGTTTTTTCATTGGTTGTTCGATTTTTTGCATTTCGTTAGTTCGCCTTAATCTGTTCATTTCCAATAGAGCATCGTTACCACGAAGTCTGTCGCCTGTGAGCTCAGAGCTGACAATAAATCATGATCTCCGAACCCAAAAACTGCTACATATCAATTTTGAATAGAATCTGACCATAATCGCGAAACTAGTCCGCCGTCCTGAAGTCGCCATCTTGAGTTTATAGATTTTGAGAAAAAATGTATGTTCTCCGAACCTAAAAACCCCCACATACCAATTTTTAATGAAATATGACCATAATCTGAAAACTCGTCCTCCATCTTAGGGCCGCCATCTTGAATTAATAAATTTTGACACAAAAATTAAAATTTTACCAATTTTGAATCGATTTGGACCATATCATATCATATCAATATACCGTCATCACAACAAGACTTTCAATAAACTTTTATATATCTTTACCGATCCTGGTCCCCAGAACCCAAAAATACCATTAGTTCAAATGTTCAGAACAGCTGAAATTTAACAGCATATACCTATGATAACATAGGTGAACACTTTAATTCCTGAAGGGGTGGAAAGAGGGTGCGAAAGGGTATGAAAATCGAAAGTACCGTCAGTACTGAAGCTAGAGTCATGGATATTGGTAGTTAGGGTTTTATTTTCAAATAAAGAAACATGAGTTGAACAGGGGGAGTTGAGAGTTTGTAAAGGAGTACCGTCGGTTATTATTAAAAAATGGGTATCTGAGATCTTTGTAACCAATAAAGAAATATATGTTTCAGTGTTTTTGCAAATTCAACCATAAAAGGGCGGAATGGAGGGTTATATGTGGATTTGAAGTTTGAATGGGGGTTCTGTTAGATTTCAAGTAAGGGTCGTAAAAATTGCTATTCGAGGTCTTGGTTACAAATGAAGAAATACGTGATTTAGTGTTCTCAGAAATTCAACCCCCAAGTGGATAAATTAGAGGGAGAAAATTTGTATGGGGTATCTGGTAGTTTCCAAGTTGGGGTCATAGCAATTGGTATTTGAGGTCTTTATTACAAATAAAGAAATAAGTGTATCGGTATTTCCAGAAATTAAACTATCAAAGGTGATAATCAGTTGGAGTGGTTCCGTTAGTTCTCAAGTTAGGGTGAAAATAATGATATTTTGACTTTCGGTTACAGATAAATGAATTTTGTTCAACCTTATTTGAGAAATCCTCTCCTAAGGAGGTGAAAGCGGGTAAGTGAATTCGTAATAGTCTTCACACATCATTACTTCCGCTGCCAAATCAATTTTGCCACCCAAACAGGATAACGAGAAATGGTATAAGAGGATAACGAGATAAAGGCGTAATGGAACCACAACAGATGAAAAAATCAACAGTAATACAAATTCAAGCGCAAAATATTATGCTACTTACAACTCTGTTGAGGTTGGTTTCAATGATGCTAAACATATTCATCAGACATAGTGATACAAAAGGAAAAAACATAGATCAAGGAATGAAACGGAGTTTAAACTTAATACAACCACATTAATATTGTTGTGAATTATATAAATATAGAGGTGTTTTTATGTTCAAGCCAACAACACCTGACAAGTGTCACTTGGAAATTATTTTAGTGATGCCAATTGTTTAATTAGCACGAACTGCAGGTGGCGGTAATATCAAGGAGAACTTATATTTGATATTCCATTGTTGTGAATTTTTATTGATATCTGAAGACAATGAATGAAAGTAGTTCTCACTCGATGGTTAATATCTGTTTTTATCGATACAATTCTTTTCATGGGAAATGAAAGCCATTTCTAAAAATTTCTAACATGTTCTGCCAGTGCACATTTTCCAGGATGCAATCTGCAGTCACGTCTATAAAAAAAAAACGATAATTTCTGCAATTGACCAGTATATTGTTTGTTACAACCATGACAAGGAATACTATAAATTACATTTGACATTAAGAGTAATGGAGTTGTATCTTCAACCTTGGAATACATTGATCTGATTATTAGAACTGTTCCATATGATATTTCAAATTTTTCAGGGTTGTGAAATAATCTGGAGAGTTAAGGAGTGATCTCTTCCACACATGGTTATGAAGTGAAAGAAGGTTGAGTGGGTGTAGTGTTAGTATGATTGTTGTCTGAGACAACGTTCGAGTTACTACTGTTTGAGGCTAGTACTTTCAAATGAGATGGAGTATTGTATAACGTAACGTAACGTTTTTGGATATAAATTTCCTGAGAAAAGGTTAAAAAAAATGTTTAAATTCTGTTTATGGAATTTAGGAACTGAGATTTTCAGTATTCCTAATTTTATTTGTTCTACCAAGTTCACTTTCATAAACTATTTATGTTCATATTTTTTTTCTGGACTAGAATTTCAATAGATGATCATTCATTGAATTATGATTTTGTGACGTCCCTTGATAGATTTGAATATATTATTTATACAAATTCCTTTTTTTTTCATTATATGTGTACGTCTTACACAATCGCATAGATCTTTATGATAAGAATCCAAAACCCAAATTAAAAAAAAGGAAATATATAAAAAGGGTTCAAAAAATTAACAAAAAGATTAAAGTTGATACAAAAAATCAATCTCTGTGTTTCATTATTTGCACCAGATTACATGAAACTATCTGGATCTCCTTAAATTTTTTTTTTGTAGAATTTGGGGTTCATGAAAAAATATGAAGGCTCTTTATGTTTTCCAGTGAATTCATTGAACAAAAAATTCAAAAATTATTTTTTTCCATAATTTTCACAAGTATAAACTAACCATTCGACAGCCTGCAAATCAGTCATCTCTTGGTTCATTCTGGGATAGCTTTTTAATACCTAACAGAAATGTCAATGTGACTAAACAATTTTGAGAGTGGATTTTAATTTTTGATCCGGAGGCATATCAAATATCGCTTGGTATATCATTCTAAATTTTCCATTTCTTGTTTGGCTATTTTCTGACCAATTTTATCTTCATTGCCAATCCAAATCCTCAGTCGTTCATTTCCCTCAATTTGGTTGGAAATTCAAAGGTATATCAAATTTTATATATTACTCGAAGCCACTGGTCATCTGGCCACCAGATAATAACGGTCACTAGAAAATGGCCAAAAAATTGCACAACGCCAGTTATGGAATAATTATATATCCAAAGAAACTTCTCCGGATCTCTGTATCCATTATTTGATGTACAATTGTGGGAATAAAAAAAAGTCGTACAGCAGTTATAGGCTACTGTGAGTCAGGCTTGTCAATCTTAATCAAACTTCTTATCGACTTTGACATGTCTTTGACAAGTAGTGTCAAAATTGAAACTATTTTTGTCAAATGTGTTCGAGTACTACCTTTTTATGAAATCTGGAACATCATAGGCAGGTTTCCACCATACAAACCTTGTACGAATTTTTTATGCACACAGCTGTACCTTTGGTTCCCAACAAAAAGTATTTGGGAATTGAATCCACAAGTATTCAACATAGAAAAACCCTATTGTCGGTCATTGTTTCATATTTCCAGCAATATTGTAGACTGCACGTAACCCCTCTTTCATTTCATTAAAATGTAATTATTTCTGATTATTGTAGCTCGCCATTTGATGAATCTATGTTATCAACACAATGCATAGTTGATAATAAAATATCATATGTTTTCCCATTTGGTACATGAAACTGGGTAATACCCTCTTTCTGAAAAACAATTACACTAGATGGAGCACATCGACCTTTTCTTTTTTTTTCCATGACATCAAACCTCTGGCAATGTATTAAAAAATTAATTTTTTTCAGACTCATTATTCTCCTGCATCTGTTTATGTGATTCTCTGACGGATTAGCTTGATTTGATTCCCCAATTACTCCATTGACCTTCATCATAGCAATAGATTTCTCAGCTCTCCACAGTCATTTTCATTAGTTAAATTATATATCTTTCGATCCCATTCAATCACCTAAAAAAAGTGGTAGATCTAGATACATTAAATAGTAGCTAATGCAATTCAACGCTAATGAATATTAAACATCCGGCCTCTGGTAAACGTGCACACTGGGTGGTGTCTATCAAACACGTTTTTCATTCAACAAAAATAATGAGAACAAAGATAGAAATGAGCAATTAAATAATTAAACGAATTTGAATTGAATCAGTCGAATTTTACTGGGGCTTAGGTTCTCATATTCGTAGACTATTAGAGTTCAAGTCTATGAATATAAGAGCTCTTTGAATGATTTTTGAATTCTTGCCATGACGAATTCATGGCATCAGCTAAATGGATTTATTTTGAATATGTTCCGGCAACAATGAATGAAAGGTCCTTACCCTCGTCATATACTGCTAATATAATAGAGTATACGAATTGTGTGGTTCATTAGCCATATTTATGAATTGGAAATTATGATTCTGATTCATTCAACTCCTGTACAATCATGAAATGAATATTTGTCAAATCTACTTCAGAAAGGAACTGAATCAATACTCAGTTATTCTATTATTTTTTGACAGCTAGATATATCTCATATTTATAATAATTCCTCAACTTATATCCACACAATTTTTTATAGGAGAATAATCACCACCCTACATGTTCGGAATTTTTCTGATGCGTTATCCGTTCATCGGAAGATGATGACAAGGATGAGCAGTCCTAGAATTACTTCATTTGATTCGAAGAATGGTTGAATGCCATTACCTTCGCCATCTTCAACATGCTCATCGATACTCCGAGATTTATCGTTACTACAAACCTCGTAGAAGACAAACTGATTTTCCATCGTCTATTAAAATTCACAGAAGTCGATGAAATGTCGCAGAATATGGACAAAAAACCCATGTTTTAAAATGAATACTCAAGGTCACACATAGCCACATTACACAAGACCTTGCTGTAGTCCATCGAAGTTAAATTTTGACGAACAGTGGTGTGGAAAAATTCATAACAGGCTCAAATGTCACATATATATATATATATATATATATATATATATATATATATATATATATTATATATATATTATATATATATATATATATATATATATACATATATTTATATATATATATATATACATATATTTATATATATATATATATATATATATGAGTACCGCAAAATTACCTTCATTTCCCAGTACATCGTTCCAATACTGTACTTCCCCAGTTCCATAAAAAATGAAAATTATACCAGCTAAAGCGAAGAGAGCAGCGGATGAATGGAACACTATCCTCCACTCGTCAGGATCTTCCTGAAAATCGCATACATAATATGAAAAAGGTGACCTAGTTAATCCATACTGAGAAATATCAATGTTCCTAACAGGGATGGAACACATGAAAAAGTGGTGAAAAAATAAAGTTACAGATAAAAAAAAATTGAAATGAAGTAGATTAAGAAGAAAGCGCAAGTGGATTGAAAATATTGGATGTGCCACCATGGTGAATTAATTTCTATGATGATTTTGAAACTGATTTGAGGTCGTCCACATGTTTGAATAACTTGTACGACTAATTTCGCCAAAGGGAATGTAACAATTCAGGATCTTCTATCACGATTACTAAACCCGAGTGTAACCCTAGGGCTCTTACTTTTTGAGCTTCAAACAAGTGGGCAACAGCCATTTACGGATTTGGAATTCTGACTGGACAAGGACTGGAGACCGAATGATGTTTGTTTTGAACAGTGAGTTCACCGTTACCCACTTGCTTTTGTCCCTAACAGTGATAGGAGGGACCTGCTGTATTTTAAGTTAAGTGGTGTCTGTTTTGTTTGTGGTCGAACAGAGTCGTTAGTAATGTCCATATTTGTGTCGTCTTCGGTAAAATTTTGAGAATTTAGGGAATTTTCTGTCGTTGCGGGGATGCTAGGACCCTCAGTAGAATTTAAAATTTGATAAGCCCTGGTCCGAAATAACCGCACTGGCTGAATTCGCCTCTGGATTTCTGGAACAATCGACGTAGGATTCGTTTGATGTCACATCTGACAGAACTTGAAATTCATTCGAGATTTTGACGTTTGTGGAATTTTGCAAATTTTTATCTGAATTAGTATCTACAATCATTCGAGAACTTCTCTGAGTACCAAGGAAGCTTGTAGAATGTTTCAACGAGCCTTCGGGTAGTGGAGAGCTGGGAAATCATTTCTTATGTGATTTTTTGGAGCTGGTGTGCTGCTATCAGTTACGGTGGTTATTAGGTTGCTAATCACGGGGATTCACAACAGATCATCGCCGAGGGAGTTCAGAAAAGTCCCCAGCACCTCCAGGAAATTGGCCTTCGAAAGATAACCAATCCCCAGGAGCAATGCTCTCTTCGGATCCAGACTACCTTCACCAGGGGGTTCGTCAATTTCCACTAAGTGGGATTTTCGTCAGGACTTCAATGTAGAGGGTGGATGGGGGGTTCTTCTGCTGATCTTTGGCACAAGACCGTCAATCAATTGAAGAGAGAGCTTCATAACACTGAATATTCGTAGAGCGAAATTCGACATTGTCGTCCGGAACTATACAGAGCCAGACTCTGAATGTAACAATATTCAGTGAGAATGTTGGGAAAACAATCGAAAATGACGCAAAAGCAATAATATGCTTATTACGAATAGTACAAGAGCGGGCTGCAGAAAGCTTGGCCACTCTAGTAACAGAATGGAATGTTCCCAAATGTTAGTACACACAACAAAAATTAGAAAAATCATTGACAGACTGGGCAAATGTTGTGCATCAGTTCTGTATGTTTTTTTTCGGAAAAAGCAATCGTACCAATGTAGCAACAGATTGGTAATGCTTTCAACGAAAAATATCTTTCCACTTGGTAGAGCGGTCAAAGGAGCCAGATTCAAACTGTTTCGCGAAAGTTCATGGAAGGGGGCGTGGCTGAGCGTGTGTTAAAAGTCCAGCTGTGGAAAGTCACATTCCGTATGCTATTGGCGCTTGGTATGATGCTATGAGAAGAATAATATCCAAATCAGAGATTACCCAGGAATCAGCACTGAAACTATGTTTCAAGGAACCGTATAGATGCGCCACTGAAAAATTGTATGGAGAAACTTGAGTCATAGATACTCGAAGAATATTCTTCCTGGAAGTAATATTGCTGCAACAACAAGATATAAATGTAACTTCGCGGTAGTCCCAAAACCTGAGAAAATCATATTTTAAAGAAATTATATTTATCTTGGACCCAAGCTTCATGAACATTCACCAAGAGAAATCAAGGTAATCAACGCAGGTAAGCTCTTCAAAATTGGGGCTGAAAAATGGATCCTTCAGTACTATACTGGACTTACCATGTAACAAAATAACATAAATAAACATTATTATATATAAATATACATATATATATATTATATATATATATATATATATATATATATATATATATATATATATATATATATATATATATATATATATATTATGTTCGGATATGTTTTCGCGGTCATGATTATTATGAAATTGAAAGTTCGGGTTGAACCGCGCCTAGAAATTAAGTAATTTCGACGTTTCGGCCCCCATTTTGAAGCAATTTTCAGAAAAGTAGATAAATACATGAATATAAGTTATTGATAAGAGTAAAAGTGGGAAGTGATTTCCAATCGAGGTCTCAATCTGCCTACTCCAAGTTGAGGTCACTGAGGTAGGAATGTGATTTCCCCTGAGGTCTCAATCAGCCTACTCCTCAGGTATTGTTAGTTCGGAAAAAAAAAAGATTTCCAACCGAGGTCTCAATTTGCCTACTCCTAGGTTGTAGTCGCCTAGGTGGATTTCAGGATTTTGTAACACGACATACTTGTAACTTCTTCGACACACCACTCGATGACACCACCCATAACCTTTTATCCAAAAGTTCAAACTTTTTCATCACTCCCCATACTATCCCAACAGAAACCATTAGAACCAAGTAGAAAGTGCCATAGCCCATCTTCCTGAAAACATCGCGGAAGAAACGAGACAAGAAATTGCCACCATCATCAGGAGAGCAGAACTCCCACCATCCAATATCACACATGTTGAAAGGCGATGCCTGAAAACTATCCACAATAACTCAGACATAATTATACTTCCTGCAGATAGAGGCAATGTTACAGTGATTCTCAACACTTCAGACTACGTCGAGATGATGAGATCACTATCAAACTCTCCCGAATATCAGACCACCAAACGTGACCCCACAACCTATTTTGAAAAAAAAAACAAAACACTTATTTACAACTCCAAGCTATCGGCAGAAATGAAGAGATACACCCCCTCCCCCCCACAATAAATACACAAACCAAACATCCTCCTCCGTCCAATTGTCAGTGCTTTTGGATCACCAACTCACAAACTTGCAAAATATCTGCGAGAACTCTTCAGCCTCTAGCCAAACGAGCTTCATCATATATGCCCAACTCATACCACTTCCTGGAACTCGTCAAAACACATAGAATCCAGAATACTGATATTCTCTTGAGCTTTGATATAGTATCCCTCTTTACGAATATTCCACTGGCAGACATACTAGATATCCTCAAACACAAACATAATGTACCCAAAGATACCCCACCCTCATCGATCATTGTATGAACTGTACATACTTCCTTTCTCAGGGCATATATTACAAACGAGTGAGAAAAGCACCATTGGGATCTCCCTTTTTTCCATTTCTTGCAAATCTATACATGGAGAAATTCTAGAATGAGGCCTCAGCGTCATTCGACCACAAACTCATTTGTTGATTCAGATACGTTGACGACATTCGTCATATGACCCCATAGCTCCGAAACTCTACATGGAATCTTAGATCATCTGAACATCTTCATCCACTCCAATATTCAATTCACAATAGGAACCGAAACCAAGAACTCACTTCCTTACCTTGACGTCCTCATCACAAAAACTAACGACTCTTCCACTCACACAGAATACAGAAAACAAACACACACTAACCGGTAACTACACGCCAGCTCTCAATACCATACTGCTCAAACAAACACCGTCTCAAACCCTCTCATTCACAGATGTATCCAAGTCACCGGCAATAACAACAGACCGCAACAGTTGAACAAACTCAAAACCGCTCTCCTTCAAAACGTTAACAAAAACACACAAATTTGCAGATCAATCCACCATCATCAAATCCCTTCTTTCAACTCCTCAAATCCAACAGATAACCAACCACAGAAAGTTTTCCTTCCCTATATCAAAATTGACAGAATCTCAGAGAAACTTGATATTAAAATTATTTTCACAAAAATAATGAAAACTCTGATTTTCTTGGGTATCCCAAGGATAACATAGCTAATGAGTGTCGAAGAATATATGAAATATCATGCTCCGAATGATCTGGGGCATACATTGGACAAACTAACAGGTAGGTCACCAGTCGAGTTTACGAACATGAACTTGCTGTCCGACACTTAGACCCTTCTTAGGCAACCTCCAAGCACTATGAAGAGACAGCCCACCGAATATATTTTTATCACACCAGGACCATTGCCACTGAGGAGTTGGAAGTTCCAGACCTCGGGGAAAAACACATTCCTACCTCAGTGACTGAAACCTAGTGGTAGGCAGATTGAGACTTCGGTGGAAATCTGCCTTCGTGCTCGGGTAGATATATGAATATTGCATTTTATGCAGCAGTTTGTCGAGCAAGATTCGATAAAATGCTTTAGCGATGTCCAAAAGTAGAACCAAATGACATCTTCATCTAACAACGTGATTTCCAATTGTTGAGCTGGATTTGATTTCCACCACTAACATCATTCTGTAGTATGGTAATGTTCAAATTATTTTTTTTGTTTCAATTCACTTACAAATATTATATTTAGGTTTGCCGCTGAAAATCAGGTGGATGCTCGCTATTGGTCAAGTGAAAAATCCCCTTCTGGTTGTCAGACCGCCCAGGGCAAGTGATTCATCCCAACAATTGAAGAGGTTGTTGAATTCATGTCCATAACCCAAAATGATGTATCAAAGGGGCGAGTTGGAAAGGAAACGCTTGATGTATGATGGGATGTTAAATGTATCATCCAAAAATTGTTAAGGAAACCAGTCATTTTAATTCGTTGTTTGAACTCATTCAAAGCATTGAACTCACCTCATCCTTCATCATGAATTGAATACTTAGGGGGGCAAAAATAGCCAAAATATGACCGAAAGTATTATAAAGTGCTACTAACAATCCAGCAAAATTCGGAGCAATATCTATCATGGTGAGCTGGAATCCACATTGGTTTGCACTGCTAACAGCAACCGCTAGAACTAGGTAAGTTGCAGCTTTCCCATAATCTTCTCTCTCACATTATCCGATAAGAAATAAAGTGATTGCCGGTATGAAAGTGCCTGAAATAATAACCATGCTTCAGAAGATGGACAGAATTTCTCAGTTGATATAACCAGAGAACCGTTCGATTTGGATCATTATCAGATATATGTTTCTGCTGTCATGGGTTCCGGTTTTGGTTATTTCTAATTTCAAGACCTATTAAGATAGCGTACCCATGAGTATAGGTAAAAAACTTTTCTCGAGTGTTTTTGTCTCCTGGACAGGAATCCGAAAGGAAACGGCGGCGATCTTTTACCATTTTCGAGTTAGAACACTTTTTCGTTTTTTTTCCCGTTTTCAAGCTCCGTTTTCTCGCACAAAAATCACTCAAAATGCTTCCTTTTTTTATGAGTATGAACAATAAACCCTAAATCTCCTATTTTCAGCACAAGGTTTGCAAAAAATATTGCAGGTTTTATCGAAAAAAAACCTCGTTCTTGAACAGTTACAAATAAACAAACTTCACACATCTGACATATGAAATTTAGTAACTTTCACTTTTTCTCATGTTGGTAATAACAAATAAATCACCGCCAACTTTTTGAATTCAAATATGACTTCATTTATGTTTGCATTGACTATTAGTCGTATTTGAATTCGAAAAGTTGGCGGTGATTTATTTGTTTCTACCTACATGGAAAAAAGGGAGAATTACCAAATTCCATCTGTCAGATGTGTGAAATTTGTTTATCTGTAACTATTTAAGAAGGAGGAATTTCTCGATGAAACCGGCAATTTTTGTGCGTAGTTGTAACGAAAATAAGTGATTTAGGGTTTATTGTTTATGATGGTAAAAATAAGGAGGGATTTTGAGTGATTTTTGTACGAGAAACCGGTGCTTGAAAATGAAGTTAAAAACAAGTTGAAAGTGTTCTAACTCGGAAATGGTATGAGACCACCGCATTCTCTTCCGGATTCGTGTTCAGGAGGCAAAAACACGTATGAAAATTTCCTCACCTACATTCAGGGAGCATGAGTACGTTATCTCAATATTCATCGAGTTTTATTCATTTCCAATATTTGTAATACAGGATAATCCTAGACCAGGAGAAATTTCAATGTATTTGTACTGTGAACTTATGGTATGTTTGATTAAACAAGAATATTTTTATGATTCCTTGTACACCTGATGAGTGAGTTACCTCACCTTTTCCCAATGTTAACTGAATTCATATTCATTTATTTCAATTGAAACTTTTCAATTATTACTCACGTACAGGTGAACACTGATGATGACTTAACAGTCGAAAGCGCTCTGCTACGATTCTACATTTCTTTGTGCCATAGAATACAAATTCCTTTATTCGATATTTATTGATGTATCTTACAGTATCGGTAACGGGAGAATGGAATTTGACGCGAGTTTTATTCCAGTTGTTGGTATGTTCTTCAGGATACTTCCATTTCCTGATCCCTAGGGATTGAAATGACCCGTTGATTTTTTTTTGTAAAATTTTGAATCTCAATAAAAATCATATGTCAATACTTAGAGTGGATGATGGGTACGTCACCAGTGAAAAAAATACTTTTTTTAGCAGTATATAACGTCTGTTTTTGATCAAACCATATTATCGAGTAGACATTCTTACTTCGGTGATGTGGCAGAAATCTTAATAACAACCATCAGTTGTTGAGTGTTTTTTTATGGAATTCGCAAAAAATAGAGACAGAATACTTTCTGAACGCGAAGAAGATTTCGAATGTAGAAACAAGTTCAAAAGAAGTTGCCGAAAAAACCAGGAAAATCAGACTCTGATGTGAAAAGGCTATACAGTGTTGAGAGACTGTTGTTCCCAAAAAGAAGCCAAGAACGCTTGATCTGACAGAGTGCTGCGATCGTACCTCAATGAACTGGCTCAGTCAAAGAAGTCTTCCACCCTTTGGTCAATCTTTTCTAGGTTGCTAACTACCCTTCGTGTCCCAGGAAAAGGAAATATTTCCAATTATGATGAACTGATGGCTTTTTTGAAACGTCAAAATATTGGTTACAAAAAAAAAATTTCAAAATATTAATGATTTTTTTCGCAAGCCATAAATAGAATACTTTCGTTGTAAGGTGAGTAGCATTGTTTTGGGTATTGCATAATCTTTGGTATTTATATATTAATGATTGTTTTCACAGACGCTATTTTTAATTATTTCTAAGGACATTTCATGTGCTGGTCGACATAACAAACTATTTGAAATGACAAACCAAATCAATTCTTAGGACCTAAGAATTTTTGTTGAACTTCCTGCGACTGACACATACACAAAAAGAGCGTTTAAAATCACCAATGTGAATTGGGTTAGTCAAGTGAAAAGGTACCACGACCTAAGGAGTGGGATTGATGCATGCAACAGATTTTTTATGCAGTTGCATTCCGGCAAGCTCATGAAACAACCAGTTAGACATGATTCGATAGCGCATATTCCATAAAAACAAATTGGATCTGAAGAATCCCGAGACTATTACCAGCCATTGCCTCTGAAGTACTGGTTGGCAAATGTTGGCGGATGGTAATACAGTACAGTTGCAAAAGGTGACCTCAATTGTAAGGGCGTTTTCACACTGGCTTGCTTATTTCGTTTCAAATGTGACGAATATAACGAATACAATTTGTAAACCACCATTGTCGAATTACAACAACAATAATAATAATAATAATAATGACAGCACACTTCAACTGCATGTATAGTGACAGGTTCCTTTCCAATGTCTCACTTTTATAATTGGATGTACCCGTAACTGCTTTTGTGTATTCCATTTTTTGCACCTCAGATGTGGCGACTATAATAAATAAAATGTGTGAACTTATGCCATCGTTATACAACAATAATAATAATGATAATAATAATAATAATAATAATAATGACAGCACACTGCAACTGCATGTTGTGTCGTTGCATATCAGACCAATCAATACAGATTTTTTCGTGACAAAAATACTACCAGGAAACCAACTGCGCTATCATATGGGAGACGGTCCGTAGTTATATCCTATTATGTTTCCTACTCCCAACTGTCATTGCTCAATTTGCTATGAACATTTGAAAGCATTTTTTTAATTTTTTATAGTTTTTGTCTTGTAACTTGAAAACTAATGGAGCAATCTTGATGATTCCGATGGACCAATTGTAGAGAATCAGAATTCAAAGGAAATCAGCCCAGGCAAGGCTTGATCAGATCATTTTTAACGGAGAATAATTTAAAAAACCGAAAAAAAAATCTGCATTTTTTTTTATTCATTAAATTTTTCTCTACAATATAGTAGTGATTGATATGTACTTTATGTGTGAAAAGCTCAGGCACTGTAAGATTATCAGTTTTGGCATAATTGCAATTTAATTTTTTCAATGCACTTCATTGCAGCAGATGCATTATAAGTGGTCCGATTCCAATGGTTTTGAATAATTTTGAGAGTTGAAGCCTAGCACTACAAAATGACTTATCTCATTTTGCGTTGAAATGCTACGAAACAGCTGAGAAATACTGGCAAACATGACCGAAAACCGGCGAGTGCATGAAAGCAGCTCAGGAGTGGGGGTAGAGCAGCAGATTCATAACGGGCGCAGCGCGCTTGTATTAATAAACATACGCTTTCTCACGTCTGCTGCTCTACCCCCACTACCCAGCCGCTTTCACGCACTCGCACATTTTCGGTCATGTTTGCAAGTATTTTTCACTTATTTTTATTTTTTTATTTTGCAGCATTTTAACGCAAGTATATACGTTTTTGCAGTGATATACATCTTTTTTAAATATTGGATTCGGACCACCTATGAGCCTTCCAGGTCTGCTGCAATGAAGTGCATTGAAAATTTCAGATTGAAACTATGCCAGAACTAATGATGCTACAGTACCTTGGTTTTTCACCCATAAAGCACGTATTGGTCACTACTACTTAGAAAGTGGCAAAGATATAATAATAATAAGAATATTTATTGCAATTAAACAGAAAACAGAGAAATGGCAAAATTTACATTATTCAAATAAATAGTATAGGAACCACAGAAGCAACAAAAGTTACTTGTATGTGTGTAGTAAAATATAAATTGAGTAAACTCTAAAGAATATTAAAAAAAAAAAAAACATACATATGGGCACAAAAACTAAACTAACTAGAATAATATTAATGCATCTATAAAAAACACCAAAGTACTATTTAAAATTCGACACCTTATATTGATGAATAACACATATTTAAAAATAGAGTCACATAAGTATACAATTATTCAAATATCAAATGACGCAAATATAAATTTACATATATATATAAATAAAAAGTCACAAATATATACATATATATACATACATATACACATATATACATATACACACACATATATACATATATACATACATACATATATATCTAGTAAAATCATTCAAATGTAAAAGTTCACAAAATAAAATCACACAATTATAGAATAAAAACTCGATTAGTATGTTTAAAATTGATGGAAATACTTTTTTTTTTTATCTTTTGATTGGGTAAGGAATTATACAATTCGGGTCATATGATTCATGATGGATCTGTTGTAGAAACCTAATTTTTCCGGTCAAAGATTTCACTAATACTTCTACGAGGCTTACACTAATACTTCTATGAATATATGAATTAAAAAAATACGGTTTTTCCGGTTTTTCTCCGTTACTCATAATCCGACAGAGTCGCGTTGAGGCTAAACTTTTTTGCATTATAATTTTCCTACAATTCGTCTATTGCGACTATCGAGATTGTTGAAAAGGGCAACATTCTCAATTGAATATCGAATAGACAGATTTTTCTGTGAATTGAAAAATCCACGGTAAAAATTAAGTTTTTTTTTGTGAATTTCTAACAGAAAACAACGACTTTTCCAGTTGAAGCTCCGCTGGACATTGAACTACATCATTGGTTTTCGAATTACAAGTCGAAAACGATAAAAAAAAAATGCTTTAAATTGTTTATAACAAATTAAGCACTGACAGTTGGGAGTAGAAAACATAACAGGATATAACTACGAACCGTCTTTCGTATGATGGCCCAGTCGGTTTCCTGGCAGTTTTTTTGTCACAGAATCAATAGAGCAGAATTAGCCTATATGTGTAAATGATCATGCAGGCAGCAAATGACAAGACTAGACCTTTCCTTCAAAATTTCGATGTAACATGCCAACCGATTTGCAAGAAATGAAAGCAAGTTTATCTAAGTACGATCTGTCAATTTTCATGAATGAATATAATCCACCTAACATAACTATTGATTTCAATAAGTGGTTATTGTTTGTTTGATTGAGTATATTCAGCTCAATTTTTCGAATGATATTGTTATCACTCATTACCAAAGAAATTAATGAATCATCAAAAATTAAAACCACAAAAATATTCTTAATATTTTAAATTATATCGTTCTTGTATTCCCACCAGGGAGGAAAGTGCAATGGAGTGCTTATTTTCACCCATGGGTGGAAAGTGACAGTTCTTATGTCACTCTCCAATATCTGAGAAGAGAGTGACGTTTTCCAACTTTGAAAAGTCAGAAATGTCAATTTAACGTAGTGGTTCAAAATAAAAATGTATGATTTTTTCAAAATCCATGCGGACAAGGCCACAGTCATGAGCTAATTTATGAAAATTATATGGGACTTCGACGCACCAATTTAAAAATTTCTCATGATTTTTTTTCGATTAATAAATATTCAAGAATTCTTCGTTCAACAGGGATAAACTTCTTCCAAGTGAAAGTTGAATTTTCTATTCCATTTTGCTAGTCGATAAAAAAAAATTATTGCTATATGTTATCTTTATTTCACTCACCTATTGAAGTCATCACCTTTCTGGAGGCAGTGATGCTCCATATATTCTTCTTTAGTAAAATATCGGATGATATGCTGAATACAAAAGTTAAAATCCAATTCAATAAGTACGGAAGGGCGGATAATATACCATTCTGAAAATGATAATTGAGATTGAAATATAGGGATATTAGTTTGAGAAGTGAAATCAAAGGAGGATATACTTTCGATAGAAGAATTTGGGCGGATCCTGGAAAAAAAATCAAATGCTTAGGAATTAGTTATGTAGTAGTACATTTAATTTTTTTTGTCAATCTTGAATAAGTTATCTTATGTGATGAGTTGTTGCCAATAATTGTCATAAAATACAGATTGGCAACATTGCTTCTCAATTATTTCATTGGCTAATTGTCAGAACTGACATTTTCTTTTTATTGTTGTTGATAACAAAAAATTATAAGCATCGTTTTCTCTTCAATTCGCTTATGATTCAATTAGTCAGTATGCCTTTTTATTTTCACCCTTTTTATATCTATTTGTTAATTTTACCTGGCCCCAATAAAGTGTTCTTGGTGCAATGGGTACAAAAAAGATGTATTGCAAAATCGGCAAGTAACGAAACATACCGGCAGTTTTCACTAAGTATACGGAAACGGAGAGAAATTGACTGGGTAGAGCCTGAGAAAACTCTTTCATTTGCACCCAATGCAATACTAGGTTCCGACGTCAAGATAAAGTAAAACAATATTTATAGTAGCAACGTTGAAAATCATTGTCTGTATTTGATTCTTAAGGCAACGAAATGAGACAACCTAACATCCAACAAGTTCCTATTCCTATTGAAAATGAGAACAATAATGAGGTAGACGTAGATAATGATAAAAGAAATTGCGAAAACATTAGAAATGTACCGGTCAAAATACAAACGAATCAAAGAGTTTGTTGCGTGGTAGGGTTATTATTCGGCAGCGTATTTTAAGAGGAGCTGTTCTGAAGTTATGGATTCAAAACCAGATATTATGCAACTTGTAGAATCGGTCATGTCCGGAACATTTTGAGGGTTGTTACTTTTCTGAAGAAGCTGTTGCTCTGATGTGATTGCGTGCTACTCCTAGGCAGTTTACACATGGTGACAATGAATGTTCAATATACCTGCTCAATGATCGCGTAGTAGCTCTAGAAGAAAAATGCAGGATACTTGATTTTGACAATGGAAATATAAATGACGACGATTGCAACGGTTGTAGGTAAGTGCAATAACTTGACACTTCGAAGGAAACTTACAAGAAATAGTCGTGGATATTTTTATAACTATTATAAGCTTTCATTCAACTTGCTTCATTTATTTGTCATTCTGTAATTTTTTCCGGTTAAAAATTTGTAATAATTTTTGGAGACCTTCGCCGATATCATATTGAGCTGAAATTGGGCGGGTGCTCATAATTCCGGAGACAATGCATGTAAAATTGTTGTTACAGGAAAAAACAAAATGGCGGCTTCAAGATGGCGAACGAATTTTGTGATTATGGTACGATTCGATTCAAAGTTGGTATGTGGGGCTTTTCGAGAACGGAGATTGTGAATTTTCTCAAATCTCAAATCTCAAAAATGTATGATGGCGAATAAGTTTTGTGATTATGGTCGGATTCGATTGAAAATTGGATTGGTGATTTTTGGGGTCGGAGATTATGAATTGTCTGTCTAAAATCATAAATTCCAAATTGCGGCCCCAAAATGTCGGAGGAATTTTGTGATTATGGTCCGATTCTATTGAAAATTTGTATGTGAGGATTTTTGGAGTATGAGATTATGAATATTTTGTCAGAATTCATGGAATTGGAATGGCGGCTCATGGTATTTTTGTTAGAGAAAAAGCAAAATGGTGCTCCAAGATGGCGGATGAAAATTAGGTTCATGGTCCGATTGGATTCAAAATTGGTATGTGGGGGTTTTCAGGGTCAAGCATTGAGAATTTTGCCCCAAAGTTCATGAAATCGAAATGTCGGCTCCAAGAAAGCTTCGGAACTGTGGGGTCTGATTCAATAAAGAGTAATGGGTCGAACAGAACTGCAGAGAAAGAAGCAATGATAGATAATTGGATGAAAACTGTTACACTTGAAAAAAGGGGATAAATACCAGATGATTCGAAAATTGACAAAATAATCAGAACGAAACATTCAGTGAACGAAAGAGATCCATATGACAGTCGAGTGTGTTCGAGAAAATTATCGTTCGACAGGAAGTTGCCATTTTGCGACGGTGATCGAGTGGAGTGGTTGGTGTTCATAAATGAATATCACGAGACATCTGAGTTGTGCCTTTATTCTGACAGTGAAAATATCATACGACTAAGAAAGTGTCTCAAGAGCGAGGCTAGAGAAGCGGTCAAGATTATTTTGATATCCTACAGTAACGTTTCGGAGAAAATGGAAACACTACAAAACTTATATGGTAGACCGGAGTTCATTATAAAAAAAATTATTGCCCAAGTTAGGTTGATTCCTGCACTTGAGGATCACAAGCCAAAAGTATGGTCAGGTATGCAAATTCTCTGAATAATTTGGTTGATGCTATCAAACATTTAGATGATGAGATTCACCTGAACAATCCTATGGTACTTGAAGAGTTCGTTCCAAACTTGAAAATAAATTTGAAGAGCAATGATCATTTCCTGCTGTGAAATTAGGGACTGTAACATTTTTAGAATTCTCCAGCTGGCTCAAAGATATGGGTAAGGCTGCTAGTTTATTTTATACACCATATATTCTTTCAGACCATAAACCACAAAAAAGATCAGATTGCGTTTCAGTTGCTAATGAGAGAAAACGTGGGAAAGAAAAAAGAAAATTTTTTTTCCAAGTTTCAGGAAATGAATGCAGACGATCGTTGGCTTTTCGTCACTGATGATAAGCTTTGTATCTCGTATCTCAAGACTAATCATCGAATAAATGAATGCTTCTCCAAGAGAACATGTGAGGTAAATGGTTGCAAGCTGGGGCATAGTCGATTGTTTCTCAGAGATCCATTGGTACAAATGAGGGGCGAAAGATATCAGATTGAAGATATTCAGGATCGACAAGTTGGTGATGGTAATCTTGGACATTCATCCAATGTCCATCAGGTGAGGAATTCTTCTATACATTTGAGAACAATTCCTGTAGTACTGACAGATCCCCAAGGTGAAATAGAAATTTCTGCTCTACTTGACGAGGGTTAAACTGTGACACTTTTAGATGATGAAATCGCTGAAAAGCCCGGTTTAGTGGACGAATAATCAAATTCAGACTGACGAAAATTCCAAAAGAGTTCCTTTGAAAATAGAAGGGAATTTCCCGAATTCAAAAACGTATATTTTGAAAGATGTAAGAACTGTCAAATACTTGGAACTACCACGACAGTCGTTAGACATGAATATGGTTCGGTATGAATGGCCTTATTTGAGAAATATTCCAATAAAATCTTCATTCGATAAATAATAATAATAATATTTAATCACCAAAGAATCGATACATACACTTTCAGTCCATTAATGAAGAATGCAAGTGAATAAACACAGAGAAAATTCACAAAGGCTAACCTGCGCGTGGTTCACTAAGGTTATTATGCAATGAATTTAAAATAAGTAATTAATTATTTGTAATATATGGTAAATTTATAAAATATTGATAAATTATTCATTTGTAATATATAGTAAATTTATAAAATATTGATGAAATAGTAATTAAATGGTGATAAAATGAAATAGTGATAAAATAGTGGGGAGCAATGATACAAACAAATGAAATATATAAAAAATTGATCACGCTAGTAAATAACACAATCACATAATCAACATATTGAAATACTTATGGGAAAAAACACTGAAGAATTCGATAATACTAATAGAGTATTGTTCCGTGTACGCCACTGGCACTGGATTCAATCTGATGTTCACAAAAAAGACCTTGCTTAGATCGGCTTTTTTTACTTCACTTCACAGATTGGTAATCGTTCCTATGTATATCGATAATGGATCTATTGTTCAATTTACACTTTTGTTATCAGTTCACAGCACTAGATCGATGAACAACACACATTTCTATATAAATTTCAACTATTTATTATATGTTCCCACTCTGAATATAATTATTTTGCGGAGCTTGATGATAGTCGTGCACACTCTCCTACATGTATCACCCAAGTAATTGATTGGTACTGACATATACGACTTGACAATGCAACGAAATTACGTAGAGGAATCAAGGTATGGGCCCAAAGCAACACAAACAAAATTGGGTTGGGTGATAAACGGACAATTGGTTGAAAACAGGGTTGAAAAAATATTCAATTTTCATATTTGTGAACGCAATTATGATGATGACTCACTTCATTTGCTCGTCAAAGATTCTTCCATACTAGATGAATCAGGACTTCGACATGGACAAATGAATACGAATGAAGACGAGTTTGTTTTCGAATTCATTGAAAAAGTGACGAAAAAACGACGTATACGATTCGAAACAGGTCTTTTGTGGAAAAATCTGGATATTATTGTCTCAGAAAGCAAAAGAATGACCTAGACACGATTGAAGTGTCAGGAAAGAAAAATGGACAGAAATCCAGATTTAGGCGTAGCTTATTTTGAAAAAATTGAGGAATATCTACAAAAGGGTTATTTGCGACAACTGACTAATGAACAAGCTGCACAGAAACTAACAGGACTTGGTATTTACCTCACTTTGCAATTTTCAATCATAACAAACCTGGGAAATTGAGACTTGCGGCAGCAAAATCCCATGGTTTTGGTTTGAATGACATGCTTCTTCAAGGACCTGACCTTTTGACACCATCACTTGGGGTATTATGGAGATTTAGGCAACGCCAGATTGCTTTCTGTGGGGATATCCGTGGGATGTTCCATCAAGTCCTCGTGAGGAAGGAAGATGGGACATCTCAAAGGATACTATGGAGGGAATATGATAAAACTATTGAACCTTATGTGATAGAGATGCAAGTTATGACTTTTGTTTATCTAAAAATGTTAAAAAATTTAATGCTCGTGAATTTGAGAAGGTATATTCAGCAGCCTGCAATGCTATCTTGAATGAGCATTACGTGGACGACTATTTGGACAGTTGTGATAGTGAAGAAGAGGCATTTGAAATGATTCAACAAGTTATAGAAGTTCACAGAAAGGGAGGATTTGAAATTTGTAATTGGCTCTGTAACTCTAGAACGGTTATAATGAAACTCCCAAATAATCTTGTTTCAAAAAAATTGAAGATTCAGATCTCCCAACCAAACGCGTACTGGGTATACAATGGGATCCAGAAAATGACACATTAATTTTTCGACTAAATTCTAATGAAATTTCAAAAATGATTATAGATAGTGATGGAATTCCGACAAAAAGACAGGTCCTCAGAATGATAATGACAGTTCTTGATCCCCTGGGATTTCTCAATAATTTGATTATAGTTGGAAGGATATCATTACAGAATCTTTAGCGATATGAAACTGGACGGGATGAAAAAATTCCTCTGAATATATATAAAATTTGGAAAATTTGGTTGGACGATTCGAAAGATATATCTACCTACTCGATACCGAGATGTTATTCTCCAAATATACCCAAAGCAAAATCAATTCAACTCCATACGTTTTGTGATGCAAGTGAAAAAGCATATGCCACTGTGATATTTTTGAGAATTAATAGTGAATCTAGTATAGACGTTTCGTTTGTTACTTCAAAATGCCGCGTGTCACTTTTGAAAAATATTACTATTCTCAACTCAGAGTTACAGGCAGCTGTAATAAGAAGCAAACTAGCAAAATATGTTGAAAACTTGATTACTATCGTTTCGAACGTCCATCGTCTTGATGTATTTGAAAGGTTTTCACAAGTGAAAACCTTTTAAATACATTAAGTGAAAACCTTTTAAATACATTGAGATGATGGACGTCCGAAACGATAGTAATCAAGTTACCACATCGTCTACAACCTTCAAACAAATGTTGAAAACTGTTTGGATATCGATATTGATCAAACTTTTTTTTGGACCAACTCAACCATCGTTTCGAGCTGAATAAAATATGATGTGAGGAAATACAAATAATTTTTTTCAAACAGAGTTCAGGTAATTCTTGAAAATACGAATTGTTTTTCATGGCGATGGATTTCTGCCAGAATCAACGTAGCAGATGAAGCTACGCGATCCAAAATGGTTCCGAATCCTAGAAGTGGATGGTTGGTAGGTCTAGAGTTTCTACATCAAGAAAAATCAACTTGGCCAGAAAATCAGAATGACTTTCCAATATGTGAAGAAGAAATGAGAAAGGAATGTATTGGTATAGCAGTAGCAATTTCAAAAGACTTCTCGTTACCAAAAATTGAAAGATTTTCCTCATATGTGAGACTCATTAGAGCTACAGCATGGGTTCTACGTTTCATTAGGAGATGTCAGTGAAATTATGATGTACCAGGAGGGGAGCTTACCTTAGATGAACTCAATGCATCTGAGAAGCTTCGGTGGAAAAATATCCAAGACAATTGTTTTGCAGAAGAAATATATAAAAACCGAAAATAAAAAATGTGAAAAGTGATTAGATAAAAACACTCTGCCCATATTTGGATGAAGATAGTGTATTGAGAATGAGTGGAAGGGTTCCAAAAAACATTGAAGGATTTGAGAATAAACCTGTGATTCTAGAGTCTGAACATAGATTTTGACAATTACTGGTTGAACTTTACCATAAGGAATTCAATCACCAAGGACGATCTACTGTTCTGAATGAAATTCGACAAAAATATTGGATATTTGGGTTGAGCAATCTAGTGGAGAAAGTATGGCGGGAAAGTTCGAAGTGTAAGATTGATAAAAATCTTCCAAGATTTCCAATGATGGGAAATTTGCCAAAGGTAAGAATCACCCCATTTGTACGTCCTTTCACATTCCGTGGGATTGATTATTTTGACCCATGTTAGGTGAAAATTGGAAGAAGGAGAAAAAAGAAGTATGTAATAATTTTAACATGTCTCACTGTTCGTGCTGTACATCTAGAATTGGCAGACTCATTGACAACCGATTCAACTATCATGGCAATACAAAGAATGTCGGCTAGAAAAGGCTGCCTTTCAGAAATATTCAGTGATAATGGTACCAATCTGCGGGGGGGCTGATAATGAACTGGAAATGGAGATGAAAACTTCGTTTGAAGGGTATTTAATGGAATTTCAACTCACCAACGGCGTCGCATATGGGAGCGTCTCATCAGGACGATCAAAATGACACTGAAGAGTATACTGAATAAACAAGCTCCGAGTGAAGAAGTTCTCCACACTATATTTCTTGAAGTTGAGTATATCTTGATTCGCCGACTGAGGTATCGTAAGACCATGAAGATGACGAAGCTATAACTCCAAATCACTTTTTACTTGGACCTAAGCATGAATCAGACCCAAATACTCTGAGTATTGGACCGACAGATGGACACTTCCTCAAGAAGCAATGGAAAATATCCCAAGATTCGACAAATGAGTTCTGGAGAAGTAGGATCCAAGAATACTTTCCTATACTCCGAACCAGAAATAGGTGGTATTCCGGAACAGAACCAGTGAAAATAGACGACATCGTTATCATAGTAGACAACCAATTTCCAAAAAATGTATGGCTGAAGGGAATTATTACCGCAACATTTCCTGGAAATGGACGTGTCAGGGTGGCAGATGTAAAAACAAAAAACGGTGTTTTCCACAGACCAGTCAGCAAGCTCTGTCCCCTGGATATCCGTCAGGATGAAATGGAGCTGAATGAATGAACTACGTTTTTCATTGGGGGGAGAATGTTAATGTTACTTTTTGTTTTATATGGTATATTGTAATTGAGATGACAGACAGAATTGAGGTTTTTCAACTGACTGAAATTGAGTTGTCAAAGTATTTCAAAGAAAACGACTCTAAATCAATAAAACCAGCAAATAAACTCTTGAAAACATTCGAAGGTGCATATTGCAGACGCAATAGTCACGTTGATATTGATTCAGTGGAGCCCTTGTTGATGCCACTCACTTGTACTATGAAAAACATCGTGATCATCTTCCACAGTGAAAACATATTCTTTGCGAAAACTCCCAAATTCAGTTAATTTCTCGATTGTGATAGTACCAGACAGTTATATTATTGATTTTACGGGCCCATGCATTATCTCAAGTCTATTTTCCGCTTTCCTAATTCTGAAAAAGTTATCTGGGGTCTGATAACGTTAATTTCATTGGCTTTCTCGCTATTCATCACCTCAATATCTCTGTCTTGTCCTACAGTACTTTTTTTGACATCCCCACAGTCCTCTCTATCTCCATCCTGCCCCAATGTTATTGCTTCATCGTTAGTTTTTATCGTTTTTGGAGCCAGGTGGATTTCCTTATTCTCTAGTATGAACCTAATTACTTCTTAACAAATGCATATTTCACTATTTGTATTTCTTGTTGAGTTTCAATATCTTCCCATATACCTATTTACATATTTAATGAATATTCTGTCAAGAGGGAGGTTTTTTTGGTGATGATCAAGTGATTTGTAAATTTATTGATAGGTACTATGTTTTCCATGGCTCTATGAGGGCATACCTGATTGCTGATATTATAAGTATTGAACATCACAAGAACAAAGTCGTTCCCTCCGTATTGTGTCACATGGTTTAGTAGATCCTCTGCTAGCTTGGAGATTTCAACATTTGATTGTTTGTGTTCTTCAATTATGGGGTCTTTACTATTAATAAGTGTTTTCGTCACTCTAGCAAACTCTTTTGCATAGTCATCCCCCAGAATGAATATCGTTTTCATCATCATATTACTCGATATAATTTGTTCAGGTGCCTTTGGTTGTTTTTCATAATCTGAGTTAAGGAAAGCATTCGTGATAGTTTCTTGATGACTTTCGGCTGAAATAGCTTTTCCCATTTCTTCGAACATGCTCAGTGAGTTTCTATCTTCTTGTACTGTGTTGGTCGTTGCCAGTGTTTCTTCTTGGGTGGTGACTGTGAAATAATCCATTTTGGGTTATCTCTTTTTTTTTATATTTTTCTTCACAACTTCATTTCTGTTCTTTGTTACCTTGTCTACAGTGTTCAAAGTTTTTTAACTCTTACAAGAGTCTAGAAATTCAGTTAGTACTCCATATTCAGCTAGTACATTTTTGTTGGTTTGGTGATGAGGTCTTTCTCTGTTCGTCACCACGTATTTTGGCTCAGGAGTTTCGGAGGAAATATCTGGCTTTGGTAGTGATATTTGCTGTCTGGGTTGATGCATTATTCACTCTTTGTTCAACTGTTTCCACACTCTCAACTGTTTTGCACTTGCACTTGTCTGGGTATTGGCATCTATAAAAACTGCTCTTCTCGATTCTATTATTCCCCTATCTCTGAGAGTTTTTATTACGACTTCAAACTGGCAGATGTTGTTTTGCAGGTGTTCCTGTTCTTTTAGGAAATTGTTCTCCATTTCAATTGCTTCATCGTAAAATAATGTATACTCTAGGCGCATCTTAGTTATATTATCACATCGTGATTGTACTTCTCTTTTTAGATCTGCTATTTCTTCATCTTCAGGATATACGTCGATTTTGGTTTCATTGGAGATGTTACAGTTTTCACAGTTAATATTGTGGTCATTTGAGTGGGTGAAAGATTTCGTTTGTAGAGAACAACTGGTATGGGAGACACCGGAACACTTTGTGCACACATAGTAACCGTTCAGTGTTTTTTTCTTACAGCAGACAAATATAAAATTAATATTTTTACAGGCAGCACTCTGATAAACACCGTTCACTTAGCGCCATCTTTTTTTTTTATAATTATAGAATATAGAACATCCCATCATTTTCAATTAAGCTTGAAGTGAATTCAATTGGAAATAGAATAATATGGAATTGTGAGGAAATGGGTTTTGCATTATAAGGAAAATTATACTGAATATCTCATTGGTTATAGAAAGAACATGGCGACCGATTGAAAAACATGATGAAATATTGAGATATAGAGTGTTTCATGAAATATACAGAACAAGAAATAATAAAGCTCAATGTGAATTCATTCAGAAATATAGCAGACAGACGTCGATTGATATAGGAAAAATAATTGATCAATTAGGAAGGGGGTGTTCTATCATGAGAAAAAATTAAGCTGAAAGTCTTATGGTTTATAGAAAAAAACAAGGCGAATGATCAAAAACCATAATGACGAATTAATATACACAGTGTTCCATGAAATATACAGGACGGCCCATCAAGAGAGGAATGATGGAATTGTGGGGAAAGAGAGGAAAATGAAAGTTACGAATCATGAAATGACGGATCATAATTAGTAATACAAACGTGAGCTTGAAAAATTAGGAATGCGTGTACGAGAATTGAGTGGAGGAATCAGAATTTTCGAGGACGTCAAGATATATCCTTGAAGCTGTTGGATAATTTAAGTATTCGGCGTTCTAACGTAAATCACCGTCAACAAATTATCTTCTACGTAGAATTAAAATCACAAACGAGAATGATAGCATTGCTGATAACGAATTTCATACTCAAAACGGCAATCGTTGATGTTATATGGTAGATATACCAGAAAATGAATCAAATTGCAGCATGTATAAAAGAATTCAATCATACATGCAATAGAACAGGCGGAAGATAATACATCTCATTACAATCAATGGGAGTCATGTATCTGCCATTGATGTACCAAATTATATATCATTCACATTTAAACTGAACCTGGTTTTCAAAAATCTCTGTGAGATACAGAAAATTGGGAAATTGTTCACAGCGTGAAGGAAGAGGTAAAATCGTAGCGGAATATGAACTTTATCGAATTCTTGTTATTACAAATATCATAGGAGCATGTGTATTGATGATACTCGTACAGAAAGTGGTTGACAGTAGCCGAATATTGAAAATATGCTTTAGATAAAAAATTAAAAAATTTGTTAGTTAAATTTTTTCACTTGTTGTTTTTATTCGGTAGTTGGAAAAACAATTGTAATCATGAGAAAGCATGAACTCTGTGTAAAGAAAAATAATCAGAAACTGCAGATAAGGAAAAACCTCGTTTCTTGAAAAAACAAACCCAATCGCATCAGTAGATTCTAGAAATTATCTATATTTATATAACTAGGTGACATCACACACACACACACACAAAAAAGTCAGTTATTCCCAAACAACGACCAGTTAACAAGCGAAAATTATTAAACAACGTCATTTATAGATACTACCATTCATCTTCTGGAAATGTAAGTGAATATTGTTCAAGAATATTCATTTCAAGAATTTTCCTTCGCATTATGGGGAGAAATACTTAATCCCTTGAAATAATATTCAATTGATGCATTAACCTTTTCCTAATATTTCATTACTGCAATTATCAACATGAGATAATTCAAAAAATATTCAATGCATTGCAATTAACTTCAAATGCTGGGGTTGACAATTCAGCAGAAATCACTCATACTGAATCCATGATATGAAATGAAGTGCATAAAGCCCTCACAAAGTCGTCTCCTCAAAAGGTTCAATATAAATTGAAACAATTGGTAGACCGACAGGCGAAAAACAACTACTTTTCTAGCAAATACCACGCAGAACGTTGAATGATATTCACCTGACAATCCATGCAAACTTCCATATAAATGGATATTGTTCGCAAATGTTTTTTTCTGATAAACTCGATTATGTTTCTTTCATTGAATCCATGAGATATCATTTGATTGAATTAATAAATTGCTTTATTGACGATTACCACCACTCTGGTGGAAAAAAAATTTGGTGGAAAAGTTGGAAGTGAGTTACTTTGAGGATCCTAAGAAGAATGTTCAAGGAAAGTGTGACACTGCCCACGTACAATGTAAGTAATTTGTGATTTCATTATGTTCTTTTATTTGGTACAATATATTCATTGATTCTACCTAACTCATCTATCGAGAAAGGTATCCCTTCATGAGTTACGCTCAATATTGTATTGATACAATCTGTTTTCTCATAAGGATTTCGAATATTTTAAAAACTCTCCACTCATTAAAGAGAAAAAAAACTGAATCCAAATTGCAGAATCTACCAAAATACGTTCTACACAATAAATGTAAGGATCGTCAGAACAAAGTTTGGGGAGACAGTCCTGATTGAATTGGTGGCTGGACAGACGGTACTTCTGCTATAGAGAGTTACTAAAGCGTACCGAGCAAACTTGAGATATTTCTCGTTAACTGGTTGTCTGAGGAACATCGATACTGGAAAACAGCATTATTCGATTAAACATCGGCTATCGCAACAACAACAGTAGACGAGTTGAAGGAAAAAGAGGAACAGACAGCCAAGGTGGAGAAAGGGTAAGAATTTTCTTCTTTCTCTGTGGTTTATGACTCGAAATGAATTCAAAATGAAATAGGTTTGTAGCAAAACCTAGAAATTTACTTGCGTTCACAATATGGATAATACATTTTCAACGCACTCAACCTAGAAATCAAATTATGTTTTCTGTGACCATTAAACATTTTCAATAAATTTATGTCTGGCAATTTTCATCATTTCAATATTCATATTCCCATTTCAACAGATGATCATTCGATAATACTTCGGAAACAACACAAAAAAATACAGTTCGTTGAATCAAATAAAATTTTGTTTGAATCATATTAATAAAAGTGTCGTATATGCACGACATAATATAATCTCAAAATGAGTAGAATTATTTCTTGGTTTTGGATCAAATTTAAAGTTTCAATCAACTGAACTGATGTGCATGAACCAATTCAATCCCATTCGACAAACTCTATTCATAATTCGTTCTGGATATTGTTTCAAGCATGTCATTATTTTGTTGAGAATAATCAGATCTACAAAATTTTCTTGTATTAACAAAAATATCCAAAGGATTATGTGGAATTGATGAATTCAATGGAATGCCAATTCAACAAAATAAGTTGATCTGAAAATATCTATTCAAATGAGCAATAATTTTGTTAATCCACTGAATTAACAAATATGGTAACCAAGCATGAGAGCCTACACCTACATTCAAGTTCAGACGTCGCAACGATAATAAGTTGGCTTTGCTATTCGGTAACATTATCGAGTCAGGGTCAGTTGTGTGAACATATATGAATCAACCAATATAATATTTTTCTATTCAAATCTATTTATTTCTGATGATTTTTTCAAATAAATATTATATTTGTGTTGAAATAGATTTTCATTCAATATGAGTTGGAAATTGTTTCAATTGATGAACATATATTAAAATCAAAGAAATGTTTGAGAATTGCATTGGTTTATCCGTTTTGTCACAGCAATATAATGATTTCATCAATCGTATACCTGCAATTTGTAATGAATTTCATTTAGTCGGGTCAAGTCAATGGAAGTGACCAAATAAATTTGTTTCGATCAAATGCCTCAAAGAATAAATGAGCCTATTTATATATGCACAAAAGTATTTATGAATAATATGTCATGTTGCTTTGCTCCACTCAGTTTCTATTTGAAAATTAAATAATTTTTTGTAATTTATCTTTTTATATCACGTGTTGTATTATACTTACGGATTCTATGTCGAATTTCAACACTTTACTCATGTAGATTGGTATTTCCGCTTGTATAATCCAAAAGACCCAAATATTAATACAATTCATGAAAAATACTACCCAATAAGGAACCGAACTTAGGATATCTTTCCATGGGGTTTTTCTCATCTGAAACAAAAAAGTAGAATTGCTGTTCCATATACCCAAGTGAGTTCTCTCTACTTTTGAATGAAATCTGAATGAAACTATTGAAAATTAATTCGCAAAAATACTTCAACAGTACATAGGTAGAAACACCGATTGGAATGAAATACTAACGACAGTGAACTATGTCAGTTGCCAAATATAATTACAACAGTACTTTCTCTAAATATACATGTGGTTTACTGTCTACTTCTGGAATCTGTGCACATTTGATACGTTTTACTTCAATTTTTTTTTATTTTCAGTCCCTAATATTTTGTTTAGTCCGCTCTTATTGGTTGATTTCAAATTCGGTATTAATTACGTGATTTTTCTATACTTCCATTAGATGATTTGAAACTTACTTTATCCACACTGACGTTCAAAGTTGGATGATTGATTTTGATAAGCTAATCGCATTGTCTAGATATGATGAGCAGAATCATTTCGACCCAAACAATTGATGGGTCTGACTAGAGACCAAATGATTCTGATCAATGTTCGAAACAACATATTAGAACTCACGGATTTTATTTCTGAATTTGCTACATTCCACCCAGCACTGTTTGAAATAATCCTTCGTTGTTCTCGAACATCGCTTTTATACAGGAATATATCACATTGAAAAAATAAATGGGGGTTCAGTATAAAACAACAACTTTTTTTTCGCCTATGTATCTTAAGGTGGTTTCCCCACGAGACAGTTGAATTAGAAAATTATTAAAATTTGATAATTTGTTCGGATCGTAATCAATAACTTTGTAAAGCCCATATATACGTACTCAGTGCCAGTAGATATAGTACAAATATCATTTGCTCTCGTAAAATTTATTCTAAAAGTATTTTTGATCTGACATTGCGAGTAAACTTTTTGACTGAACTATCCGGGCTATGCCTCAACACACAGAAAAGGTTGCCTATACAGCCGACGCATGTGAGCTGTTCAAACTGAGCACCTGGCCGTGCGTACACTGTTGCCGTCTCTCGTTCCGTTCACCACCATTCGCTCGTTCGCTTGCAAAATATATCATAAGCAGCCTGAACCTTAGTACTTCTAGATATTATATCTGTCAAACTTGATCGTCAATCACCTAGCGCCTGGCCGTGCGTACACTGTTGCCGTCTCTACGTTCCGTTTCCCACCATTCGCTCGTTCGCTTGCAAAATATATCGTATGCAGCCTAACCTTAGTACTTCTGGAGATTATATCTGTCAAACTTGATGTCAATCACTTAGATTTTCCTTCACACTATCTGTGATATTCTGCTCTATCTGCTCCTTCTCGTTCTTTATAAACTTACTATTTTAGTACTAACAGTAAATTAATAATGTGCCTATGCATGGTCCATATGTTACATGTTAATTGAGTCAACTTCAATTATATATATCTCGGGTTCGAGATGGTGAAACTTGTTAAAAATTTCATAGAGGTATTCCTCACATGATGAACAATACGTATGCCAAATTTTGATAGTTTCCTAATTCAACTGTCTCGTGGGGAAACCACCTTAATGTATTCATTATCCATAATTCGGATTCCCTTCGGAAGTGACATCATTATTAGAACGTATGTTTCAATTAATATTGAAAAAACCATGGAAGCCACCTTCAATACTCGTATTTTAATCATTCCATATCATTCACAATCGAAGAAAGAACTTTGGATTTCGTGTGGAATTTTTTATTGTAAAATTGTAGCAAAGCGCTTTTTACTGTTAAGTCATTCGTCAAGTGTACAAGAAGCCATCGAAGGTCTCCTTATAACATAAAGATATTGTATTAGTTCACATGTCAAACATTGAAATTCATCCTGGTCCAGGATTATTATGGATTACAATTCATTGGAAATCGATATATCTAGTCAATATTCATTGATCGAGTAGAAGATACTTTTCGACCCTCATCTATAACATAAAGAATAATGCTCAAAAACGTATAATGGATCACAAATGAGTTTTTTCCCGAATTCGGTTGAAATAGCGATTTTCGTAACATACTATGTCTGTCCTAGATATTGTCAGTTTCTTATTTTCAATGAATATGTGACTTTATGACTTGAAGAATACCATGTGGGTTGGATTTCTTTTAATTTTTGATATACAAATATTTCCTTTCCATTTACAAAAATCATGAAGATGTTTTATCTTATGAGGTTGAGGGAGGTGGAGTAAAAATTGTTTTATTGTTAAAAACAGTAGAAAACTAGAATACAAAATCGACCTTACCGAGATTTATCTCCGAAAATAATCAACTCCACACTATATGAACGCTCTGTATATATATTTATATATATATAAATATATATATATATATATATATATATATATATATATATATATATATATATATATATATATATATATATATATATATATATATATATATATATATATAGTAGGAATTTAATGGACATAGCCCTCAGAGAGAAGTGTTAACCGTAGACACGTGTTTCGGGCTCTCGGCCCTCATCAGTACGGTGGAGAAGTGCAAGGATGAACAACACTTGGTAGAAAACGACAAATCAACGGAGTCAACGAACAGAAGCCAGCCGCTCATTTGTGATTTCGGTCAGCAGACCCTGAATTCCAGGGCAACAACCAACGTCACCACGGAGGCAGCTATAGCTACCTGCGTGACATCCGAGTCCAGGAATATAAATATGAAAGAGAGTAATGTCGAGGGGACTGTTGAAAACAAAATGGTTGATTTGTCGTTTTCTACCAAGTGTTGTTCATCCTTGCACTTCTCCACCGTACTGATGAGGGCCGAGAGCATGAAACACGTGTCTACGGTTAACACTTCTCTCTGAGAGCTATGTCCATTAAATTCCTACCATTTTGTTTTTAACAGTCCCCTCGATATTACTCTCTTTTATATATATATATATATATATATATAATATATATATATATATATATATATATATATATATATTTTCGAGTCATAACAATATGGTTATTGCAGTCGAAATAGTTTGCCTCATCAAATCACCAAGAACAATCAGAATTCCATTTTAATTGACAATATTTAACATAATCCTTTCACAAATAGAATAAATTCATAAAAATTAATGATTCAAACATGAATGCAATGATTTTTCTCGAACATAATTCAATTTGAAATTGTTGTAACTTTTATTAATACTATTTGCTCCACCACATTCTAAGGCAAGTTAACGTAAAACAACATATCGTAATCTATATAACTTGGTATGCTCATACATTATGAAAAAAAATTATTTACCTATCAATTGAACATATACTTTTTTTTTAGTTGAAGTATATACATTCTTTCACGAAAAGTGAAATTAATTCAGTACTCCTTGAAAATTAGTCGGTAAATCTATGAGGGGATGCCAAGAAACCGATTTCCCCGAAAATCGATTGCGCACACCAAACGATTTTTCCACAGATAAAATATGATCAGTCATTTATTGAATTTCAGATTTCTTGGATAATATATAATATTCATCCTGAAATAAAATTCAACCTTGAAATCGAAATGAACAACAAATTGATTTTTAGATTCAACAATCACAAAAATTAACAACAAATTAGATTTTTTCATCAACAGAAAACCCACCCAGCCTGATCATGTCATTCCATTCAACTCTAATCACCCTATGCAACATAAAATGGCTGCTTTGAATTCTTATATACATAGAGTGTTGAACGTTCCGAACCAATTATATCGAAGAAGTCAACATAATTGAACATATTGCTGTGAACAATGGTTGCCAACCGTACACCATAGATAAATTAATCCACAAATTCAAATCTCGTATAGCTTTCAATTCAAGCCACCCTGGCAGTACTTTACCAGTCAAATATTTCGCTTTACCATTTCTTCAAAACAACATTTGTAATGTGATTTCCAATTTCATTCAAGATCTTCCAGATATGAAAATATCTTCCAAATCAGTCAACAATTTGAACGAAACTCTGGTTAACTCTTATAAAATAGATAAACTCAACAAAAGTGGTGTTTATAAACTTGACTGTTCCGATTGCCCTGCCTCATATATCGGTCGCACTTGTAGACCACTACTAACTAGAATCAACGAACATTTGAAGAAACCTGACAAATCAATTTAATTTAAAATTCAATGATAATAATTTTAGCACCAATAAAAATTCAGAACTCTTACATTACATAGATGAAAAGGATGATTTGAGATTGAACTTGTTCGAAGAACTGGAGATTTCAAAAGAACTTTCCAATAATGACTATTGAACAGAGATTCCCTCCCTTCATAAAAGGATTAATAATTAAATCAAATCCAAAACACTTCATAACACCCCCTTTTCTATATAAATATAAAATAAAATAAAAATGTTTTTACAGAACTGGCAACTTCTTTCTCAATTTCCATTTCATCAAGTTGGCACTACTTATTCCCCCCATTGACAGTTGACATTAAGAATCGAATCAATTGTCATTAAGACATTGACATATCCACCTAGCCTTTGGATTCCAACATGTGATCGTTAGATTCTAAGCCAATTTTATAATCATTTGATAACAATGTACTCATCAATTGTTTTACTCCTGCACCTGACATGTAGACTCAAAAAACTTTACAAAATTCAAAGAATTTTCCTAACCTAAAAATTTTAAATTCAAATTTGAAGTCTTTCACAACAGTCAATCATAGTATTTACTTTCAGGAAGCACTGAAGATGACGAAAGTTGAAAGCGCTTTGCAAACTTAAAAAAATAAACACTTTATACGAAAATCTTCCATTTTATTCTACACAAGTGTGTTCAGCTTCCCACCTTTAATATAATATTTGTTCCACTCAAGAGATAAGTAGGATTTTGGAAAATAATTATCCTTTCTGATTGTGACTCTGCCGAGTTATCCGTCCATATCTTGCCAAGTCAGAAAATTATTAGATGTTTATTATGGAATTTTTTTCCAGATTTTTGCCCTTAATGGTACACGATGACTGAATTATAATTCTACTCACTTCCTGGGAATCAGCATGGTTCATGCTAGTCTTCAAATAATGCTTCTCTTCTATGGTGATTGTTGAATGATACTTTGGTGCATTACAACCGTAATATGAGAACAGAATGCACCAGCAAAGTCCCAGAGCACCAAAGAAATAAAAAGCCATCGACCATCCAAATCGACTCGAAGCCATTTCCCCAGTTAGAAACATTGCTAATATTATACCTGGAGATCTTGCTGCAAAAGACGAAGTTGCTTCAGAATATGGTTTGTTTTGTACTTTTCATTCCACATCATGATCTATCAAAGAAAATATTGTAAAATTTTCCTGGCGAATTATTCATTTCTGGTAATCAAAGTTTTGAAATATGGTTTTAAGGTATTTTCCAAAATGTAGTAGAAAAAAGTGAATTTTTATCGAGGGTAGTATCATAAGTGCTGGGGGTTTCATGGCTCATAGCAAATGCCGAAAAAAAAATTTCATTGAAATTGTGATAAAATATTCTAGTACGAATAATATCCACAACTGAATGAAATCATCATAGTTCATGTTATATTCGAATTTTCAACGTGGAAAGTTGCAAGTCTTCTCGTTCCAAAGTTGAAGGAATCGTTTTACAGATTATTTATTCAACATCTTTACAGAAATCAATATTCTAATAAAATATATATTATATATATATAAATATTATATATATATTATATATATATATTATATATATATATATATATATATATATATATATATATATATATATATATATATATATATATATATATATATATATATATAGAGAGAGATTCAACCCACCTTGTCAGACCATCACAGACCCACTAGGAATACTCATGATTTCAAAAAACATTTTGGTGTTCTGCACTTTTTACAATATCCAAAAATCACTGAGAGGGGTAAAAAAAGTGTAAAAAATTATAATTGTATAGTTTATGTCACGATCACAAGCCCATCATATTTTATTGCGTTCTCAAGCCATCACTACAATTTCCGACATGTAATCTACGTATACAGACTCGGCAGTGTTGCCGCTCTTTTCTAATTATAATATGATAAAATTGCGCATGGATTATTTTTATTTCCACAATACAAAAAGAGAGATAAATCAACTCGCCAAACACTTTCTTTCCATTTGGTTCACTTAATTTGAGGTTTTTCAAAGTTCGGAATTATGAAATTTTTTGTCAAAATTAATAAATTTGAGATGGTGGACGAGTTTTGTGATTATGGTCCGACTTGATTCAAAATTGGTAGGTGGGGGTATTCGTGGACGGAAATTATGAAATTTTGTCAAAATTCATAAATTTGATGAAAGATAGGGGACGAGCTTTCTGATTACGGTCATATTTAATTCAAAATTGGTATGTGGGGGTTTTTGGATTCGGACATTATGAATTTTTGGTCGAAATCCATGAATTCAAGAGGGCGACTTCCAGATGGCGGACGAGTTTTGTGATTATGGTCGGACGCTATTCAAAATTGGTGTGTGGGAGTTTTTCATTATGATTTCTTTGAACTCAAAACTTACAGAAAAGAGACCTTGTAATAACGATGCTCTATTAGAAGTGAACGGGTCAAGGCGAACTCACTAAGAAGCGAAGAATTGAATAACTAATCAAAAACATTTTTGAAGACAATCTTTCATGTAAGCCGTGTACTAAAACGTATTAAATGAGTTAAAGTCATCGCTGGCAATTATTTGATTATTTTTCATGAAGCTTGTAATAAAATCAATTCTTCAACAAGTTTTTACTCACCAACCAATCACTGCCAATCAAATTGATTGGTACTTATTTTTATGAACACTTCGTGGGACAAAGTTTTTGAAACCAAATGATTCAACAAAAATCAT